>CM039510.1:31475334-31684760 GCA_022432975.1 Begonia masoniana
GCCGCATCGTTACCTACACCACAGAACACACACACAACACAAGCTTACGCTTAGCAGTAGGAATATACAAATCAAACAATCACATGGCATCACTTTTTTTTTTTTTCGGTATCCCTTCGCTCATCATAAATAGGGTCAGAAACTTGGCCATTGAATGTCGGGGGTCTGAGCCTGTGGAAGCGCTCACCCCCATGATCATGAGTTACATTAGAGCTGGAGTTCCCAAGCTCTTCTCTTGTAATCACTAGTTGCTCTATTTGTCGTGATTGGCGATTAACTAATTCTATTAGCTGAGCAACGGTGGTACTATCCACGTTGTCTTCCCTCTGTTGACCTCTTACCATCTTGAGATTCCTAAACAATAATAGAAACACATCTTAACATAATGACATCACTAGAATCGTAAACACTTACAGTTGTTGGAGAGTACTCAGGTGGCAATCTGTGCTGGAAGGCAGTCTGCAGAACCGATTTTAGAACCTGGTTTAGCTCTGATACCATAATTGTAACGACCCGAGGAGGATCGTCACGTGTCATGACTTTCCTTTAAACTTATCCGTACTTTTATACCTCTGTAATCGTAGTATACTTTTTTTTTTTTTTTCTCAGACTTATATCATATCTCATCTTAACTTAAATTCGCTGAATAACCGCGTTTAGCTTTCACTCCTGCCGATCGCTAAACGACAAACATCTAGTTGTTCTACCGGTCAGCACGTGCATCTCACATGATTCATTAAACATCTATCGGCAGGCACACATATTTGCATCTGCCGACAGTCACGTGCAACTCGTGTGACCAATTAAAACACCGTTCAATTATACAACGGAAGCCACCTACATCTGCCGATGAGAGAACAATAGACGATGCTCTCATCTGCCGATGGCAAATACTCTATATCTGCCGATGACGTGGCATCACATCTTCCGGTAACTTAACTCACTACTCATACCGATCGCCAGATAACAGACATTGTCGTCATCTGCCGATGGCTTAAGACAACTACATCTTCCGACAGATTAACTCACCATCTGCCGATGATACGTCCCATGTCTGCCGATGAGAGAATCATAAGCGAGGCTCTCATCTGCCGATGGCAAATACCCCTTATCTGCCGGTGACGTCAGCCGGAAGACAAATACTCTTCCTCTTCCGATGACGTTCTCCGGAAGTCAAACTTACCCGACTCCCATCACAACTCTCCTGCCGATGACGTCAGCCGGAAGACAAATACTTTTCCTCTTCCGATGACGTCCTCCGGAAGTCAAACTTACCCGACTCCCATCACAACCCTCCTGCCGATGACGTCAGCCGGAAGACAAATACTTTTCCTCTTCCGATGACGTCCTCCGGAAGACAGACTCATTTCCTCCATCATCCCTCGGCATCAGACATCCCCTTTTTTTTCTTTTAGACTTCTATCTAGATAAATGTAAACCTCATAACTTAAATCTTAATGGCCAAAACTCATCAGAATAAATCATGAACTCATTCAAACTCACACAGCGGAAGACTTAATTAAAATAGTTCATTTGATAACTATAGCTATATCTTCGGACTCTGAAATTAAGACAGGCAGTTTCTAAAATCCCAAATTGTTAAATAATCCGAACCTACTTGACTTGGCTTCTTAAAAACTTCATTAAAACTTATACGAGCTTTAACCAGATTTCCTCATTCGCCATCCAGCCACAGATTTCACACTGATCACCTCCAGCAACCGAGCTTAGACATTTTCATCAACTTTGAATTCCTCACCTGATATTTCTTCACCTACATCATAAGGTGTAACTGTAAGCCTAAGGCTTAGTAAGGAATGCAAACTATTATGAGTTCATGAATGCATAACTTGGAGAAAAACATGCTCATAAGTCTTTTCTTTTCATGTACTTATCTTAATCATCATTCATAATCGTATCTCGTATTCATTGTTCATAATCATCATTCGTAGACATGCTCATATTCATCATTCCTTTCATCATTCATATTCTTCATTACATTATGTGGTTTAAGGGAGGATTTGTGCCGGTAAAGGGGGTTCGACAGTGAGTTTGATCATGGTCCCTACTGCGGGTCGTATTCATATGTCCTACTGCGGACTGTGACATACGCCGAACCACCCCCAACCCTCACTTAACCACGTTGCATAAGTTTTATCTTCTTACCTTATTCATGAGAAAACATATTTCAAAACATTTTCATATGCTTGAGAAGTAAAACATGATGCATAACATAAATGCACTTAATCATCGAACTAAGACAGGGGAGTACATGAGAATAACAGAACCATATCCATCGACATTTCATCAAACATATAGCAGACAATGTTCACTAAATCTAACTTAATCCTTTGATGTAGGGCCCTATTGGCCGGAAACTTAATACATTCACTTACCTGGATCCTTAGCAACTTGAATCACTTTCTCTTCAACTTCTTCACCTAAAACATTCCACATTATAGTAGTTAAAATCAAGTCCTAAAAGTTCTAATCGAAAGTCATCCTAGAATCTAGCAGCTAAGGTTCTCTGTGCAGTCTGAAATCCAAAACCGAAACAGCTAGATATAGCTATCGATTAAACGGGGTCGGTTATATAAAAGGTCCAGAATCGATTTAAAGGTGGCATTACCAAATGAAGATAAGGAACGATAACTAACTGACTTAGCCATTGAAGAACTCGAAAGTACAAGTTCAACTGAAAACAGAGTTCTAAATGACTACCCGGTATCTACATTGTCAAAATCTTACCTAGAATGCGGGTTACCGGAGTAGAGGCTGAAAAACCAGTTGCTGGGGAGGAAGAAAGTTCCAAAGAAGAAGGGAGTCGCCGAGAGGAAATGTCGGCTGCAGTGAGGTTTAAATGAGATTTAAGGTTTCCATTTTCTATTTATACCTAATCCTTCAGTCTTTATTACAAAATTGCCACTCAACCTAGTTTTACTCAACTTGAAATGAATTTGCCTCAACATTAAATTTAATCATAAAGGTTAAATAAAGGGTAACAATGAGAATGGTCAGAAAATCACCTGGCCGAAATGTCGGGCGTTACAGTATAAGGGTGTGAGAGTGCCCAAGAGATCTGGCACCTATTGGAAGTCACACACGAGGGCACAAATCAAGTGAAAGAGAGTAAATTAAATATGCTCATACACGAGTATGAACTATTCTCTATGCCTAAGGATGAGTCTGTTTCTTCCATGTTTACAAGATTTACTAACATTACTAATGGGTTGAAAGCTCTTGGTAAATCTTATTCTAGTGAAGAACAGGTCAGGAAGATCCTCAGATGTCTTCCAAGAAGCTAGCAGCCAAAGGTGACTGCCATACAGGAAGCAAAGGATCTCAAGGCTCTGAAACTTGAGGAACTCATTGGATCTCTTATGACACATGAGATCACAATGAGGTCAAACGAGAAGGAAGACCTCAAGGAGAAAGAGGCTACAAAAAGAAAAGACATTGCTATGAAAGCTTCTTCCAGTAAACAAGATGTGTCTGAGGAAGAAAAAGAAGAAGAAGATGATGATGATATAGCCCTCATTACAAGGAGGTTCAGCAAATTCCTCCAAAGAAAAAGAATGCAAGAAAGGAGATTTCCAAAGGGTGAGAAATCTCACAAGGAGAAGGAAATCACTTGCTTTGGATGTGGAAAGCCTGGCCACATGAAGGCAGATTGTCCACAGACAAAGAAGTATCCCAAGAAGTTTAAGAAGAAGGCTATGAAGGCCACTTGGGATGATAGTGAAGGTGACACCTCCTCTTCAGAAGATGAGGAAGTTGTAAATCTGTGCTTCATGGCACACGAGGAAAAGGTTAGTACTTCTTCCTCAAGTATTTTAAGTGATAGCGATAGTGATAATGAAGAAGGTGAACTAATTGACGCCTTTAATGACTTGGTTAAACAATTTGGCATGCTTAAGACTAAGTATAACATGTTGAAAAAGGAAAATACAGGGTTATTAGAAAAGCATGCTAAAGAAGTGGACTTGCATGAAAAAGAAATTACTGAACTTAAGAAGAAAAATGAGTCTTTGAATAAACTTGTTATTTGGTTCTCAAATGGTAGCAAAAACCTAACTCTGCTGATAGGAAATCATAGAGCTACTCATGATAAGGTAGGTATAGGTTATGATAAGTTCAATAAAGGGAAAGTTTTCAAGAATTTCTTTGTTAAACCATCCACTTGTCATGCATGTAACGAAGTAGGACATAAATCCTTTGAGTGTCCCTTAAAATCAAACAATATAAAATCTGGCAGTAAACTGCAATGGGTTCCTAAGGGGACTAGGCCTAACACTAGGACCCAAAAGATTTGGGTACCTAAGAAGACAACTTGAACTCTGTTTTGCAGGTTTACTGTTCTCCTGGAAAAAATCAATGGTATCTGGACAGTGGATGTTCGAGGCATATGACAGGAGACTCAAAAAAGTTTGCAGTTGTCAACAAGAAGAAAAGGAAGTGTTAATTTTGGTGGAAACCAAAAAGGGAAAATTGTTGGCATTGGCAACATAGGTAACAACATTAATCCTATTATTGAGAATGTTTTATTAGTAGATGGATTAAAGCATAATTTACTTAGTATTAGCCAGTTATGTGATAAAGGATATAAAGTGATTTTTAAGTCGAATTCTTGCATAATTAAAGATGCTTCAAATGGCAAAATTCTGTTTTCGGGCTATAGGAAAGATAATATTTACATTATTGACTTAGATGATATTGCTGTGTCTGATGAAAAATGCTTTGCTGTTAATTCTTCCCATGATTCTTGGATTTGGCATAGGAGATTAGGACATGTAGGGATGGATACTTTAGCTAAGATTACTAAGGAGAATTTAGTTAGAGGAATCCCTAAGATATCCTTTGAGAAGGATAAGGTCTGTGAAGCTTGCCAAATGAGTAAGCAGATCAAAAGTTCCTTTGCATCGAAGAATGCAATTTCAACTTCTAAGCCTCTCCAACTCCTTCATATAGACCTTTTCGGTCCTTCCAATATAGCCAGCCTAGGTGGCAAATTCTATGCCTTTGTTATTGTAGATGACTTCTCTAGATTCACCTGGGTACATTTTCTGAAGTCTAAGGATGAGACTTTTGATACCTTTTCTAGCTTTAGGAAAAGAGTTCAAAATGAAAAAGGAGCTCACCATTATTGCTATTCGTAGTGATCATGGTGGAGAATTTGAAAATGAAAAATTCGAATTCTTGTGTCTCAAACATGGAATTGAGCACAACTTCTCCTCTGCTAGAACCCCTCAGCAAAATGGTGTTGTTGAGAGGAAAAATAGGTCTCTCCAAGAGCTAGCTCGGACTATGCTTAATGAGAATTCCCTTCCAAAATATTTCTAGGCAGAAACTGTGTCAACAGCTTGTTATGTACTTAATCGGGTCTCCATAAGACCTATTGTCGAGAAAACTCCCTATGAGCTTTGGAATGGTAAAATCCCTTCTGTCAAGTATTTTAGAGCTTTTGGAAGCAAATGCTTCATTCTAAACACTAAGGATAACTTAGGAAAATTCGATTCCAAATCAGATCTTGGAATTTTTCTGGGTTATTCCCTATCCAGTAAAGCATATAGAGTATTCAATAGGAGAACTCTAGTTGTAGAGGAATCAGTTCATATTAACTTTGATGAGTCTCCTCAACCCACAATCAATGTGGATGAGGATGATATTTTGGATAAACAACTGGATTCTCTTTCCTTAGAAAAGCCTAGTGATTCTCCTCAAATAGAAAAATCAATAGAACCTTCTTCTACATCTCTAGATATTGCTCCTGTCAAGGATGAAAATCCTGCTCTTCCTAAAGATTGGAAATATGTCAAAAATCATCCAATAGATGAAGTTTTAGGTGATCCTTCTTTAGGAGTTAAGACTAGAGCTTCTCTTAGAAATCTTTGTGCCAATGTGGCATTCATTTCACAAGTAGAGCCTAAGAAATTTGAAGAAGCCGAGTGTAATGAAAATTAGATTTTGGCCATGCAAGAAGAGTTAAATCAATTTGAAAGGAGCAAGGTATGGGAACTCGTTCTACGGCCTAAGGATCATCCCATTATTAGAACTAAATGGGTTTACAAGAACAAATTAGATGAAAAATGGGATTGTTGTTAGAAATAAGGCTAGACTGGTTGCTAAGGGTTAAAATCAAGAAGAAGGAATAGATTTTGAGAAAACCTTTGCACCTATTGCTAGATTAGAGTCAATTAGGATGCTCTTAGCTTATGCTTGCTACAAAAACTTCACACTCTTCCAAATGGATGTGAAAAGTGCTTTCTTAAATGGGTATATTCAGGAAGAAGTTTATGTAGAGCAGCCCTTAGGATTTGAAGATTTTGCAAAACCTGATTATATGTATAGACTTAAGAAGGCTCTTTTTGGACTTAAGCAGGCTCCTAGAGCTTGGTATGATAGGTTAAGGAACTTCCTTGAGGAAAGGAATTTCAAAAAGGGTAACACCAACTCAACTCTATTTACCATGCAAAAGGATAAGGATATTCTGTTAGTACAAATTTATGTTGATGACATTATTTTTGGTTCTACTAATGTCAATATGTGTAATGAGTTTTCCTCCCTCATGCAAAGCGAATTTGAGATGAGTATGATGGGGGAGTTAAAATTCTTCTTAGGATTCCAGATTAGTCAATCTCCTGATGGAATTTTCTTCTGTCAAGAAAAGTACATTAAGGAACTCCTTAAGAAATTTGGTTTAGAATCTGTCAAATCATCTAGAACTCCCATGAGTACCTTTACTAAATTGGACAAGGATGAAAATGGTATAAGTGTGGATATCAAGACATATCGTGGTATGATTGGTTCACTGTTATATCTGACTGCAAGTAGGTTAGATATACTCTTTAGTGTGTGCCTATGTGCTAGATTCCAGGCTGCTCCTAAGGAATCTCACTTATCGGCTGTCAAAAGAATTTTTAAATATTTAAGTGGGACTCATGATTTAGGATTATGGTATCCAAAGGGCACCTCCTTTGATCTGATAGGATATTCAGATTCGGGTTATGCAGGAAGTTTAGTTCATAGGAAAAGCACCAGTGGAACATGTCAATTCCTTGGTGAATCTTTAGTTTCCTGGCATTCTAAGAAACAGAATTCTGTTGCATTGTCAACTGCTGAGAGTGAATATTGCTGCAGGCAGTTGCTGTGCACAAATGCTTTGGATGAAGCAAACTCTAGAAGACTATAATCTGTTTTATGATAGAATTCCTATTCGGTGTGATAACACCAGTGCTATCAATATTTCCAAAAATCCTATTCAGCATTCTAGAACCAATCATATTGATGTTAGATATCACTTCATTCGAGATCATGTTCTGAGAGGTGATATATCCTTAGAATTTGTTAATTCTGTAGATCAACTAGCCGACATCTTTACCAAGCCCTTGGATGAAAAGACATTCAATAATATTAGAATAAGGCTAGGTCTCATTTGGGTTGAGAAAAACTAAGTTTATTCCTCTGTTGGAAATTCCTAAGTGTTAGAGCATTTCCTTCTGTGATGGCATCGGTAGATGCTGAGTTTTCAATAGGCATCGGAAGATGCATGTCTATCGGAAGGCATCGGTATATGCTGTGTTTTTCTATAGGCATCGGAAGATGCATTTGCATTTCTTAAATCTACCGACACGTGTGACCCATCGGGTTAATCTGTCTTACACGTGTGACTCCATCTCGTCGGGCGATGCCTCTTTTTCATTTAAACTCTGCTTCTTCTCAAAGACGCTTCACATTTCGCACTCTTTCAGAAAAACCCCTTCCCTCCAATCGTCTCTCTCAAGTCCTATTCTTCCCATGGATTATCAGGGTTCATCCTCCCGCGCCGTTTCCAAACCGGTCCAGAAGAAGGCCAAAACTTCAGCACGTCCTCCACGAGTGATCCCTCGTGCAAAGGCATGGCCATCTCTCTTCTTTTTCTCTGAAGCTGCTGAGTTGAGATACCATGACGACTTTCAGTTCAAGTCTTTAATTTCCAGTCGAGGTATCTACTTTGATGACTTAGCTGGCATGAATATTGTCGAACCCTTGAAAAATTTCGGGTTGTTAGGTCTTTTTGATGTAGATTCATTCTATTACCCGGAAGCCATTAAAATGTTCTATGCCAATCTGAGTTTTACCTCTAATTTCTCTTCTATCAAAAGCTATGTGTATAACAAGCACATAGAAATTACTCCTCAATTCATTAATGGAATTTTGGAGTGCCCTCATCTAGATAGCCTCCCCTACAAATATGTATCCGGCACTGAGCTTCCGTTTTTTGGTACCCATGATGGTCTCGATTTTCTCAAGACCATTACCTTGAACGCAAACCATATCCCTGATCATTTAAAGGGCAAACACCTGACCGCTAGGGCTTGACTATTTCATCAGATGATAGGGTACAATATTATCCCTAAGGGTGGTCACCATGACGAAGTGAGTGCCATGGAACTTTTTGTTCTGTTTGCACTCTACTACAAAACACCTTTCAATATTGGATATGTTGTTGTTCGAAGGATGATTCTGGCAGTGTCATCCAAGGCTACCTCTTTACCTTACAACCTGCTGTTAATGAAGATTCTAGCTAAGCTTGAGGTTGTATTTCCTGAGGATGAATATCCTGTCACTCTTAAACCCTCCAGTTACTATTCCAAAACCGCTCTGAGCAAAATGAGAATTAAGAGAACTAGAGCAGGGGAGCTTGTGCTGAATGTCCCTAAGAGATTTACTGCTAAGGCATCAGTTGCCAAAAAGGAAAAGAGAAAACTTGACCTGCTAGAGGAGTCCACTGCCGAAGGAGGGGATGACTCTGAGATTCCTGCATTTGTTAATTCCCCCTCTCAATCTCAGGCTTCAAGCTTTGAACCTCCTCCTTTAGTGCGAAGGTGTCGTGTCCCTTCCTCAAGGATCCTTCCTTCAGATGAAATCTCTACTCCCTCCTCTGTGCCTCTACCCCTTCCAGCGAATCCTCCATCTCCTCCACCTGCCCTTCGTTTACCAGCTCTGCCTCCTATACCTCCTCCATCTCCAGTCCAACAGGATACAGCTCCTCCATCACCAGTCCAACCACCTCCTACAGTCCCCTTACATCCTCCAACTCCAATTGCTCCTTCAAGTCCATTTATTCCCCAAGTCCAACCTTCCTTACCACTTTTGCAAATTGCTCCTGCCAAAGGATCTCCCATCCTTTATCAGAGGAGATTTTCTCTCAGCGAGGCACAGTATACTGAGTTGAAGTCAAGCATTGACAATCTCGGTACAGCCATTGATACAAAGATCACTTAACTCAAAAAGGATTTGAGCGTTGATGCTGTTGTGGCTCATGGTCAAATGGATCGTAAAATGGATCGAAATAATGAGATGTTCACTCGTTCCCTTCGGGCTCTCAAGTCAACAGTTGAGGCTCTTTGCCCTGCACCACATATTCCACTCTGCCCCTCTGAGCCTACTTTTGAAGACCTCCTCCTTCCTTTTTGTAGACCTGAGATAGTTGAAGATTTTCAAGTGATGCCTTTGGATCTTCAGGAGACTGAACTGGCATTCTCTACCCCTGCTACTCCTTCTGTCCCTGTGCCATTTCTCGTGCCCTCATCCGAGCCCACCTGTCCACATGATGCTTCTCTAGCTGCTTTATCTGTAGAGCCTCCTCCATGTATGGACATAGTGGTGTACACAGCACCTTCTCCATCTCCGGCTCCCTGTCAGGCCATGGTGGTCTATCAACCTCCTGTCCCTCCCAATATTGCTTCCCTTCAAGCACTTGTGGAGGCTTACTTCTCCTCAGAACTTGAAGTGACTGATTGCATTAGCCAAGCTTTTTGGAATCATTTTATAGCTTTCTTTAAATAGCTGACTTTGTATGACTTCACTTTTATTGATCTTCTCATGATATTTATCTGATGTTTATTTCTGAATCGTTTATGCTGTTGAATCGTTTGTCTCTCTGATTATTAATTTTTTGTTTTTGATAATGTCAATGGGGGAGAACATATTTGATTAATTGATGTTGCTTGAGAAATTACTCAGATATGCTATGTATAGTGTATGCATGATCTTTGAAAAACTGTAATGTTATTGGAATATATGCATATGTTGTGGGGGAGCTAGGATTATGGGGGAGAGTGACTTAATCAAATTAAATTTTGTCATCATGAAAAATGGGGAGATTGTTGACTTAAATGGTTTTTAAGTCTAAATATGTTTTTGATGATATGTTTGAATGGTTAATATTGTAATTTGATTATGTTAAGTGAATGAGAATAACGACTATGCATTAGTAATTTAATCTGTTGGAAATGCCCTTGGAAAGGGTATTTTAGTTGTTTAACAATCGTGATTAAGTGTACAGGGCTGAAAACTCATCTGCCGATGAGTTGTTAAAAATAGACATATACCGATCGCTAAACGACAAAGCAAAGAAGGCTTCTGCCGATGGCCTTCATCTACCGATCGATAAAACGACAAAAGAAGAAGTCGTTCAAAGCCTACTTCAACCGATCGCTAGACGACATATACCGATGGAGTTTAATGGTGCTACTGCCGATGGCTTTGTCAAGATACTCATACCGATGGGGTTTGAAGTTGCACATGCCGATGGCGGTTCAGCGCATATATTTTTACTTCTGCCGATGGCGGTTCAGCGCTAATGCTTGTACCGATGGATTCTCAACGTGCATCTGCCGATGGAGTTCAAGACTTGCATCTGCCGATGGAGTTCAAGGCTTGCATCTTCCAATGGCGTTTGAAGATACATCTGCCGATAGCTTTAAAGATACATCTGCCGATGGCACTGTTAAGCTTGCACCTGCCGATGAAGTTCAAGATACACCTGCCGATGGTTTTTCAAGCTTCACCTGCCAATGGGGTTGAAGATACATCTGCCGATAACTTTTAAATTGCATATACCGATGGACTCTTAGAGAACCACATACCGATGACGTGGCGATTCAATTAAAGCTGGTTCCACCGATGATCTTCTGCCAGAATTTAAAATAGCCGCGAAGCTACAGTGACGTCGTTTTCAGCATTAACTCCAGAACGTTAATAGCGACGACGACTTGCAACTACAGACGGCAACGACTACCTGATCTTGTACGGATGCTTCCCAACGGTAACATTTTCCATTTGAATAAATAAGCATTCAATTCTGAGCTGAAAATAAGACAGAGTATTTAAGCCGAAGTTAGAGCACGAAGATCCAACTTTTGTGAATTGAATTCCTGAGCCCTAACCTGCGAAATTTTATCATACTCTGTATTATTTTTCTACACCTCTCGATTTTAACTTGAGATTCAATCCTTGTGAGAGTGTAGTCTGAGCTTACCATTTACAAACTCAACATTGTGTATAAGGCAGTGGATTGACGCCCGTGAAGTTCAATCCTGAATTGTAAAGGCAGTTGATCGGAGCCCGGAATTCCGATCTGTTTTTCTCACTGAGGAGAAGGTTAAGGATCTTCAAGGGGTGAACCTTGAAGCGTGGATGTAGGCAAGGTTTGGCCGAACCACGTAAAAATCTTGTGTTGATTTTTTTTCTCTCTCTCTCTTTTATTGTTACTGATTGATTGCTTGTGTTTAGTAATTAAGAAAATTTTAAAAAGGTCTAATTCACCCCCCCTCTTAGACAATCTCGATCCTACAGTAAATACCTCCCGTGCCATTGAATTCCGTTCCACAAAACCCTCCACGCCCCCCCTCCTCCTCGGCATCACGGGTCTACAACCTCCGTACTCCCACGCGTCAAATGCTTCGCCCGCGATCGCCTTCCACTCTCAATCGACCACGACTCGCATGCAAAAAGTGCCATTCTCGGGCCCCGAATTTCGCAATTTGCCAAAATTTTCAATAGTCAGCGTCGTAGGCGCCCACTCCCGCTACACGGGAACCCGCGCGTGGCAAAAAGAACAAGGGCCGCTTAAACCCTAGCCTCAGCTTCCCTGCGCGGATATCCAGCGAATCTAATATGGAAGAAAGTCGGTCGAAAAAAAGGGGTGCAACACGAGGACTTCTCAAGTGGTCACCCAACTTAGTATTACTCTTGCCGCAGCACTTTTAACTTCAAAGTTCTGATGGGATCCGGTGCATTAGTGCTCGTATGGTGGCATCCAACATTCTTCGTCTGCCAATTAACTTTGTCCGATGCCCAGCGAGACTGCCGCAACCCGTTCCTCCCATGTAAATGCCTCCCGTGCCATTGAATTCCGCTCCACAAAACCCTCCACGCCCCCCGCCCTCCTCCTCAGCGTCACGGCTCTATAACCTTCGCACTCCCACGCGTCAAATGCTTCCCCGGCGATCGCCTTCCACTCCCAATCGACCACGTCTTGCATACAAAAAGTGTCATTCTCGAGCCCTGAACGTCGCAATTTGCCCAAATTTTCAATACTCAGCGCCGTAGCTGCCTACTCTCGGTACGCGTGAACCCGCGCGTTGACTTGCCTAGGGGCCCAATTACTTGAAAACCCGATAAAGGCCCAAACTTTATTTATTCTCCTTATTATGATATTTCTTTTGTAGGTGTTAATCTAGTTGCAGATGCCACGTGGGATTCTAGCTCGTTGGACATGGATGGCACATGGGAGCCTAGCTATATGGATTGTAACGACCCTAATACTGTACCCAATTTTCCCGAACTATTTTTTTTTTCATCCCTATACTTTAAATAAACTCTAGGCGGACTTTAAGCGAAAATTAGACCGAAATCGAAATCGTCAACGACGTTCAAATCTCTTTTGAAAATCCTTTAATAAAAACTTTAAAACAATTTATAATAAACTTAAAACATTTAATTAAAACAATTGAAAATAAAACAAAACAGTAGGCGGGGCAAAAGAGGAAAATCGCCATAAAAATGGAGGGGCGATCGATCGCCCAAAACCAGCGATCGATCGCCCCATGGCGATCACACACTGGCGAGCGATCGCCAGTCTGATCGCCCTTGGGCGATCATCCCTGCCCAGCGATTGCCATTGCCTGGTGATCGCTCGGCATGCGCTCTGGAAAACCGAATGAGGGGGGAATGATTGCCCTCCTGGCGATCATTCGGCAGCCCCTCTGCCTCCCCTTTCTTTTCTTTCTTCCTTCTTTTCCTTACTTCCTCTTCCCTCCTTTCTTTTCTTTTCTTCCTACGTACACTTAACACATGCACTTAACACATCAAACATCACAATAACATTAACCTCTACTTATTCATAGTTCCATCTATTTTCCGTTTCACCAATCACTCTAAAAACAAACGTTTCTAAACACATTTAAATCATAACCCGATTTCATAAAAACAATTTGCGTGGATACGTTTAAAACCTAAACAAATCCTCCTGTTTTGAAAAACAACAACAGATTATAAAAATCAATTTCCAAAACATTTCAAAACATAATACGTAAATCTATCCAGACCCAAACAACCTAAAATGTATCTATACAGCCATTAACCCAAAATATCACCAATAACCCCAAAACCTATACATACTTTCCCCACGGGTCAGGTAAGCATCGACTGCGCCAGCACACCACCGCAACCATCCTTCGTCAACTAGACTTATGCCTCAGGAGGAGGAATCTCGTCCTCACCTGTTTCCTCGTAATCACCTACACCATACAGACATCTATGAGATAAAAATCTCAGTAAGCTCTAGTAAGTGCAATGCACGCTGTGCGTATGAGTTCATAATCATGCATCATTTTCTTTACTTTACTTTACTTTGTAGGTGTCACCGAGATCTCTTCCCACTAACCGGAGAGAGCACATCCTGCGGTCGGACTACTCTTTCCAACTAGGGGGGGTACACGCTTACAACACGTACAGCCGTGCCTGAGCCCCATCTCGCATGACCTGTAACTATATGAGTACATGTTAGATGTGGTATTGTGACAGACCCGTAAGTCGATCTACACAATAGATCAATAGCCCCTCTCCAGGCCACATCGTCATTTTCTTTAAAACATCGTGCGAAATTTCATTTTCATGCTTTATAAAACCTGTGATGCTTGAGCAGTTCAATATGACATAAAGTAAACATACATGATTTGTACCATCGAGACAATAAAGCAATTAAAAGCATAACCTATACAGAACTAATCCTAACTACCCACCCAAAACAAATTTAAACCTATACATCTTCGAAACTCCCCGAGACGACTTTGACGTACGGTGTAGGCCAATCAGCCAGAGAAGATCACGAGAACTTACCTCGTGTCCAAAGCAGCTCAAGCTCCGTCCACGAGCGTTGTTTACCTAAGCAATTTAGAACGTTTATCGTTAAAACGAATTCAAACTTCTAAACGCCCAAATTCAACAAAAACCTTAACTAAAGAATTTTCCTAAAATCTTAACCTAACTAATCGAAGTATTTAAACAACGATTAACGCTCAATAGTTTAAAATCACCTTTAACGAGTTTTCCTAAAAACCCGAAAATTCACAATTTCTAACATTTCTCCCAATTCATTCAAACTTCGTCCAATAACGTTCAATACGCTCTATACATTCCTAATCTACAACAATCTATCGATTTCGAACCCTAAATCTCGATTTTTAACAAAACCTAAACGAAACCCTAATTGTTTAAACTCCGTAAAAAATTGAAATAAATGTTCTAAGATCGTAGATTTATACCTAGAGCGTCGATTGAAGGAGAAAACACGAAGAAAACGGATCGATTGGAGGAAGAATCGTCGTCGAAATGGTGGTATCGCGCGCGGGAGGGAGAACTGTCGAAGGAGAGAAAGAAAATCGTGAATGGAGTGCTGGAGAAGAAAGGGTAAATGATTTTAAATTGAAATTTTACTTGGCAAATTACCATTTTGCCCTTCCTTTGATTTTCTATTTGTTTCGTCCTTTGTTTCGTTAATTGTCTAACGATTCGACTTCTCCAAATCTCCTTATTTCACCAATAAGTCCAACTTATTACTAGGGCTCCATTAAAACTGTCCGTTTGTAATTCGGACCTCGTTTACTATTTTTACCAGAATGTCTTTTATATTACATTAAACGTAATTACTCGAAATATAGCATTATTGCTCCGGAAAATCCCGTAAATTCCTTAAAATTTCTATTAATCATTAGGGTTCTAATGACGCTTCCTTTTTGTAAAACGGGTTTGATTTGACATATTTACCAAAAATGGCACAATATGATAAAATATTAATATTCCGTACAGCCGGATATTACATGGATGCCCTCTTAGAAGGCTTGGAACGGAATGAGAAAAACACTAGAGCACCAGCTGGAATATCAAAAGCCGAAATTTGTCTTCCGGGGAACAAATCGTTGTAATACACTTGGCCCATATTTGGAAGCACACTTGGCCCATATTTGGAAGCACACTTGGCCCATATTTGGAAGCACACTTGGCCCATATTTGGAAGCACACTTGGCCCATATTTGGAAGCACACTTGGCCCATATTTGGAAGCACACTTGGCCCATATTTGGAAGCACACTTGGCCCATATTTGGAAGCACACTTGGCCCATATTTGGAAGCACACTTGGCCCATATTTGGAAGCACACTTGGCCCATATTTGGAAGCACACTTGGCCCATATTTGGAAGCACACTTGGCCCATATTTGGAAGCACACTTGGCCCATATTTGGAAGCACACTTGGCCCATATTTGGAAGCACACTTGGCCCATATTTGGAAGCACACTTGGCCCATATTTGGAAGCACACTTGGCCCATATTTGGAAGCACACTTGGCCCATATTTGGAAGCACACTTGGCCCATATTTGGAAGCACACTTGGCCCATATTTGGAAGCACACTTGGCCCATATTTGGAAGCACACTTGGCCCATATTTGGAAGCACACTTGGCCCATATTTGGAAGCACACTTGGCCCATATTTGGAAGCACACTTGGCCCATATTTGGAAGCACACTTGGCCCATATTTGGAAGCACACTTGGCCCATATTTGGAAGCACACTTGGCCCATATTTGGAAGCACACTTGGCCCATATTTGGAAGCACACTTGGCCCATATTTGGAAGCACACTTGGCCCATATTTGGAAGCACACTTGGCCCATATTTGGAAGCACACTTGGCCCATATTTGGAAGCACACTTGGCCCATATTTGGAAGCACACTTGGCCCATATTTGGAAGCACACTTGGCCCATATTTGGAAGCACACTTGGCCCATATTTGGAAGCACACTTGGCCCATATTTGGAAGCACACTTGGCCCATATTTGGAAGCACACTTGGCCCATATTTGGAAGCACACTTGGCCCATATTTGGAAGCACACTTGGCCCATATTTGGAAGCACACTTGGCCCACAATATGATAAAATATAATATTCCGTACAGCCGGATATTACATGGATGCCCTCTTAGAAGGCTTGGAACGGAATGAGAAAAACACTAGAGCACCAGCTGGAATATCAAAAGCCGAAATTTGTCTTCCGGGGAACAAATCGTTGTAATTTTCTTTTGCTTGTTTTCTTTGTTATCTTTTTTTTTTGTAAACTTTTAGCCATTAGTTTTTTGCATCTATGCATTAGTTTTGTTAGTAAGACTTAGTCACATCTTGGTGGCATGGTTGTTGGTTGAAGACCACAAGTAGTTAGACCCACTACTAAGCCCACTACTTGGCCTATATTGGAATCATCACTTGGCCCATATTTGGAAGCACACTTGGCCCATATTTGGATGCAACACCTTCATCAAATAGGCCCATGAAGAGCCAACCCAAGAAAGCCCAAGCTTGAAGATTTATCCCATGCAAGTACATCAAGTAGTGGCCACAAGAATGGATGACATGGCCATTTAGCACCATTGATCAAGCAAAACAAGGAAAGCACCTCAACCCTTGGATGAAGCACATGGATTGCAATCTTGTCCCTTCATCTTGGTCTTCATCAACGGCTCCAATCCTTTCTATGGAAACCCTAACCATCCACCTTAGGATTTCCTATTTAAGTATAGCATTGGTGCATGTATTGGAACTTTTGACAGATTAATAAAATAACTCTTTTTCTTTCAAAGCTTTTGTGCTTTGTTTTTCCTTGGTTCTTTGAATCAAGTGGAGAAGCCCTCCATTGTTAGCCTAGCCTTCGGGTTTCTAGGTTAACTCTTATCTATTCCCTTGCCTTTTCCAACGGGATTAGGAGTTGAGGACGAAAACATAGGCCCTAGGTGGTCGTTTTTGCTATGGGAAAATCGTTAATCCAAGAGCGTAAAACTTAAGATAGCTCTTGGATCCGCCAAAGGTATTTTCATTTCTTGCATTTCCATTACATTTTCACACACTATCACTTCTTTAATTTCGGCCATCAAAATCACACACTCCACCTTTATTTTCCTGTCATTTTATTCCTTCATCTTCATCTCCATCTCCATTTCTTTACCTTTTCACACACAATTTTCACCATCATTTTATTCTATTGTTTTGTTCATTGTCACTCATTCTCCCCCCTTAAATTCGGCCATCTTCATTTCACACACTTCACCCTTTAGTTCTTGCATTTTATTCTCTTTATTTTTGGTTTCGAGCATCACTTGTCACCCGAGCACATTTTATACATTTTGTTGGTTATACCCGGACTCTTCTCTAAGGGCCACCGTGTGAAGTGGTATCAGAGCTTAGGGAAGCTTCCCTGAGCACCTTCATAAAAAAAAAAAAAATCGTTTACTTCTCTGGAAAAAAAAAGCTACAACTTCATTTAAAAAAAACAAAAAAAAACAAGTGAAAAAAAAAATAAAGTTCATCACTCAAAACCCATTTTCTAGCTCCTATGTTTTCCTATTTTCGAACGATTGCCTCCACCTTTTTCATGCTTTATTTAGTTCTTTAAGCTCGGAATAATATCCTCTTCTAATCTATTTAAGTTGTTTTGAAGGTTTCATGAGAGTCGACTAAAGGAGTGCTCTGTTTTCCGCGGTTCTGTTTTTGTTTGCCTTTCCCTGTTTTAATTCTTTTTTATTTCTGTTGTTCTTTGATGCATTTAGATTCTGTTCTTTACATTTCCAACACTTTTTGATCTGATATTAACTCCAAAACATTGATATAACAGTCACATTTTAGAGTTAAGCATATAATTTGTGTATTGAATCAGTTTTCTGCAACCGAGTAGACCCTTTAAACTTCAAATTTTTATCGATTGGAATCTGATATGTTTGTATTTTTGCTTCTAATCTTTGCTTAATATTAAACTTCATTAAAAAAACAAAAAAAACAAGTGAAAAAAAAATAAAGTTCATCACTCAAAACCCATTTTCTAGCTCCTATGTTTTCCTATTTTCGAACGATTGCCTCCACCTTTTTCATGCTTTATTTAGTTCTTTAAGCTCGGAATAATATCCTCTTCTAATCTATTTAAGTTGTTTTGAAGGTTTCATGAGAGTCGACTAAAGGAGTGCTCTGTTTTCCGCGGTTCTGTTTTTGTTTGCCTTTCCCTGTTTTAATTCTTTTTTATTTCTGTTGTTCTTTGATGCATTTAGATTCTGTTCTTTACATTTCCAACACTTTTTGATCTGATATTAACTCCAAAACATTGATATAACAGTCACATTTTAGAGTTAAGCATATAATTTGTGTATTGAATCAGTTTTCTGCAACCGAGTAGACCCTTTAAACTTCAAATTTTTATCGATTGGAATCTGATATGTTTTGTATTTTTGCTTCTAATCTTTGCTTAATATTTGTTCCAGCAGATCTATTCACGTAATATTGCTCTGTTGTGCTGTTTGTTTAAGAAATTTTGGGTTACACATTATATAATTGAAGCTGATTATTATTGTGCATGAACGTGCCTACCAACTGTTTGTTATAATGCTTGACCGAAAATTTTTGAAAAAAAAAAAAATTTACTCTTTGAATCTGTTTGTGTTTTTGAATTATTAAAGAGATTGAAAGGTGTTTGATAATTGTCTGAAAAGAACTGGGTAAAATCTAAATTTGTGCACTTTCTAGTTATTACCTAGTTGAAAATCAATTTTTACAGCATCTTATAACGTGCCGAAGTGAAAATATAAAACAGGACCCTTACTTTGAATATTGTTGTTTACTGCAAAATTGATATCCTTTTGTTTGTGCTGCTTAGTATTATTACTGATAATCTGTTTCGTTGCTAAATCACTTTGGGTCGTTACTAAGCTGGTTGTTTTCGTTTTGCTGCTAACTCATTTTTTGTTCAAATACTTAGTTGATTATTATGCTTTTTGTTTAACATTCTGGTTGTTAAAGCGTTTTCCATCGGGTATTGGCTACTTACTGTCTTGTGCGAATTCGGCAAGCTGTTTTCGTACTGGTTTTAGACTACTGATTAGCTGCTATATTTGTGGCTATTAATCGTTTCATTAGGCTGTTCGTAGTGATTAGGCTGTTCGTAGTGGGTTTCTAGGAGTAGTGCATTGCTGGTGTACGTGGGGTGTTCTACGTGGATTCTGTTCTGCAGATTCTACTCTTTTTGCAAGCTGGTTATTATGTTTGTGTTACTCATTTTGGTTAATAAAGCATTTTACAGGGCTAAATGTTGTTGGTTTGCAATCGGCCATTGGCTACGTGATCATGTTCTGCAATTCTTAGAATTTCAGAGCTGGTACAGTAAGGAAGTAGTGCTCCATGGGTGCTGGAAATTCTTTGGCTACGTGGTTTCAATTCTGCTGAAACGCCTGGAAGTGTTTGGCAGTAGTGCTCTGTGGGTAACAGAATTTTACAGCTCCTTATAACTGCTAAATTTGAATCTGAAATTCATTTTTTTGTTTGACCGTAGCAAGTACCCATTCGTTTTTCTTGTTATTGTTATCTTAAAAATACTCTTTATTGCTAAAAGAGAATTTAACCAAACAAACCCCTACATAGGAACTTATGCTGTTATAGAATATAAAATACATCCATTGGCCTAATTATTTCATGCATGCAAAATGATTTAAAAAGGATGAAAAAAATTTTCTTTTAAATTTAAGTGTTAATTTCTGTTAGTTTTTATTGAATTGGGTTTTCCTAAATCATTAATATTTAAATTTTAAATCGCGTATTAAAAAAAGAGATAAATTAAAAAATTTTAACCCTAAAATTTAAAATTTAAAATCCTAAATAAGTTCTAAAAATTTAAAGTTCAATTAATCTAAACTTTAGGATCAATAGCTCATGATTTTTTTTAAACCTTCCTAAAACTTAGATTAAAGACATGAACACTAGAAGAAGAATTATCCGAGGATATTACAATGAACCAATAATTCCCCCATTTAGTGGCCTCAATGGTAGGGATGAATATTTCTTTTGGGTTGAAAGGGTGGAAATTTTTTTTGCTTATGAGGATTATTATGAAAGAGCAAAAGTTAAGTTCGCCTCTAAGAGTTTAATCAAGTATGCTAAATATTGGTGGGAAAGATTTGTAGAAAAGAGAATAAGGAATGAGGAAGAAGAATTGATTACTTGGACAATAATGAAGAGATTATTGGAGAAGAAATTTGCCCCAAAGCTACAAGAGCAAGAGTACAATTTTGGGGATACAATATTTAACGAAGATCACTCTAGATATTACCTTAACTCCTCCAATTTTAAGAATCAATATAGTCGTGAATATCCATCAACTCATGAAAGAAATTTAAGTGATAAAATGTGGTTAAGGACTGGAACAATCATCAATAAAACCGAGGACCAATTATACCTCCCAAACTAATAGATGATTGGGATTTAAGACGGCGAGATAGGATCATTCACGAAATTGGAATTACTGGCCGCCTTTTGGAAAATTGGGTACAAGAAACTTCAAGAATACTTGCCAATTCACCAACCATTCCTAATCCTCCGCCTTCTATGCCCCAAAAGTTTAATGAACTTAAAGAAGAATCTTTAAGTGTCGCTGAAGATCAAGAGATTTTAGAGAAAACACCTAGCTTAAATGAAGAGGAGGAAGAGACATTAGAAGAAGTTGATTGTTATCCCGAAGAGGGTCCACTTCTCGAAATGGACAATCAAAAGGAGGAAGAAATTTGGAAGGAGGAAGAAAGTGAACGATTAAAGGAGGAATTACCACAAGGTTTACCACCCATGCATGGTAATGCATACCAATTGGATAGATCAACCCAAGAGCACCCTCATTCAAGTGTTATCAATTGGCGTCATAATCCCCTTTATAGTGAATCACCCGCCTCCCAACCCTCAAATTTACCCTTCATCAAAACAAATGACCTTTGCGAAGAAATGGTGGAAGAAGATAAGATGCCTTACCATTTGAAAGAAGAGTCAATATGGCATCAAGCGGAAAAAGAGTTTAGTGACGAGAGTATTTTTGGAACTTGCCATATGATCATCGGTCTACCCCACTCCTTTTCGACTATTGAAAGAATAAACCCTTCCTTCCATCCATTTTCGAAGAATTTAGCCTATGCCATATATCTATCACACCGTACTACTTTGATCTGTGATGGAATTAGGAAAAATAAGAGGACGTTCACACCCAATTCACCCAACAATTGCCCTATTGATGAGTTCCAACCTGCAAATAGGACTCAAGAACTCGAAGAAGACCGTTAGTTCAGGGTGACACAAATCCGAGTAAATCCGAGAATGAAAAATGTAAAAGAAATACCAAACGTGCTCTAAATTTAATGAAATTTTAGGTAAATCTTGTGAAGTGAGTGAGGTGTGTGCTGGTAAAAATCGTGGTCCAGATTCGTTAAGATTGGACTGTTTTCCGAGAATCGGCCGGTGAGTGCTTCAATGGAGCTTCCGGCAAGAGTTTCTTCCAAGGAAGAAAACTCGATTCAAGGAATCGGTTAAGGCCACTCCTTGCTGTTTTCCTCTCTCAAAAGAGTGGAGAAGGAGGTGGCAAAATCCACTCCAACTAGCTACCAAGCTAGAAGAATGGTTCGGGGGCGCAACCCCTCGGTTGTTGTCAACCGAGCTTACCTTGGAAGCTCCTTGCTTCAAGCTTCTTCTTCTATTGAGAGAGAAATCCGTGGGTGCTCATAAATCAACAAAAAAAAAATACAAACACCAATGACATGAATATATAGACCTAATGGTGGGCTTGGGCTTGGAATGGGAATGATGGGTCATCATGTGGGCTTCCATGTCTTCAACTTCAATGGGCCAAACCAAGCCACCAACTAATCCTATCATTCATCTAATCCTAACATCCATCTAATCCTAACATCCATCTAATAAAGTTTAAACAAGAAAGCCAACGTTTGCCAATAAGTTCGAAATTTCAAAAAAGCAAGAAATATCAAGGCTCGGGAAGACAAATTCCCATGTGAGCATTAAGGTGCCTCTTTAGTCTTTCCACATGAGTAGATGCTTTGGTTGGTCAACGTCCTTAGCTTTAATCTCCCACTTCAAGTCGTCCACGGTGTCCTCCAAGTCTTCACACGAACCATGACCTGCAAAAGAGACAAGTGTGTTAGTAAAATTGTGGACTCGGGTCTGGGATCGTGTAATGGGCCTACGGGGCACATCACCTATTGTACAATTGGGTGAGATAACGAAACGATTAACCTTACCGAGTATCAAGTGGGGACAATTAACCTCACTATGTGATTTTCACAAATTTTACCATAAAACTAGAGTTAAGGTTCAATTGGTTAGGAACTTTACATTTATGGTCTTAAGCATTAACGGATTATTTCTTTGGATGGAGGATTTTAGCATTTTCACATCACTACATGTCGGATTTGACTACTTTGGAAAATTTCATTCCATCATTGAGCAAATGCCCTTCGAAGTAGTTTTTGAATTCAATCCACCCACCATTACCAAAGGACTACATACCAAGGCCACCCAACCACCCAAAATTTGGAGTTTATATCAAAAATACTATTGGTGGTTGAAAGGATTTCAACTCTACACCTTAATGAAGGACTACACCCTCATCATGTTCAAGTTTAAAATCTTAGCGAGTTTAGTTGAGACCCTTGGTACTAATTTGGGAGAGAACATCATCAGAAAGAAGCCAATCAATGGATTTGAGGTCAAATCCACAAATCACCTGGAGAGAATGACATGCCTAGGGGCCTAATTACTTGAAAACCCGATAAAGGCCCAAACTTTATTTATTCTCCTTACTTATTATGATGTTTCTTTTGTAGGTGTTAATCCAGTTGGAGATGCCACGTGGGATTCTAGCTCGTTGGACATGGATGCCACATGGGAGCCTAGCTATATGGATGCCCTCTTGGAAGGCTTGGAACGGAATGAAGAAAACACTAGAGCACCAGCTGGAATATCAGAAGCTAGAATTTGTCTTCCGGGGAACAAATCGTTGTAATTTTCTTTTGCTTGTTTTCTTTGTTATCTTTTTTTTTGGCAAACTTTTAGCCATTAGTTTTTGGCATCCATGCATTAGTTTTGTTAGTAAGACTTAGTCACATCTTGGTGGCATGGTTGTTGGTTGAAGACCACAAGTGGTTAGACCCACTACTAAGCCCACTACTTGGCCTACGTTGGAATCATCACTTGGCCTATATTTGGAAGCACACTTGGCCCACATTTGGTTGCAACACCTTCATCAAATAGGCCCATGAAGAGCCAACCCAAGAAAGCCCAAGCTTGAAGATTTAGCCCATGCAAATACATCAAGTAGTGGCCACAAAGATGGATGACATGGCCATTTAGCACCATTGATCAAGCAAAACAAGGAAAGCACCCCAACCCTTGGATGAAGCACATGGATTGCAATCTTGTCCCTTCATCTTGGCCTTCATCAACGGCTCAAATCCTTTCCATGGAAACCCTAACCATCCATCTTAGGATTGCCTATTTAAGCATAGCATTGGTGCATGTATTGGAACCGTTGCCAAATTAATAAAATAACTTTTTTTCTTTCAAAGTTTTTGTGCTTTGTTTTTCCTTGGTTATTTGAATCAAGTGGAGAAGCCCTCCATTGTTAGCCTAGCCTTCGGGTTGCTAGGTTAACTCTTATCTATTCCCTCTCTTTTTCCAATGGGATTAGGATTTGAGGACAAAAACCTAGGCCCTAGGTGGTCATTTTTCCTACGGGAAAATCGTTTATCCAAGAGCATAAAACGTAAGATAGCTCTTGGATCCGCCAAAGGTACTTTCATTTCTTGCATTACCATTACATTTTCACACACTATCACTTCTTTAATTTCGGCCATCAAAATCACACACTCCACCTTTATTTTCTTGTCATTTTATTCCTTCATCTTCATCTCCATTTCTTTACCTTTTCACACACAATTTTCACCATCATTTTATTCTATTGTATTGTTCATTGTCACTCATTCTCCCCCCTTAAATTTGGCCATCTTCATTTCACACACTTCACCCTATAGTTCATGCATTTTATTCTATTTATTTTCAGTTTAGAGCATCACTTGTCACCCGAGCACATTTTATACATTTTGTGGGTTATACACGGACTCTTCTCTAAGGGCCATCGTGTCCCGCGTGGTAAAAAGGACAAGTGCCGCTTAAACCCCAGCCTCAGCTGCCTTGCGCTGATCTCTGGCGAATATGATATGGAAGAAAGTTCTCAGACGAAAAAAAGGGGTGCAACACGAGGACTTCCCAAGTTGTTACCCAACTTAATACTACTCTCGCTGAAACAAATTTAACTTCAGAGTTCTGATGGAATTCGGTGCATTGGTTCTCGTATGGTCGCACCCAACATTCTTCGTCCACCAATTCACTTTGTCCGATGCCCAGTGAGACCACCGCAACCAGTTCCTCCCACGTAAATAGCTCCCGTGCCATTGAATTCCGCACAACAAAACCCTCCACTCCCCCCGCCCTCCTCCTCGGCATCACGGCTCTACAACCTCTGCACTCCCATGCGTCAAACGCTTCCCCTGCGATCGCCTTCCACTCCCAATCGACCACGACTCGCATGTAAAAAGTGCCATTCTCGGGCCCCGAACGTCGCAATTTGCCCAAATTTCAATAGTCAGCGCCGTAGGCGCATACTCCCGCAACGCGTGAACCCTCGCGTGGCAAAAAGGACAAGGGCCGCTTAAACCCCAACCTCAGCTGCCCTGCGCGGATCTCCGGCGAATCTGATATGGAAGAAAGTACTCGGCCAAAAAAAAGAGGTGCAACACGAGGACTTCCGAAGTGGTCACCCAACTTAGTACTACTCTCGCCGAATCACTTTTAACTTCAAAGTTCTGATGGGAACCGGTGCATTAGTGCTCGTATGGTCGCAGGCAACATTCTTTGTTCGGCAATTCACTTTGTCCGATGCCCAGCGAGACCTCCGCAACCCGTTCCTCCCACGTAAATACCTCCCGTGCCATTGAATTCCACTCTACAAAACCCTCCACGCCCCCCCGGCCTCCTCCTAAGCGTCACGGCTCTACAACCTTCGCACTCCCACGCGTCAAACGCTTCCCCCGCGATCGCCTTCCACTCCTAATCGACCACGACTCACATGTAAAAAGTGCCATTCTCGAGCCCCGAAAGTCACAATTTGCCCAAATTTTCAATACTCAGCGCCGTAGGCGCCCACTCCCGCTACGGGCAAACCCGCGCGTGGTAAAAAGGACAAGAGCCGCTTAAAGCCCAGCCAAAGCTGCCCTGCGCGGATCTCTAGCGAATCTGATATGGAAGAAAGTACTCGATAAAAAAAAATGGGTGCAACACGAGGACTTCCCAAGTGGTCACCCAACTTAGTACTATTCTCGCCGAAAGACTTTTAACTTCAGAGTTCTGATGAGATCCGGTGCATTAGTGCTCGTATGGTCGCACCGAAAATTCTTCGTCCTCCAATTCATTTTGTCCGATGCCTAGCGAGACCGCTGCAACCCAGTCCTCCCACGTAAATACCTCCCGTGCCATTGAATTCCGCTCCACAAAACCCTCTACGCCCCCCGCCCTCCTCCTCGGCGTCATGGCTCTACAACCTTTGCACTCCCACGCGTCAAACGCTTCCCCAGCGATCGCTTTCCACTCCCAATTGACCACGCCTCGCAAGCAAAAAGTACCATTCTCGGGCCCCGAACGTCGCAATTTGCCCAAATTTTCAATACTCAGGGCCTTAGGCGCCCACTCTCGCTACGCGCGAACCCGCGCGTGGTAAAAAGGACAAGGGCTGCTTAAACCCCAGCCTCAGCTGCCCTGCGTCGATCTCTAGCGAATCTGATATGGAAGAAAGTACTCGGTCGAAAAAAAGGGGTGCAACACGAGGACTTCCCAAGTGGTCACCCAACTTAGTACTACTCTCGCCGAAGCACTTTTAACTTCAGAGTTCTGATGGGATCCGGTGCATTAGTGCTCGTATGGTTGCACCCAACAATCTTCGTCTGCCAATTCACTTTGTCTGATGCCCAGCGAGACCGCCGCAACATGTTCCTACCACGTAAATACCTCTCGTGCCATTGAATTCCGCTCCACAAAACCATTCACGCCCCCCGCCCTCCTCCTCGGCGTCACGACTCTATAACCTCCGCACTCCCACGCGTCAAACGCTTCCCCTGCGATCGCCTTCCACTCCCTAATCAACCATGACTCGCATGCAAAAAGTGCCATTCTCGGGCCCCAAACGTCGCAATTTGCCTAAATTTTCAATAGTCAGCGCCGTAGGCAACCACTCCCGCTACGCGCGAACCTGCACGTGGCAAAAAGGACGAGGGCCGCTTAAACCCAGCCTCAGCTGCCCTGCGCGGATCTCCAGCGAATCTGATGTGGAAGAAAGTACTCGGTCGAAAAAAAGGGGTGCAACACGAGGACTTCCCAAGTGGTCACCCAACTTTGTACTACTCTTGCCAAAGCACTTTTAGCCTCGGAGTTCTGATGTGATACAGTGCATTAGTGCTCGTATGGTTGCACCCAACATTCTTCATCTGCCAATTCACTTTGTCCGATGCCTAAGGAGACAGCCGCAACCCGTTCCTCCCACGTAAATACCTCCCGTGCCATTGAATTCCGCTCCACAAAACCATCCACGCCCCCCGCCGTCCTCCTCGGCGTCACGGCTCTACAACCTCTGCACTCCCACGCGTCAAACGCTTCCCTCGCGATCGCCTTCCACTTTCAATCGACCACGACTTGCATGCAAAAAGTGGCATACTCGGCCCCCAAACGTCACAATTTGCCCAAATTTTCAATAGTCAGTGCCTTAGGTACCCACTCCTGCTACGCGCGAACCTGCGCATGGCAAAAAGGACAACGGCCGCTTAAACCGCAGCCTTAACTGCCCTGCGCGGATCTTCGGGGAATCTGATGTGGAAGAAAGTACTCGGTCGAAGAAAAGGGGTTCAACACAAGGACTTCCCGAGTGGTCACCCAACTTAGTACTACTCTTGCCGAAGCACTTTTAACTTCAAAGTTCTGATGAGATCCGGTGCATTAGTTCTAGTATGGTCGCACCTAACATTCTTCGTCCCCCAATTCACTTTGTCTGATGCCCAACGAGACAGCCGCAACCCGTTCCTCCCACGTAAATACCTCCTGTGCCATTGAATTCCGCTCCACAAAACCCTCCACGCCCCCGCACTGCCACGTGTCAAACGCTTCCCACGGGATCGCCTTCCACTTCCAATCGACCACGACTCTGACACGGGATCCCTAGAAAGGTGTCCGTGTAACCCAGAAAGATATTCAAGATGTGCTCGGGTGAAGTGTGCTCAAATCCAAGAGAAATAAAGATTAGCAATGGAACCAAAAAAAATGTAAATAAATGAAGAAAGTGAAGAGGGGTAAATATGGCCGATTATCACATGAGAAAAATAGCACTAGACGTAGAAGAAATTAGATGAAGGTGAAAATGTGGGTGCAATCCGTGAAGAATGATTAAAGGAGATGAAAAGAAAAATGAAGTGAAGTGTGTGGAAATGTGTATGGCCGAAGATAAGAGGTGAATGTGTGTGAAAAGTGATGGCAAGTAGTAAATGGAAATACCTTTCGTGGGTTCAAAGAGCTATCCTACGTTAGGCTCTTTGAACAAACGATTTTCCCATAGAAAAATCGACCACCTAGAGCCTAGGTTTCCATTCTCAACTCCAACTCCCAATGGAGAAGGCGAGAGAATAGTTAAGAGCTAACCTAGCAACCCAAGCTAGGCTAGCAATGGAGGGCTACTCCACTTGGTTCAAGGAACCAAGGAAAAGCCAAAGGAAAAAGGGCTTTGGTAGGGAAATAGGTGTTTTATAAATTTGGCAAAAAGTATTTTACACACACCAATGCAATGCTTAAATAGGCAACCTAAGGTGGATTGGGTTTAGAGGAAAAATTGTGGCCTTTGATTAGAAGAAAACTCGGATGGCAAGGAGATGTGAAGCCGAGGCGCGCATGAGCAGCCAATCTGTGTGCGCCAGCTGGTCTCGGCAACGCGCCATCACCAGCACCCGGGTAGGCTCAATCTGACGGCCCACGCGTGCCAGGTCACCAATCCTCGCCGGCTGCCCGCGCCCCTAGCCAGCTTGCCTGCGCCTGCTGCTTCCTGCCCCCGCGCGTGCCAGGTGTACATTTTGGGTGAAGGCCGAGCCAAAAATGCATCAAGGGCCAAAAATTGTCCAAGTCTTGAGTCCACGTTGCCACCCACTCATGTACCTGCAAATTTATACCTTTAGATGTGGGCTCTTCTTTGGACCAAGTCTTCATTTAGGCTTGATTTTGTTGAGGCTTTTCCTTGAGGCTTGATTTTGAGTTGAATTTCTTCAACAACCCAAATCCACCATCATACATCTAATCCTAACCACACAATCTAATGCATGCAATGCAATTATAAATCCATACAATAAAGGCGAATGTATGCCAATTAAGTTTGAAATTAAAATTACACATTTAATGGCCCGGGAAGACAAATTCCCATAGGGCTGCCAGAATGCTCCGTGTGTATGCTCCAATGAATGACATGACAAGGCTTCTCCACATCTTCCGAGGTCGGCTCCCAAGTGAAGTCCATGATGGGATCAAAACCTGCAAAAAGAGACAGTTCATTAGAACATTGAGTGATTAAATTTTGTGCCCAAATTTGTGATCTTGTGACAGGCCTTCGAGGCATGTCATCCCCTTCGGGTGGCTGAGGATTTGACCTTAAATCCGTTAGCTCAGCCTCCTCTTCATGTCCCAATTCTCCAATGTAAGGGGACAAATATTGCACATTGAAGGTAGATAATATTCCATAATCGCCGGGTAACTCCAATTTGTAAGCATTGTTATTGATGCATTCTAAAATTTTAAAGGGGCCTTCAGCTCTAGGCAACAGTTTGGAGCGTCTTTTGATTGGAAATCGTTCCTTCCTAAGGTGTAGCCACACCAAATCTCCAACATTAAAAATTACCTTTTTTCGTCCCTTATTTGCATGCTTAGCATAATTGGTGTTACTTTTCTCAATTGTTTGACGAACTTTCTCATATAACTTCTTTATTTGCTCCGTTTTATTAGCTCCCGAAGGGTTTATTAGGTCCTGGGTTTGAATGGGGATAAGTGTTAGGGGTGTGTTTGGATTAAATCTATAGACTACCTCAAAGGGCGTTTGCTGGGTGGTGGAGTGAAGGCTCCGGTTGTAACCGAATTCAACTTGGGGTAGTACTATGTCCCAATTGGTGAGAGTTTTACCCACGACACTTCGGAGAAGGGTTCCCAAGGTCCTATTGACCACTTCCGTTTGGTCGTCCGTTTGGGGATGGAAAGATGTGCAAAAACATAGCGTAGTTCCCAATTTCTTCTATAGAGCTTTCCAAAAAGTGCTCAAAAACTTGATATCGCGATCGGACACAATAGATTGAGGAACTCCATGGAGTCTAACTATCTCCTTGAAGAATAGATCGGCTATAGCAGCAGAGTCGTCAGTTTTATTGCAGGCGATAAAATGCGCCATTTTGGAGAATCTATCCACAACCACTAGAATAGAATCCTTGTTGCGTCCCGTCCGTGGTAACCCTAAAATAAAATCCATGCTAATTTCTACCCAAGGGTGTGTAGGAATTGGTAAAGGAAGGTAAAGTCCTTGGGGTAGAACTTTGCTTTTAGCCTTTTTACAAACAATGCACTGCTCAACGGAGTGGTGCACGTCTTTCATCATGTGAGGCCAATAAAATCTTTCCTTCAAAAGCTCTAGGGTTTTCTTTTCTCCAAAATGTCTAGACAATCCTCCTCCATGAGCTTCTTTAATAAGGCATTGTCTTAGACTGCATTCGGGAATACACAACTTCCCATTTTTAAGTAAAAATCCATCAACAAGGCTATATCCTCCTTCAGCCATATTTTTACAATCTTGATAAGGTGTTCCAAAATCTTTATCAGATTCATACAAAGTCTTGATCCATTCAAATCCGAAAAACCTAACGCCTAATTCCGTTAAGAGGATACGCCTTCGCGATAGAGCATCGGTCACGTTGTTGTCGGAACCTTTCAAATATTTCAAAATGTAGGGAATTCTTTCCAAGAATTCCACCCATTTGGCATGTCTCTTATTGAGTTTGTGTTGGCTTTTGATATGATTGAGTGATTGATGGTTGGAGTGAATCACAAACTCTTTTGAAAGTAGGTAATGTTGTCAATGTTCTATAGCTCTAATCACGGCATAAAATTCTTTGTCATAGGTTGAATAGTTCAAAGCAGCTCCTTTCAACTTTTCACTAAAATAGGCAAGAGGCTTGCCATCTTGCATCAACACAGCTCTAATGCCAATTCCGGAGGCATCACTCTTGATCTCAAAAACTTTATTGAAATCGGGAAGTGCCAAAACTGGGGATTGACAAAGTTTTTCTTTAATTAGGTCGAAACTACTTTGCCATGCCGGTGTCCAATTAAAGTCAACTCCTTTCTTGGTAAGATCGGTAATAGGAGCAACTAAGGAACTGAAGTCTTTAATAAACCTCCTATAAAAAGAGGCTAATCCGTGAAAACTACGGACTTCAGTGATACTATTAAGAGTGGGCCACTCCTTGATGGCTTTAACCTTATCTTCATCCACTTCCAAGCCATCCTTAGAAATTATGAAGCCCAAAAAGTAAACTTTTTCTTGTCCAAAGGAGCATTTATTCAAATTCCCAAACAATTTGGCACGACGGAGAGTTTGAAAAAGTATTCGAGATGGTTGACATGTTGTGCAAGGTCGGGGCTATACACCAAGATGTCATCGAAGTATATGACAAAGAACTTCCCAAGGAGATCCTTAAGAACATGGTGCATTAATCTCATGAAGGTGCTCGGGGCATTTGTAAGACTGAATGGCATAACCATCCACTCAAACAATCCGTATTTTGTTTTGAAGGTGGTTTTTGATGTGCCATCGAGGCCTAAATCTAGATCATGACCCAAAGCCCATGAATTATTTGATATTTTTACTAATAAAAATTATTTTCTTTATTTGCAGGTAGTTGATGATCGTGATGGAAATTCAACTTGAAGCACTTGGAGAAAGCTACAACTCGGTCGATGGGAATTTGTCTTCCCGGCCTGTTTAAATTTGTAATTTTTATTTTTTTGAACTCATTTGGCATACTCTAGCCTTTATTGTATGGAGTATATATTTGCATCGTGCATTACATTGTGTGGTTATGATTAGTTGGTGGCATAGGTGTTTGGTAAACCCATAAGCCATAAGAGCAACAAGCCCATGATCAATTAAAGAGGAAATTGGGACATACATTATACAATTAGCCCATGAGAAGATGGGTCTATAAGGAGAAGGCCCATAAGCTTATCACGATGAAAGCTTCAGCCCACTTAATTTCTCAACCTCACATGAAGCAGCCTAGCCCAATTGACAAACCATTTGACTTCAGCTTGCTCCTCAACTTCACGAAGAAGCCCAGCGAGCAGTTCAGCGAGAGAGGCGATCTTCAAACGATCTTCAGCAAGCGACAACGGGATTTAGAGATCTATGGCGAGCACTCTGCGAGTGCACGGATTGCTCACCTGGACTAGCTGACCAACCGAAGCCCTTCTCTGCTCCAAGCAAGCGGACTCGTCAGCATTGAGCTCCACTCCGCGAACGCCCAGCAGAAGCCCTCCCAACGGCTAGATTCTCCTCTGGGCATTTCCAAACCTAGCCACCCTAGGTATTTAAGCATCGCTTTTAGTGTTTGTACGCATTCCTTTGATTATTATAAACCTATTTTGTCTCTCTGAAAATCCAGAAAGGATTTCTGGTTGCCGTCAAGGTAAGCCACGGTTCTGCCGTTAGAAGTGTGCCTCCATTGATCATCAGTCTTACGGCGGCTGTGATCTCTTAATTTCCCTCCCTCTCTGTTATCAGAGTTTAAAAGGCTGAGGATGATAGCCGGGACCAGCAGTTGTTGCCTTTCCATGGGAAGGCATGCACCGAGAAGCATAACATATGATAGCTTCTCGGTCAGCCAAGGGTTTTCCACATTCCATTTCTCCTCCATTACATTCTGTCACTCTTCTTCCCACACTGCAAGTTTCATCCATTTTATTTTGTTCTATTTTACTCCCCCATTTTTCTGTCAAGTGGTATCAGAGCCGAACCTGGCTTTGCGTTGTTTTCATTTCTCTGTTTTGTGCTCTTCTCTGTGTTGTCATTTGTTGTCTCTTTCTGTCATGTTTTCAATTCTGTTTAGGTCGTTAAACTTATGTCTTTAAGCATGAATTTCTATCTCTATTATTCTGTTTTGGTGCTTAATTGTTGGTGTTGATTTCCTGTTTAAAATCACCTTTAGCTAACCAAGTTGTTTGATTGTTGTTTTTGTTTAGATTTCTAAATGTCTTTTATGGAATCAAAAGCATGGATTTGTCTTCTGTTCAAATATTAATCTATATCATTTGAAGCATGATTCTACTTTTTGTCCAAGACTGTTTACAGTTTAGAAATCTTAGTTTGGTTATGTTTTATAGCTTTAAAAGGAGTTATCTATTATGTTATTTAGTAGATTAAATCGTTTAAACACAAAAGAAGGAAAAACTGTTTTGTGTGTTCATAATCGATAACATTTCTTGTTCTATATCATGTTCTGTTTCCTTTTTGGTTTTATTGTTCTATTTAATTTAGTAGTATAGATCGCTAAAAAAAAAAAAAAACAGAGAACACTAGAATCTGCCGTTATAAACTTGCTGTTTTCTGAAGGGAGTTTGCAAACTGTTGATGAATAGCCTTGCCGAGAAGTGCTAGCTGGAAACCCTAAAATTTGCTTAAGTTATTAGTTGTTTTACTTTCACAGTTTAGTTTTATTGATACAATATTTCGGTCTGCTGATATTACTTTTGCTATCAGGTTCTTATTTACTGCTGTTCTGCATTTATCACTGCTACTAATCTCTATTTCCAGCATGAAAATATTTACCTGAACATATTCAGCATAATCAATTATCAATTGTCTATTGTTACAATATGTGGAGTTTTGATTTGGGTTCAGTTTCCAAAATCGTTTTCCACAAACTGTGCTGTGTTTCGTGAATAATTTTCTGAAGTTTGAAAGAATTTGAGTACTGCAAATTTGATTTTCCTCTTGAACCAAAACTAAAATTTTGTCAAAATCTGGTTACTGCTTTTCTATTTTTGTTGTGGGATTGTCATAGTGATTTCGCTCTGCATCAATTGAATCATCTGCTTAAAGGTAATTTCTTTTGGTAATCTGATCACTATCCAGCTTGATATACCATGCCTATCATCATTTGAAATTTGATTGTTTAATCGTAGACATGATCGGATAACGTTTACTGTAATTTTACCTGAAGTAGCATTGTAATATTCTATTTCCTTGTTGTTTATGTGTATTCATTTGGTAATATGTAGCAGTAACTTTTACTTTGCTTTCCTGAATCAACGTATTCTTTAACCAATATAAGTTATATTGAGAATATTGAAATTGTGGTTCTGTTTTGGTGAAGTTTGCATAGACTTGATATCATCTCATGTTATATTGTAATTTGTTTCTGTTTTATTTACTCACCGAAATGTTTCACGTATGCAGGAGCCTTAATTCAGCTTACTCATTCAGCATATTACGATGAGAAAGTCATCGGTTGAGTTCTGTGGTAATTATAAAGTTTTGTGGTCTGATTGTGCATCATTTAAGTTCACTGTCTTGCTTTGTTCTTTCCTGAAATTAAGTCAAACTCCAAGGATGAACTGCATCATTATTGAACACCATTGATAAACGATATTTGTTTTGATGTGTAGTTTCTAGAATTGATCTAGTATAATTGAAATTCAAAATATCTATCTTGCCTTCCATTGTTTGACTGAATATTTTAGAGCAGAATATTTGTTTAAGGATTCTCGCGATAAAATTTTGTTTCCTCTTGAAAGATAAATTGTCTCTGTCACATTTCTCTAGTATTCTTGTCTCGGATTTTGCATGTTAAGTCGCTGAATATTTGTGCCTTGTTTTAGCTTAAGTCATCTATTATATGTTATTGAATGAGTGCATAGGATTAATTTAAAAGGGCATGTCAATAGCATATTGAAATCAGCCATATTTAAATGTTATGCTAGTATGAAAATTCTGCTTACTAATCTGAAAATTTCAGCATAATAATCTTGATCTAATTTGTGTTATACTAGTATTACTTGCTGTTATTTTAGTGCACAAATTTGAGATTACAAGAATACAACACTAGCATGCTAAAATAGATCATTGAACCTATAACTAGTTAGAAAAATTCTGCTATGTTAACATTAAAATTTCAGATTATTATTATTGATAAAACTTATGTTTTAATGTGTTTGCTTGCTGTTTTTGATGTTATTTAGTGAGAATTAATATTATTTTGAGTTATTCTAATTTAAAGTTGATAAATTTTTGAAGTTTAATTGGAAATTGTGGTAATTGTGTGATATTGAAAATTTCGTTTCTAAAATTAATTTGCTAAGTGTTATTGAGAATTTTAAGTTGATTTATTGACTTCTAATTTTAAATGACAAGTGTGAGCATGATCCTTGTTTTATTATTGTCTTAGTTAGGAATATTCCATAGTGCCTAAAATTTTTCTAAGACATTAAACAAGATAAACACCTCACTAACTTAAGATGAAACAATTTAGAAAAGAATTAAAATTTAAAATTTGATTTTAACAACCTAGCTCTTAACAATGACTAATAGAAATGGATTTTCCCCACATAATAAGGAACCAAATATTTTTCCATTTAGTGGACTCTATGGTAGGGATGAATATTCCTCTTGGGTTAAAAGGTTAGAAAAGAGGTTTGCTTATAGGTATTATTGTGAATGGGAAAATGTTAACTTCGCCTCTAAGTGTTTAACCAAGGATGCTAAATCTTTGTGGGAAAAATTTGTAGCAAAGAAAAGAAGAAATAAGGAAGAAGATTTGATTTCTTTGACAATAATGAAGAGGTTATTAGAAGAGGAATTTGCCCAAAAACGACAAAAGCAAAACCCAATTTAAGGAACAAAATTTTTAACGAAGATCACCCTATATGTTATCCTAGCTCCTCCAAATTTGAGAATCAAAATATGCGTGAATATCCCTCCACTCATGAAAGAAATTTAAGGGATAAAAGGGGGATAAGGATTAGGGTTAATCAACAACCAATTGTACCTCCAAACCGATAGATGATTGGGATTTAAGACGGCAAGAAAGGATCATTCACGAAATTGGAATTACTGGCCGCCTGTTGGAAAATTGGGTACAAGAAACTTCAAGAATACTTGCCAAGTCACCAACCATTCCTAAACCTCCGCCTTCTATGCCCCAAAAATTTAATGAACTTGAAGAAGAATCTTTAAGTGACGCTGAAGATCAAGAGATTTTAGAGAAAACAACTAGCTTAAATGAAGATGAGGAAGAGACACTAGAAGAAGTTGATTGTTACCCCGAAGAGGGTCCACTTCTCGAAATGGACAATCAAAAGGAGGAGGAAATTTGGAAGGAGGAATTACCACAAGGTTTACCACCCATGCATGGTATTGCATACAAATTGGATGAATCAACCCAAGAGCACCCTCAATCAAGTGGTGTCAAGTGGCATTATAATCCCCTTTATGCCGATGTACCCACTTCCCAACCCTTAAATTTAACCTTCTTCAAAACAAATGACCTTTGGGAAGAAATGGTGGATGAAGAAAGGATGCCTTGCCATTTGATAGAAGAGTCAACATGGCGACAAGAAAAGGTAGAGTGAAGTGAAGAGAGTATTTTTGGGATTTCTAATATGATCATTGGTCTACTCACTCCTTTCCAATTATTACTAGAATAAACCCTCCTTCCGACCCATTTTCAAAGAAATTAGCCTAATCCATATATTCATTACACCGTACTGCTTTGATCTATGTTGGAATTAGGCAAAATAAGAGGACGTTCACACCCAACAAATGCCTAATTGTACAATTGGGTGAGATAACGACACGATTAACCTCACTTAGTATCAAGTGGAGACAATTGACCTCACTGTGTGATTTTCACAAATTCTACCACCGAACTAGGGTCAAAGGAATCATTGATTTAGTAGTAATAAGTTCACTAACCTCCGTCTATTTAATAATTTGGAATTTTAAGGTTAGTTGGAACCAAGCTTCCATGGTTCATTTGAATGTTGAGCTTGTATCTGTGGTATCAGTGGTATTAGAGATAGAAAGATCAATTCTTTGGTATTTCTTGCTACCACATGTGGGATTCGATTACTTTGGAAACCTTCCCTCCATCATCGAGCAATCGCCCTCCAAAGTAGCCATCGAATTCAATTTTACTACCCTCACCAAAAAAAAATTTAATAAGACCATCCGACCCCCGATTGCACCCTTAGTCTCTGCCTTTGGAACTCAAGTGTTTACCCCTCGCATGGAAAATGAAGCCTTTGAAGAAGTGGCTAAAACAATGGATTTGAGGTCAAATCCTCAGCCACTCGGAGGGGATGATGTGCCATCGAGGCCCAAATCTAGATCACAACCCAAGGCCCATGAATTTTGATATTTTTACTAATAAAAATTATTTTATTTATTTACAGGTAGTTGATGATCATGATGGAAATTCAACTTGAAGCACTTGGAGAAAGCTACAACTCGGCCCATGGGAATTTGTCTTCCCGGCCTGTTTAAATTTGTAATTTTTATTTTTTTGAACTTATTTGGCATACTCTAGCCTTTATTGTAGGGATTATATATTTGCATCATGCATTAGATTGTATGGTTAGGATTAGTTGGTGGCATAGGTGTTTGGTAAACCCATGAGCCATAAGAGCAACAAGCCCATGATCAATTAAAGAGGAAATTGGGACATACATTATACACTTAGCCCATGAGAAGATTGGTTCATAAGGAGAAGGCCCATAAGCTTATCACGATGAAAGCTTCAGCCCACTTAATTTCTCAACCTCACATGAAGCAGCCTAGCCCAATTGACAAACCATTTGACTTCAGCCTGCTACACAACTTCACGAAGAAGCCCAGCGAGCAGTTCAGCGAGAGAGGCGATCTTCAGACGATCTTCAGTAAGTGACCACGGGATTCAGAGATCGACAACGAGCACTCTGCGAGCGCACGGATTGCTCACCTGGACTAGCTGACCAACCGAAGCCCTTCTTTGCTCCAAGCAAGCAGCCTTGTCAGCATTGAGCTCCACTCCGCGAACGCCCAGCAGAAGCCCTCCCAACGGCTAGATTCTCCTCTGGGAATTTCCAAACCTAGCCACCCTAGGTATTTAAGCATCGCTTTTAGTGTTTGTACGCATTCCTTTGATTAATATAAACCTATTTTGTCTCTCTAAAAATCCAGAAGGATTTTTGGTTGCCGTCAAGGTAAGCCACGGTTCTGCCATGAGGAGTGTGCCTCCATTGATCATCAGTCTTATGGCGGCTGTAATCTCTTAATTTCCCTCCCTCTCTGTTATCAGAGTTTAAAAGGCTGAGGATGATAGCCGAGCCTAGCAGTTGTTTCCTTTCCATGGAAAGGCATGCACCGAGAAGCATAACATAAGATAGCTTCTCGGTCAGCCAAGGGTTTTCCACATTCCATTTCTCCTCCATTACATTCTATCACTCTTCTTCCCACACTGCAAGTTTCATCCATTTTATTTTGTTCTATTTTACTCCCCCATTTTTCTGTCAGTTTTCCATTCATCCCCTTTTTTCATTCGTATTTGGTGATAACCGCTCTTCAAGTCAACTTTGGAGAATATTGATGCTCCACTTAATTCATCTAGCATGTCTTCGAGTCTAGGTATAGGATATCTATACTTAATGGTAATTTGGTTGATAGCCCTACTATCCACGCACATTCGTATAGAGCCATTCTTTTTAGGTACCAACAAAGTAGTTACGGCACAAGGGCTCATTGATTCTCTTATATAACCCCTTCCCAATAACTCTTGAACTTGATCTTGGAGTTCTTTTGCTTCTTCAGACCTCATTCTATAGGCCGGTCGATTTGGTAACATAGCTCCAGGTTGGAGGTCAATTTGGTGTTCTATTCCTCGTATTGGTGGTAATCCGGGAGGTAGCTCTTTAGGGAAGATATCTTGGTAGGTCTTAAGTAGATTTTAGACCGGTAAAGGTATGTCTCCAAGCTCCATAACACGGTCTCTAAATAATACTAGAATCAATGTCTTTCCCTTTATGACTGCAGATCTTAATCCCTTTTTTGTTAAGAAAAGATTTTCCTTAATCTTTTCTTCCTTTCTAACCGTATCGTCGTGTGCGATCTGTTCAGGGGTCATAGGAAGTAATTTAATATTTCTACCACCGAATTTCAAACTATAGTTGTTAAGGTACCCGTCATAATGTACCCTACGGCCATAAAGCCATGGTCGTCCTAACAAAATATGACTTGCTTTCATCGGTACAACATCGCAAGTAACCGAATCTTTATATCTTCCAATAGCGAAATTGACGGTCACTTGTTTGGTCACTTTGATGTCATCCCTATCGTCCAACCATCGTAACTTATATGGCTTAGGGTGACTAGTCGTCTCCAGTCCAAGCTTGCTAATCATGTCTTGAGAAGCCACGTTAACGCAACTTCCACTATCTATAATCACAGAACAAACTTTATCTTTGACTGCACACCTACTTTGGAAAATGTTTTCACGTTGGAAGTCCTCTTTTACATTTTTAGATACGAGGCCTCTCCTAATGACCATCAAAAGAGGTCCATCTTGAGCAGCACATTCGTCCGACTCGTGCTCACTCTCGTTCTCTACCTCTTCTTCTTATTCCTTTTTGAGGTATTGACCTTCGTCGTTCTCACTTTTCCATTCTCCTGTCGACTCCTTAATAACCATCACTCGATGGTTATAGCATTCATTTGCGTAATGTCCCTTGCCTAAACACTTGTAGCATTGGACATCACGAGCTCTTTGTACTTTAGAGGTGTCCGCTTGATTTTTATCCATAGGAGGGGGCTTGTTTTGGTTGAAGGGGGCTTTAGGTGACCAATTATGGTTAATTGGCCTTTTCTCTTCGTTCTTCCATGGAGGCTTAGGTTTATCTTGATCCAAGTGCCTAGGTGGAAATTTAGTCGGAAAATTGGTTTTACGCTTTCTTTTGAGTTGTCTTTCCACCGTAAGGGCACGCTGAATGACCATGTCCATGGCCTCCAATTATTGAACTTCAACCACGTCGCCTATATCACGGTTCATCCCTCGGATGAATCTTGCGATGATTTGTTCTTCGGGCTTGTCAATAGCACAACGCATATTGAGAGTCTCAAATTCCGTGAGATACTCATCAACCGAGAGGGAATTTTGTTTAAGGTTGTGAAGTTGATGGAAGAGTTCGTGTTTGTAATGTCGGGGAACAAACCTCTTGTGCATTATTTCTTTCATAGAATTCCAGGTTGAGACGGGGTATCCTGATGTTCGCATTCTTTGGTTTTTAAGGTTGGACCACCACAGTGTTGCGTGGCCCGTTAGTTCAAGAGAGGCTAATTGGATCTTTACTCGCTTGGAGTAATCATGGCACTCAAAAACTCTCTCTACCTTATCAATCCAATCTAGGTAAGTGTGCCCGTCACATGTTCCATTGAAAGGGAGAATTGACATCTTAACATTTCGGAGGTCGTCGTTGTCCCTACTGTCAAGACCCGAAACCCGACGGGTCGAGAATTTCGTATAATTATATTCTTAATCAAAATGTCAACCCAATTCCCTTTTTTTTGTGTATATATATAAATACGTTTTTAAAGAAATTCCAATCAAATTCGAAGTCATTTAAAATCATTTGGGGAAATATCTATTTAAAGAAAAGAATCAACAGACAATCGAATTAACCTCTGTTGGGAAATATCTATTTAAAGAAAAGAATCACTAGACAATCGAATTAACCTCTGTCGTTCACATCCACCGCTCAACAGTAATATCTCACATCTACCGATGACGTCTGCCAGATGACTCATTCACCCAGCATCCACCGGTCATTTCTGTCGAGCGACATCCACCGCTCAACAGTAATATCCCACATCTACCGATGACGTCAGCCGGATGACTCATTCACCCAGCATCCACCGGTCATTTTTGTCGAGTGACATCCACCGCTCAACAGTAATATCCCACATATACCGATGACGTCAGCCGGATGACTCATTCACCCAGCATCCACCGATCGTTTCTGTCGAGCGACATCCACCGCTCAACAGTAATATCCCACATCTACCGATGACGTCAGCCGGATGACTCATTCACCCAGCATCCACCAGTCATTTCTGTCGAGCGACATCCACCGCTAAATAGTAATATTCCACATCTATCGATTACATCTACTGAGCATATCCACCGTTCAACAGTAACCGATAATCTACTGAGCACATCCACCGCTCAACAGTAACCGAACATCTACCGATTATCGATCGACGTTGAGACTTAAATTCTTTCCCTTTTTTAAAAAGAACTCAACTCCCTTTACCAAAATCCCCATACACATGAACCTCGCAATCATTAATTTAAGTTCGTAGCGGAAGACTTATCCCATAAAGAAGATTCTTAAATCTGGAACTTTCTTAAAATTAAACTTGTACTTAACAAGTCAGATATCTATTGACATAAAGAAATTCTTTTCCTATCAATGAAATCTTATCATAGATCTTACTAAATTGTACTAAAAGCAACACTCCGCGGGTTAAAATCGCTTCTTAACCATAAATCATCATCATGAGCATTAACCAGGAACCAGACCTAAGTATTTTCTTCTAGAGTGAAGTCCTCACCTGCTATTTCGTCACCTACATCATAAGGTTCAAACTATAAGCCTAATGCTTAGTAAGGAGTGCAACAAATACATGCTTACTCAATAAAATCATGTTCACATCTCTTACTCAAATCGGAAATCATGCTTATGTTCCTATTCATTTTCAAATTGTGGGAATCATATTCTTGTTCATCGTTTTCATATCATGGATTAATGAGGAGTTTGTGCCAAATGGGGTAGGCAGTGCGCGTGTACATGGCCCTTGCGGGTAAGAATCATGGTCTATTCTTGGACAGTGACATGGCCAAAACTGCCCCCAACTCTCACTTAATCAAGGTTTCATACGTTTCATTTTCTTGTTCTTTTCATGTTCTTAATCATCATTTTCTAGGGTTTTATCACTTAATTTCTCTCAGAATAAATATTCACTTAGTTGTTCTCGGATTTCATCAATTTAAACAGTGGAGGATGTTTCTCTCTATCGAGTTTGGACGACAAAAGCCTTAGGAGACGTGGACGACAAAATCTAAGAAGGCATGGACGTTTAAAATGATAGTCAGTGTGGACGACTGAAACTGTATGCAGCGTGGACGACTGGGTTTCTCTGCCAGAATACTTAACTAAAATTTATCGTCCACAGGCTTTGGACGATGACTTTCTTACAGGATACTTAACTAAAACTCAGTAAGATTTAAAAAATTTATCTTTTGACCCTCTTTGGTATAACTCATTTAAAGGCGGCTAACTCCATTCAGTGGAGGGCATACCACGTGTGGATACCTCGTGCTAAATTTAAACTTAGCTAAACTGTTAAATCAATAAAATAGGGTCTCGGTCGATGTTTAAATCCTCTACTAGAACATTTAACCGAATCTTTATAAGAAAACCACCTTAATGTATATAGCTTTTATCAAACACCTAATCACGCAACTAATCACTTAGGTACGAAAATGTGCAGCATAATCTTATACTTATCATCAACCTCAAATCACCTGCCCAAATCTTGCACTTCTATTGTCCAACAATATAGAAGCATCTCTTCATCAAGGTTCACCCTCCTAGTTTCCCGAACCTTGATGTTTCTACATCCATCATGGAGGTAAGCCTCATGCTCGGGGTTCTTAACTTAAACTGTATTCACTACATGCTCATATCTAAACCCTTATACTTGTAAGCCAAAAGGATTTACGATCCATTTACTTTGTCACTTTCTCCCTAGGTGACACTCACTCTTGTCAATCTACCATTCCTTCTGACTTCACTCATAGAACACTAAGCCCCTAAACATGACTTTTACTTAAGGTGCTAAACTCATCTCCGATTAGAAAATACATCCCAGTTTCTAAGTTATTCCTAACTCTTATGTTTTTGCTCCATAACCCTTGACTAAGCAGTATCATCTGCCTAACGCGTCTACTATTTATTGATCAACCTTAACCTCCCTAAGTCCTTTTCTGTACTGTGGCAGCCATAAACTCCCCGTACATTGATAATTGTTCCTTATTGATTAGTCTTCTAAGACGGTACTCATTTCCTAGGAAGCGGCCAGTTCTAGCAACTTAGATATCACCTAGCACGAAATTTTCGTCCATTAATACCCTCGAAAGTTTATAACTTCCAAAGTGCTAGTCACAACCCATATCCTTTCGGCAATTAACCTAAATTGAATTCTTGGATATAATTTTTGCCTAGATACTTTCAACTTCTTTGGATCCAAAATATCTGAGTCTCTACCACATCCCCTTGTCCACTTAAACGTGCTAACTGTACCTGTCATGACTGTGTGCTGAACTGCATCATCATCCTCCATCATAGCAAAGACTCTAGGTGTTACCCTCGCACGATTTATATCCGGCGGCATAGCACAATCCCTAGCGATATGGCCAATCTTGTCACACCTATAGCAACGGCCCGAGTACAGTTTGCATTCGCCATGGTGGTTCATCTGGCAAGTGGAACATAGAGGAGCTTGAGGAGCTCCTTGAGGTCGCTTTTCTTTCCCTCGATCGTCATTGGGGTTATAGGGCCTTTTAATGCCCCCTGCTGTTGCTGTCATCCCTTATCATGTTGTGGCTGCCACCCTTGATTCTGTTGTGGTTGCCACCTCCTATTCTGCTGCGGTTGTGGCTGCACTTCTCTAATGAATTTCTTTGGCAGCTCACGTTGTTCCTGTACTCTTACCTCAACATCTTCTAATTCCAAAGCCTTAGCAGCCACCTCAGAATAAGGTATATTATGGATCCCTGCAGTCTTCACTCCCCTGAACAAGTTTGGCTTCAATCCTTGAACGAATTGATGAATCTTATCTTCTTCATCCTCCACCAAACGGGGTGCAAAACGGGACAAGGCCTCGAACGTACAAATATAGTCCGCCACAGAACCGGTTTGGCGCAACTGCATAAACTCCATTTTCTTACTAGCTCGAACAGCTCGGCTAAAGTACTTGTCAAAGAAAGCAGTCATAAACTGTCACAACCCGAAACCCAACGGGTCGAGAATTTCGTATAATAATATTCGTAATTAAAATGCCAACCCAATTTTTTTTTTTTTTGTATATATATAAATACGTTTTTAAAGAAATTCCAATCAAATTCGAAGTCATTTAAAATCATTTGGGGAAATATCTATTTAAATAAAAGAATCAACAGACAATCGAATTAACCTCTATCGTTCACATCCACCGCTCAACAGTAATATCCCCCATCTACCGATAACGTCAACTGGATGACTCATTCACCCAGCATCCACCGGTCATTTCTGTCAGGCGACATCCACCGCTCAACAATACTCACATCTTCTGGTGACGTCAGCCGGATGACACATTCATCCAGCATCCACCATTCATCATAAACACACAACATCCACCAGTGAACAGTAACACTCAACATCCACCGGTCAGACCACGTGTTACCCACGTGACTTCATTAACTCGGCAGATGACATCTACCGCTCACATTCACAGAACACATCCACCGATGACGTCAGCCGGATGACTGAATCACCCAGCATCCACCGGTCATTTATGTCGAGCGACATCCACCGTTCAACAATACTCACATCTTCCGGTGACGTCAGCCAGATGACACATTCATCCAACATCCACCGCTCAACAGTAACCGAACCTCTACTGATTGTTGATCAAAGTTGAGACTTCAATTCATTCCCTCCTTCTCGTAAAAACTTAACTCCCTTTTTCCAAAAATCCCCATACACATAGACCTCGTAATCCTTAGCTTAAGTTCATAGTGGAAGACTCATCACATAGAGAAGATTCTTAAATCTGGAACCTTCTTAAACTTAAACTCGTACTTAATAAGTCAAATATCTGTTAACATAAAGAAATTCATTTCCCATTCATGCAATCATATCATAGATCTTACTAAATCGTACTGAAAGCAACACTCCGCGGGTTAAAAATCGCTTCCCAGCCACAAATCATCACCATGAGCAGTAACCAGCAACCAGACCTAAGCATTTCCTTCTAGACTGAAATCCTCACCTGTTGTTTCATCACCTACATCATAAGGTTCAAACTATAAGCCTAATGCTTAGTAAGGAGTGCAACAAACACATGAATTCTCATGATTGCTGCATAAAATCATGTTCACATCTTTTACTCAAATCGGGAATCATGCTTGTGTTCACATTCACTTTCAAATAGTGGGAATCATATTCTTGTTCATAGTTTTCATATCATGGATTAAGGAGGAGTTTGTGCCGAAGGGGGTAGGCAGAGTGCGTGTATATGGCCTTTACGGGCAAGAATCATGGTCCATCCCTGGACAGTGACATGGCCAATACCGCCCCCAACCCTCACTTAATCAAGGTTTCATACGTTTCATTTTGCTTGTTTCATTCATAAAGTAGTATGCGTGTAAAATATTTTGTATACTCGGTAAATAAATCATGATGCATGGACATAAACGTTCTCAAAACATGAGACCATGGAAGGAGTCGTTCATTAGAAAACAGAGCATACACTATTCCAAACATTATACTAAAATAGACAACTTCCCAAACATAATCGAATATCAGAAACAAACTCAACCTACTACCCTTGTGATGCAGGGTCGTAATGGCTGGAAATCTTAACACACTCACTTACCTGGATTCCTTAGCAATGACTTTCCTTCACTTGGAGCTTTTTTCCCCACCTAAGTCATTTCACGTATTAATGTAAGAAAACAAATCCTAAGTAGTCTAATATTCCAGAATGGTAGCTTTCTAACTAAGTATATATCCTAGAAGTCTAACTCATTTCCATTCGAGCATTATATCAGTCACCTAGTGTGCATAAAAACCTCAGCTAAACGATAATGGCGTTCGGGTTCACCAACTACCCAGTCTCAGCCAATGTTCATTATTTCTACTTATTATCTACAACAATCATAAATGCTATGTTAATAGCTATATCTACATGATACTTCAACTTCCTTAGAAAACCCGAATCTAAATCTCTAATCAACTCTCAAATGACTAATCAGTAAACACATTGTCCAAATCTTACCTCGAGCTTGGAATATTGGAAGAAAACAGAAGGAAGCTGATCGCTGGAGGAAGAACAGAGAAAAGAGCTGAGGGGAGAGAGTCAGCTGAAAAAAAGAAGTTGGCTGGTGGAGGTTTTTGTGAGGTTTTAGGATTTCCATTTTCTATTTATACACTTAATAAGCTAGGCTTAATTACAAGTTTGCCACCAAACTTAATTTTATAAAAAGAGCTGATTAAACTTTGGCGCCTAAATTTTCGACCATGGAAATATATGCATGGATGGCAATTAATTCAGTTGCGTTAAAAGAAATTTCGCCTGCCCGAAGTTGTCGGGTGTTACATCCACCCCTCCTTAAACAAAATTTTTGTCCTAAAAAATTGTTCAGACAAATAACTCTGGATACTTGTCCAACATGTCTTGCTGTCATTCCCACGTGGCTTCTTCAATGCCATGATTCGTCCACAGAACCTTTACTAGTGGAATTTCTTTATTTCATAGGATCTTAACTGCAGACTCCAAAATTTGTACCGGTTTTTCTTCATACAGCAAGGTCGGCTGAATCTCGATTTCTGTTGGCTTAACAACAAGCGTCGGATCACGTATGTATTTTCTTAGCATTGACACATGAAAGACATTGTGAATCTTTTCTAGCGAAGAAGGCAACTGTAACTCATAAGCTGTATTACCAATCTTAGCCAAAATAGGGAATGGTCCAATGAATCGTGGATTAAGCTTTCCCTTCTTACCAAACCGCATAACTCCTTTGAACGGTGAGATCTTCAAGAATACTTCATCCCCGACAGTAAACTCATGGCTCCTCCTCCTCAGATCCGCATAACTCTTTTGTTGGCTTTGTGCAGTCATTATTCTTTTGCTAATAATGGCGATCTTGTTTGACATCTGTTACAAAATCTCGGGGCCTAAGAGCTTCGCTTCACCAACTTCATCCCAGTACAAAGGTGACCTACATTTTCTGCCATACAGCGCTTCATAAGGTGCCATACCGATGGTGGACTGGTAACTATTGTTGTAGGAGAATTCAACCAGAAGCAGATATCGACTCCATGATTCCTGAAATTCCAGCACGCACGCCTTTAACATGTCCTCTAGTATCTGAATGGTTCTCTCTGATTGACCATCTGTTTGTGGATGAAATGCAGTGCTGAAAGATAACTTTGTACCTAGCGTGCCTTGCAGACCTTTCCAAAATCCAGAAGTGAATCTAGGATCTCGATTGGAGACAATGGATACCAGGATTCCATGCAACCTGATAATCTCCTGAACGTACAGGTTCGCAAACTGATCCATCGTATAAGTCATCCTTACCGACAGAAAGTGAGTTGATTTCGTCATTCTGTCAACTACAACCCAAATGCTATCGTGGCCTTTGGTCGTCTTTGGCAATCCCACAACGAAGTCCATAGTAATGTTTTCCCACTTCCATTCAGGGGTCGGTAAGGGTTGAAGGGTACCTCCTGGCCGTTGGTGCTCTGCTTTGACTTGCTGGCATATCAAACACGACTCTACATACTTGTCAATATCCCTTTTTAGATTTGACCACCAATAATGTAACTTTAAATCCCGATACATCTTGGTGTTCCCAGGATGTACAGAAAAGGGTGACGAGTGTGCCTCAGCCAAAATTAACTTACGTATCTCCTTATAACATGGAACGTATCATCGATCTCTAAACTTCAAAATTCCAGCCTCAGAAAGATTGAACTCAGAGGAAGTGTCCTTCAACTTATTTACTATATTATTCTTTTCTTTTGAATCCTTCTGTTGTGCCTCTTCAATCTTCTCCAAAATAGTTGGTCGAATAGATAATGTCGAAAGCAATGCTGATATTTCCGGAACTATCTCCAACTCAAATTTCTGAACCTCAACTTTCAAGGGCAATGACATTGCTGACACAGCAGGCTGCATCGTCTTTGACATCCTGCTTAATGCGTCGGCAACCGTGTTGGCCTTACCAGGGTGGTACTTAATTTCAAAGTCATAATCCTTTACGAATTCCAGCCAACGCCTCTGCCTCATGTTTAGCTCCTTTTGAGTAAAAAGATACTTCAGGCTTTTGTGGTCCGAAAACACTTCACACTGCTGACCATACAAATAGTGCTTCCAAATTTTCAATGCAAAAACAACAACGGCTAATTCTAAATCGTGAGTGGGATAATTTTGCTCATAACTTTTTAGCTGTCTAGAAGCATACGCTACAACCTTGTCTTCTTACATTAGGACACACCCCAAACCAACTTTGGATGTGTCACAATAAACACTGAACTTTCTTCCTTCAGTTAGGAGTGTCAAAAGAGGGGCTGTTGTTAACTTTAGTTTTAGTGTCATAAAACTATCTTCACAGGCTCCAGTCCAAAAGTACTTGGTGTCCTTCTTTGTTAAACTTGTTAAGGGTTTGGCTATCATAGAAAATCCCTTAATAAACTTCCTATGATAACCGGCCAAACCAAGGAAACTACGGACCTCGCTGACATTCCTTGGTTGAGGCCAGTCCTTAACTGCTTGAATTTTGGTCGGATCCACTGATATGCCCTCAACTGAAATGACATGACCCAAAAAGTTGACCTTGTCCAACCAGAACTCACATTTGGATAACTTGGCGTAGAGTTGCTGCTATTTTAAAGTTGTCAACACTACCTTTAAGTGTTCTGCATGATCAGTTTTAGTCTGTGAGTATATAAGGATGTCATCGATAAATACAATCACAAACTCGTCCAAGAATTCACGGAACACCTGATTCATCAAATCCATAAAAGCTGCAGGTGCATTCGTTAGTCCAAACGACATTACAAGAAATTCGTAATGTCCATATTGGGTTCTGAATGCTGTCTTCGGTATATCTTCCTCCTTAACCTTCAATTGGTAATAGCCCGAATGTAAGTCGATTTTTGAGAACACTTTGGCCCCTTGTTACTTGTCAAATAAATCATCAATTTGGGGTAAAGGGTACTTATTCTTGATTGTCAGTTTGTTCAACTCCCTGTAATCAATACACATCCGAAGGGATCCGTCCTTCTTCTTAACAAATAAAACAAGTGCACCCCAGGGATAACAGCTAGGGCGAATAAATCCTTTGTCTACTAACTCTTTCAATTGAGTCTTTAGTTCCTTCAATTCAACCGGTGCCATACGGTAGGGATTCTTAGACACAGGTAATGGCTCAAGGTATGTATCAACCACAAATTCAATTTCTCTATCGGGTGGTAACCCGGGCAAGTCATCCAAGAATACCTTAGGGAACTCTCGGACCATGGGAATATCTTGAAGATCTACCTTATCCTTCACCCGTATGTCAATTATGCTAGCTAGATAACTTACACAACCACTTCTCAGTAACCACTGGGTTTTTAACGAGGATATAATTGGTATCTTACTTGATTTTAGGATGGCTTGAAAAGAATACCAGTCCCCATTCGGGGGTCGGAATTCAACTAGACCAGTCCTACGGTTGATTGTGGCATAATGTCTGAATAGCCAGTCCATACCCAAAATGACTTCGTATCCCTTCATATCAATTATAATCAACTCTACATATATCTCTTTGTCCCCTACTAATACAATTTCACCCTTTACTACTTGTTTAGAATGTAAGGATTCTCCCGACGGTAACATGACACTAAACGACTTATCAGCTAGAAGAGTCCGTAAATTATACCTGCATGCAAATGTAGTTGCTACGAAAGAATGGGTAGCACCAGTATCTATAAGTGTGTATGCGGGTTTACCACAAATCTTAATCATACCTGTTATAACCGTTTGCTGCTCCGCATCATCATCTTCCATCATGGCGAAAACTCTAGGTGCCACCCTCGTACGATTCACATCCAGCGGCATTGGACAATCCCTAACAACATGGCCAACCTTATCGTACCTATAACAGCAGCCCTTGTATAGTTTGCATTCGCCATGGTGGTTCTTCTGGCAGATGGAACATAGCAGGGCCTGAGGAGCTTGAGGAACTCGAGGAGTCCCTTGAGGCAACTTTCTTTTTCCTCGATCGTCATTGGGGTTGTAGGGCCTTTTGATGCCTCTCTGTTGATGCTGTCAACCTCCTTTGGTCTGCAGTGGTTGTGACTGCACACTATCGACCATCTTCCTTAGCGGCTCGCGCTGTCCTTGCACAGCTATTTCTACCTCATCCAATTCCAAAGCCTTAGCTGCCACCTCAGAATAGGGTATGTTGTGGATCCCTGCAGTCTTCACTCCCCTTAAAAGGTTTGGTCTCAACCCTTGAACGAATTGGTGAATCTTGTCTTCCTCATCATCCATCAAACGGGGTGCAAATCGTGACAATGCTTCGAACTTACAAATGTAGTCCGCCACAGAACCGGTTTGGCGTAGCTGCATAAACTCCATCTTTTTGCTAGCCCGAACCGCTCGGCTGAAGTACTTGTCAAAGAAGGCCGTCTTGAACCATGCCCAAGTCATAGTTTCCATGTTAGTAGTGCTCTTAATTGAATCCCACCAATGCCTTGCACCAAGTGCAAGATGAAAAACAGCACATATGATCTTGTCCCCCTCTTCGACCTTGGCATACATGAACATGTCCTCAATTTTTTGAATCCATTCCTCAGCATAGATAGGGTCCGAAACTTGACCATTAAATACCGGAGGTCGAAGCCGGTGAAAACATTCGCCACCATGGTCATGGGTTGCATTCGAACTAGAGTTCCCTTGTTCTTCCCTAGTAGCCACAAGTTGTTCAATCAGGCGGGATTGGTGAAGAAACAACTCCGTTAGTTGTGGAATGGTATTACTATCTTCATTGCCTTCTCTCTGTTGACCTCTCACCATCTTGAAAATCCTAACATATTATCATAAACACATCTTAACTTTGAATGACATTACTAAAATCGTAAACACTTACAGTTGCTGGAGAGTACTCATGTGGTCACATCCACCGCTCATTTCTGTCGAGCGTCATCCACCGCTCAACAGTAATATCCCACATCTACTGATGACGTCAGCCGGATGACTCATTCACCCAGCATCCACGAGTCATTTTTGTCAAGCGACATTCACCGCTCAACAATACTTACATCTTCCGGTGACGTCAACCGGATGACACATTCATCCAACATCCACCGATCATCATAAACACACAACATCCACTGGTGAACAGTAACACTAAACATCCACCGATCAGACCACGTGTTACCCACGTGACTTCATTAACTCGGCAGACGACATCTACCGCTCACATTCACAGAAACATCCACCGATGACGTCAGCCGGATGACTCAATCATCCAACATCCACCGGTCATTTCTATCGAGCGACATCCACCGCTCAACAATACTCACATCTTCTGGTGACGTCAGTCGGATGACACATTCATCTAGCATCCACCGCTCAACAGTAACCGAACCTCTACCGATTGTTGATTAAAGTTGAGATTTTAATTCATTCCCTCCTTCTCTTCAAAACTTAACTCCCTTTTTCCAAAAATCCCCATACACATAGACCTCGTAATCCTTAACTTAAGTTCATAGCGGAAGACTCATCACATAGAGAAGATTCTTAAATCTGGAACCTTCTTAAACTTAAACTCGTAATTAATAAATCAAATATCTGTAAACATAAAGAAATTAATTTCCCATTCATGCAATCATATCATAGACCTTACTAAATCGTACTGAAAGCAACACTCCGGGGGTTAAAAATTGCTTCCCCGCCATAAATCATCACCATGAGCAGCAACCAGCAATCAGACCTAAGCATTTCCTTCTAGACTGAAGTCCTCACCTGTTATTTCGTCACCTACATCATAAGGTTCAAACTATAAGCCTAATGCTTAGTAAGGAGTGCAACAAACACATGAATTCTCATGAATGCTGCATAAAATCATGTTCACATCTTTTACTCAAATCGGGAATCATGCTTGTGTTCACATTCACTTTCAAATAGTGGGAATCATATTCTTGTTCATAGTTTTCATATCATGGATTAAGGAGGAGTTTGTGCCGAAGGGGGTAGGCAGAGTGCGTGTATATGGCCTTTACGGGCAAGAATCATGGTCCATCCCTGGACAGTGACATGGCCAATACCGCCCCCAACCCTCACTTAATCAAGGTTTCATACGTTTCATTATGCTTGTTTCATTCATAAAGCAGTATGCGTGTAAAATATTTTGTATACTCGGTAAATAAATCATGATGCATGGACATAAACGTTCTCAAAACATGAGACCATGGAAGGAGTCGTTCATTAGAAAACAGAGCATACACTATTCCAAACATTATACTAAAACAGACAACTTCCCAAACATAATCGAATATCAGAAACAAACTCAACCTACTACCCTTGTGATGCAGGGTCGTAATGGCTGGAAATCTTAACACACTCACTTACCTGGATTCCTTAGCAATGACTTTCCTTCACTTGGAGCTTTTTTTTCCCACCTAAGTCATTTCACGTATTAATGTAAGAAAACAAATCATAAGTAGTCTAATATTCCAGAATGGTAGCTTTCTAACTAAGTATATATCCTAGAAGTTTAACTCATTTCCATTCGAGCATTATATCAATCACCTAGTGTGCATAAAAACCTCAGCTAAACGATAATGGAGTTCGGGTTCACCAACTACCCAGGCTCAGCCAACGTTCATTATTTCTACTTATTATCTATAACAATCATAAATGTCTACCATGATACTTCAACTTCCTCAGAAAACCCGAATCTAAACCTCTAATCAACTCTCAAATGACTAATCAGTAAACACATTGTCCAAATCTTAGCTCGAGCTTGGAGTATCGGAAGAAAACAGAAGGAAGCTGATCGCTGGAGGAAGAACAGAGAAAAGAGCTTAGGGGAGAGAGTCGGCTGAAAGAAGGAAGTCGGCTGGTGGAGGTTTTAGGATTTCCATTTTCTATTTATACACTTAATAAGCTAGGCTTAATTAAAAGTTTGCCACCAAACCTAATTTTATAAAAAGAGCTGATTAAACATTGGCGCCTAAATTTTTGACCAAGGAAATATATGCATGGATGGCAGTTAATTCAGTTGCGTTAAAAGAAAGTTCACCTGCCCGAAGTTGTCGGGTGTTACATAACATTTCCCAGGTCATAGTTCCCACGTTAGTAGTGCTCCAGATTGAGTCACACCAATGCCTTGCATCCAGTTCTAGGTGTAGAACAACATATGTGACCTTGTCTCCTTCATCAACCTTTGCATACATGAACATGTCCTCAATTTTCCGAATCCATTCCTCAGCATGGATAGGATCCGAAACTCGACCATTAAATGTCGGTGGTTGAAGTCGGTGAAAACGTTCGCCACCATAATCATGGGTTGCATTTGAACTATAGTTCCCTTGCTCTTCTCTAGTAGCCACAAGCTGCTCGATTTAGCGGGATTGGCGAATCACCAACTCCGTTAATTGGGCAATAGTGTTACTATCCTCGTTGCCTTCTCTCTGTTGACCTCTCACCATCTTGGAAATCCTAACATATTATCATAAACACATCTTAACTTTGAATGACAATACTAAAATCGTAAACACTTATAGTTGCTGGAGAGTACTCATGCAGTGATTTGTGCTGGTAGGCAGTCTATAGAACCGATTTTAAACCCGGGTCGCTCTGATACCATAATTGTCAAGACCCGAAACCTGACGGGTTGAGAATTTCGTATAATCATATTCGTAATCAAAATGTCAACCCAATTCCCTTTTTTTTGTGTATATATATAAATACGTTTTTAAAGAAATTCCAATCAAATTCGAAGTCATTTAAAATCATTTGGGGAAATATCTATTTAAAGAAAAGAATCAACAGATAAACGAATTAACCTCTGTCGTTCACATCCACCGTTAATTTCTGTCGAACGTCATCCACCTCTCAACAGTAATATCCCACATCTACCGATGACGTCAGCCGGATGACTCATTCACCCAGCATCCACCGGTCATTTCTGTCGAGCGACATCCACCACTCAACAGTAATATCCCACATCTACCGATGACGTCAGACGGATGACTCATTCACCCAGCATCCACCGGTCGTTTCTGTCGAGCGACATCCACCGCTCAACAGTAATATCCCACATCTATCGATGACGTCAGCCGGATGACTCATTCACCCAGCATCCACCGGTCGTTTCTGTCGAGCGACATCCACCGCTCAACAGTAATATCCCATATCTACTGATGACGTCAGCTGGATGACTCATTCACCCAGCATCCACCGGTCGTTTCTGTCTAGCGACATCCACCGCTCAACAGTAATATCCCACAGCTATCGATGATGTCAGTCGGATGACTTATTCAACCAACATCCACCGGTCATTTCTGTCGAGCAACATTCACCGCTCAACAGTAATATTCCACATCTACTGATTGCATCTATTGAGCACATCCACCGCTCAACAGTAACCGAACATCTACCGATTATCAATCGACGTTGAGACTTAAATTCTTCCCCTTTTTTAAAAGAACTTAACTCCCTTTACCAAAATCCCCATACACATGAACCTCGCAATCATTAACTTAAGTTCGTAGCGGAAGACTTATCACATAAAGAAGATTCTTAAATCTGGAACTTTCTTAAACTTAAACTTGTACTTAACAAGTCAGATATCTATTAACATAAAGAAATTCTTTTCCTATCAATGAAATCTTATCATAGATCTTACTAAATTGTACTGAAAGCAACACTCCGCGTGTTAAAATTTCTTCTCAACCACAAATCATCACCATGAGCATCAACCAGCAACCAGACCTAAGCATTTTCTTCTATAGTGAAGTCCTCACCTGCTGTTTCGTCACCTACATCATAAGGTTAAAACTATAAGCCTAATGCTTAGTAAGGAGTGCAACAAATACATGCTTACTCAATAAAATCATGTTCACATCTCTTACTCAAATCAGAAATCATGCTTATGGTCTCATTCATTTTCAAATCGTGGGAATCATATTCTTGTTCATCGTTTTCATTTCATGAATTAAGGAGGAGTTTGTGCCGAGGGGAGTAGGCAGTGCGCGTGTACATGGCCCTTGCGGGCAAGAATCATGGTCCATTCCTGGACAGTGACATGGCCAAAACCGCCCCCAACTCTCACTTAATCAAGGTTTCATACGTTTCATTTTCTTGTTCTTTTCATGTTCTTGTTCATCATTTACATAACATGGATTAAGGAGGGATTTGTGCCGAAGGGGGGTGGGTAGGCAGAGTGCGTGTACATGGCCCCCTCTCGAGCAGTAATCTTGGTCCATTTCTGAACAGTGACATGGCCAAACCGCCCCAACCCTCACTTAATCATAGTTGAATACTTTTCATATTCTTATCTTATTCATAAAGAGGCTCGCACTTAAAACATTTTCGTATACTTGGAAGATAAATCATAATACAGACATAGGAATGGACTTAAATCATTAGACTATGGAAAGAGTCATACAACAGATAACATATCGTAATATAAGCCAAACATCATACCAAAACAGATAATTTCATAAACACTATCCCCCCCCCCCCCCCCCCCCCCCCCCCCCCCCCCCCCCCCCCCCCCCCCCCCCCCCCCCCCCCCCCCCCCCCCCCCCCCCCCCCCCCCCCCCCCCCCCCCCCCCCCCCCCCCCCCCCCCCCCCCCCCCCCCCCCCCCCCCCCCCCCCCCCCCCCCCCCCCCCCCCCCCCCCCCCCCCCCCCCCCCCCCCCCCCCCCCCCCCCCCCCCCCCCCCCCCCCCCCCCCCCCCCCCCCCCCCCCCCCCCCCCCCCCCCCCCCCCCCCCCCCCCCCCCCCCCCCCCCCCCCCCCCCCCCCCCCCCCCCCCCCCCCCCCCCCCCCCCCCCCCCCCCCCCCCCCCCCCCCCCCCCCCCCCCCCCCCCCCCCCCCCCCCCCCCCCCCCCCCCCCCCCCCCCCCCCCCCCCCCCCCCCCCCCCCCCCCCCCCCCCCCCCCCCCCCCCCCCCCCCCCCCCCCCCCCCCCCCCCCCCCCCCCCCCCCCCCCCCCCCCCCCCCCCCCCCCCCCCCCTCTAATCTAAGATCAACTCCTAAATAACAAATCGGCAAACACATTGTCCAAGTCTTACCTCGAACTTTGAATCGTCGAAGAAGGAGGAGGAGAAATCGGTTGCTGAAGGAGGAAATCGCCAAAGGGAAATGTTGGCTACAGGAGGGTTTAAATGAGGTTTTAGACTTTCCAATTTCTATTTATACCAAATAAAACTAACTTAATTACAATTCTGCCACTAAACCTACTTTCATTTATAATCTCTTTATTACATAAATCACACCATAATTAATTACGGGAAAAATACCTGACCAAGGTGCTGGTTGTTACACCTACGACGATTTGGGCAATACTCTTCATCGTCCTCGGCCCAATCTTCATCCTCCGATCCATAATAGTGAGGTCTCCTTCTTTGGGGTTCAACCCATTCTTCTTCCTTTAAGGGTTGGGACAAAGGATTTCGACGTCTAGGACGCTCGGGTATAACCCTAGAGGAGGTCTCTTGAGAAGGAACTCAATGATGGGGTTCTCTACGGGGAGGATTTGTGATAAGTGATTGGACTTGTTGGGCAAGGTTGTTAACTATGCTTGTTAAGGCATCAATTTGACCTTGCATGCCTCCTTGTTCGCTAGTTTCACCTTCGTGACGTATGTTTTCGGGTGGGGGAGTATCCCTAGCCCGATTTGATTCCAGGTGTGGTCGATCACGATTGAATCCACTTCGATTAGTCATAGTTAAGTGTTTTAATTAAATTCAAATTCTTGTCTAAGTTAATTTTTCCTAAATTAGTGAGATGTTTATCTTCTCAATGTCTTAGGTAATTTTAGGCACTAAGGAATAATCTTAGCTAAGACAAAAGAAAAATGGGGAACATGGTCAAATAGGTCATCAACTTAACAATTTTAATTAACACTTAGCAATTTAACTAAATAAATGAATATTTACTAATCACCACAAATTTTCAATAAATTTCAACCAAGTTATCAACTTTTATCTAAGATCACTTAGAGTAATATTAATAATAACTAATTAACTATAAAAACAGCAAGTAATAAAATTTAGAACACCAATTAAATCAAGATAACATGCTGAAATTTCAATTCAAACATAGTAGAATTTTCATGTAGTGTTTTGCTCAATTTTGCTAATTTAAATCATACTTTGCTAAATTCTTATAAACCAATTTCATGCATTCAATTAACAGCATATAATAGGTAAGTTTATAAGCTAAAGCAAGAGCAACATTCAACAATTAATCATGCCAATTCGAGCATAACAAAAAGATGCAAAATTGAGAGGATAAGTCAATAATAATCCGATTTTGATAGTAATAGATCTAAGCCGATTTTAAGCACCAAAATTTCAAGAAATGTTATATAGTTAATGGACAATATTTAAAGGTTAAAACATGGCTCAAATGATAACATGATAAGCTAAATAAGTTAAGCAAAAATATACTAAAAAAACCGTGAAGAGAATTAAGCAACAATTAACCGGTTTTTTTTTTGTAGATTTCAACTTAGGTCGATTTCATGCTTCATTTTCTCCAATATTTGAGTAAACTTTTGGCTTAGATTTTAGATGAAAATATTGACTAAAAAAAACACAGCAAACTAATTGAAAAAAAAAAAAACTGAGGCACAAAAAAATGAAGAAAAAAAAAACGAGAACTAAGAGATAAAAACTAAGAGAAATTTTGAGCTATACCTTGGCCGATTTCGTAGCATTGCCTACCATAGTTTTCCAAAACAGATCAAGCATTAAAATGGCAATAATATTGGCAGCAAATATAATAGTTAGGTTAGCACAAAGTTAGCACAAAATATAAGAAAAATAATGCTAGAAACGAAACGAGCTGCTATCCCGATTTTGTGCCCATTTTTGACTATTGTCAGGGCACTAAAATGCATAGGGGAAGCCTTGTGGCTCTGATACCACTTGACAGGGGATCCTCTAGAAAGGGGTCCGTGTAACCCACAAAGATATTCAAGATGTGCTCGGGTGAAGTGTGCTCAAATCCAAGAGAAATAAAGAGTAGTAATGGAACCAAAAAAAATGCAAATAAATGAGGAAGTGAAGAGGGGTAAATATGGCCGATTATCACATGAGAAAAATAGCACTAGACGTAGAAGAAATTAGACGAAGATCAAGGTGAAAATGTGGGTGCAATCCATGAAGAATGATTAAAAGAGATGAAAAGAAAAATGAAGTGAAGTGTGTGGAAATGTGTATGGCCGAAGATAAGAGGTGAATGCGTGTGAAAAGTGATGGCAAATAGTAAATGGAAATACCATTAGTGAGTTCAAAGAGCTATCCTACGTTAGGCTCTTTGAACAAATGATTTTCCCGTAGAAAAATCGACCACCTAGGGCCTAGGTTTCCGTCCTCAACTCCAACTCCCAATGGAGAAGGCGAGGAAATAGTTAAGAGCTAACCTAGCAACCCAAGCTAGGCTAGCAATGGAGGGCTACTCTATTTGGTTTAAGGAACCAAGGAAAAGCCAAAGGAAAAAGGGCTTTGGTAGGGAAATAGGTGTTTTATAAATTTGGCAAAAAGTATTTTACACACACCAATGCAATGCTTAAATAGGAAACCTAAGGTGGATTGGGTTTGGAGGAAAAATTGTGGCCTTTGATTAGAAGAAAATTGGATGGCAAGGAGATGTGAAGCCGAGGCGCGCATGAGACGCCAGTCTGCGCGCGCCAGCTGGTCTCGGCAACGCGCCATCGCCAGCACCCAGGTAGGCGCAATCTGACGGTCCCCATGCGCCAGGTCACCAATCCTCACCAGCTGCCCGCGCCTGCGCCCCTAGCCAGCTTGCCTGCGCCTGCTGCTTCCTGCTCGCGCGCGCGCGCTAGTTGTACATCTTGGGTGAAGGCCGAGCAAAAAATGCATCAAGGGCCAAAAATTGTCCAAGTCTTGAATCCATGTTGCTACCCACTCATGTACCTGCAAATTTATACCTTTAGATGTGGGCTCTTCTTTGGACCAAGTCTTCATTTAGGCTTGATTTTGTTGAGGCTTTTCCTTGAGGCTTGATTATGAGTTGAATTTCTTCAACAACCCAAATACACCATCATACATCTAATCCTAACCACACAATCTAATGCATGCAATGCAATTATAAATCCATACAATAAAGGTGAATGTATGCCAAATAAGTTTGAAATTAAAAGTACTCATTTAATGGCCCGAGAAGACAAATTCCCATAGGGCTGCTAGAATGCTCTGTGTGTATGCTCCGATGAATGACATGACAAGGCTTCTCCACATCTTCCGAGGTCGGCTCCCAAGTAAAGTCCATGATGGGATAAAAACCTGCAAAAAGAGACAATTCATTAGAACATTGAGTGATTAAATTTTGTGCCCGAGTTTGTGATCTTATGACGGGCCTCCGAGGCATGTCAGACTCGCATGCAAAAAGTGTCATTCTCGGGCCCCGAATGTCATAATTTGCCCAAATTTTTAATAGTCAGTGCCGTAGGCGCCATCTTCCGCTACGCGCGAACCCGCGCGTGGCAAAAAGGACAAGTGCCACTAAAATCGCAGCCTCAGCTGCCCTTCGCGGATCTCCGGCGAATCTGATATGGAAGAAAGTACTCGGTCGAAAAATAGGGGCGCAACACGAGGACTTCCCAAGTGGTCACCCAACTTAGTACTACTCTCGCCGAAGCACTTTTAACTTCGGAGTTCTGATGAGATCCGGTGCATTAGTGCTCGTATGGTCGCACCAAACATTCTTCGTCTGCCAATTCACTTTGTCTGATGCCCAGCGAGACCGCCGCAACCCGTTCCTCCCACGTAAATACCTCTCGCGCCATTGAATTACGCTCCACAAAACCCTCCACGCCCCCTGCCCTCCTCCTCGGCGACACGGCTTTACAACCTCTGCACTCCCACGTGTAAAACGCTTCCCCCGCGATCGCCTTTCACTCCGAATCAACCACGACTCGCATGCAAAAGCTGCCATTCTCGGGCCACGAACGTCACAATTTACCCAAATTTTCAATAGTCAGCGTCGTAGGCGCCCACTCCCGTTACGCATGAACCTGCGCGTGGCAAAAAGGACAAGGGCCGCTTAAACCACCGCCTCAGCTGCCCTGCGTGGATCTCCGGCGAATCTGATATGGAAGAAAGTACTCCGTCGAAAAAAAGAGGTGCAACACGAGGACTTCCCAAGTGGTCACCCAACTTAGTATTACTCTCGCCGAAGCACTTTTAACTTCGGAGTTCAGATGAGATCTGGTGCATTAGAGCTCATATCGTCGCACCCAATATTCTTCGTCAGCCAATTCACTTTGTCCGATGCCCAGCGAGACCGCCGCAACCCGTTCCTCCCACGTAAATACCTCCCGAGCCATTGAATTCCGCTCCACAAAACCCTCCACGCCTCCAGCCCTCCTCCTCAGCGTCACGGCTCTACAGCCTCTGCACTCCCACGCGTCACACGCTTCCCCTGCGATCGCCTTCCACCCCCAATCGACCACGACTCGCATGCAAAAAGTGCCATTCTCAGGCCCCGAACGTCGCAATTTCCCCAAATTTTCAATAGTTAGTGGCGTAGGCACTTACTCCCGCTACGAGTGAACCCGCGCGTGGCAAAAAGGACAAGGGCCGCTTATACCCCAGCTTCAGCTGCCCTGCGCGGATCTCTGGCGAATCTGATATGGAAGAAAGTACTCGGTCGAACAAATTGGGTGCAACATGAGGACTTCCCAAGTGGTCACCCAACTTAGTACTACTCTGGCCGAAGCACTTTTAACTTTGAAGTTCTGATGGGATCCGGTACAATAGTGCTCGTATGGTAGCACCCAACATTCTTCGTCCGCCAATTCACTTTGTCCGATGCCCAGCGAGACCGCCGCAACCCGTTCCTCTCACGTAAATACCTCCCGTGCCATTGAATTCCGCTCCACAAAACCCTCTACGCCTCCCGCCCTCCTCCTCGACGTCACGGCTCTACAACCTTCGCACTCCGACGCGTCAAACGCTTCCCCCGCGATCGCCTTCCACTCCCAATTGACCACGACTCGCATGAAAAAAGTGCAATTCTTGGGCCTCGAAAGTTGCAATTTGCCCAAATTTTCAATAGTCAGCGCCGTAGGCGCCCACTCCCACTACGCGCGAACTCGCGGGTGGCAAAAAGGACAAGGGCCGTCTAAACCCCAGCCTCAGCTGCCCTGCGTGGATCTCCGGCGAATCTGATATGCAAGAAAGTACTCGGTCGAAAAAAAGTAATGCAGCACGAGGTCTTCCCAAGTGGTCACCTAACTTAGTACTGCTCTCGCCGAAGCACTTTTAAATTCAGAGTTCTGATGGGATCCGGTGCATTAGTGCTCGTATGGTCGCACCCAACATTCTTCGTCTGCCAATTAACTTTGTCCAAAGCCCAGAGAGACCGCCGTAACCCTTTCCTCCCACGTAAATACCTCCCGTGCCATTGAATTCCGCTCCACAAAACCCGCCACGCCCCCCGCCCTCCTCCTCAGCGTCACGGCTCTACAACCTCCGCACTCCCACGCGTCAAACGCTTCCCCCGCGATCGCCTTCCACTCCCAATCGACCACGACTTGCATGCAAAAAGTGCCATTCTCAGGCCCCGAACGTCGCAATTTGCCCAAATTTTCAATAGTTAGCACCGTAGGCGGCAACTCCCACTACGCGCAAACCTGCGCGTGGCAAAAAGGACAAGGGCCGCTTAAACCCCAGCTTCAGCTGCCCTGCGTGGATCTCCGGCGAATCTGATATGGAAGAAAGTACTCCGTCGAAAAAAAGAGGTGCAACACGAGGACTTCCCAAGTGGTCACCCAACTTAGTATTACTCTCGCCGAAGCACTTTTAAATTCAGAGTTCTGATGGGATCCGGTGCATTAGTGCTCGTATGGTAGCACCCAACATTCTTCGTCCGCCAATTCACTTTGTCCGATGCCCAGCGAGACCGCCGCAACCCGTTCCTCCCACGTAAATACCTCCCGTGCCATTGAATTCCGCTCCACAAAACCCGCCACGCCCCCCGCCCTCCTCCTCAGCGTCACGGCTCTACAACCTCCGCACTCCCACGCGTCAAACGCTTCCCCCGCGATCGCCTTCCACCCCCAATCGACCACGACTTGCATGCAAAAAGTGCCATTCTCAGGCCCCGAACGTCGCAATTTGCCCAAATTTTCAATAGTCAGCGCCGTAGGCGCCCACTCCCACTACGCGCAAACCTGCGCGTGGCAAAAAGGACAAGGGCCGCTTAAACCCCAGCTTCAGCTGCCCTGCGTGGATCTCCGGCGAATCTGATATGGAAGAAAGTACTCGGTCGAAAAAAAAGGGGTGCAACACGAGTACTTCCCAAGTGGTCACCCAACTTAGTACTACTCTGGCCGAAGCACTTTTAAATTCAGAGTTCTGATGGGATCCGGTGCATTAGTGCTCGTATGGTAGCACCCAACATTCTTCGTCCGCCAATTCACTTTGTCCGATGCCCAGCGAGACCGCCGCAACCCGTTCCTCCCACGTAATACCTCCCGTGCCATTGAATTCCGCTCCACAAAACCCTCCACGCCTCCAGCCCTCCTCCTCAGCGTCACGGCTCTACAGCCTCTGCACTCCCACGCGTCACACGCTTCCCCTGCGATCGCCTTCCACCCCCAATCGACCACGACTCGCATGCAAAAAGTGCCATTCTCAGGCCCCGAACGTCGCAATTTCCCCAAATTTTCAATAGTTAGTGGCGTAGGCACTTACTCCCGCTACGAGTGAACCCGCGCGTGGCAAAAAGGACAAGGGCCGCTTATACCCCAGCTTCAGCTGCCCTGCGCGGATCTCTGGCGAATCTGATATGGAAGAAAGTACTCGGTCGAACAAAATGGGTGCAACATGAGGACTTCCCAAGTGGTCACCCAACTTAGTACTACTCTGGCCGAAGCACTTTTAACTTTGAAGTTCTGATGGGATCCGGTACAATAGTGCTCGTATGGTAGCACCCAACATTCTTCGTCCGCCAATTCACTTTGTCCGATGCCCAGCGAGACCGCCGCAACCCGTTCCTCTCACGTAAATACCTCCCGTGCCATTGAATTCCGCTCCACAAAACCCTCTACGCCTCCCGCCCTCCTCCTCGACGTCACGGCTCTACAACCTTCGCACTCCGACGCGTCAAACGCTTCCCCCGCGATCGCCTTCCACTCCCAATTGACCACGACTCGCATGAAAAAAGTGCAATTCTTGGGCCTCGAAAGTTGCAATTTGCCCAAATTTTCAATAGTCAGCGCCGTAGGCGCCCACTCCCACTACGCGCGAACTCGCGGGTGGCAAAAAGGACAAGGGCCGTCTAAACCCCAGCCTCAGCTGCCCTGCGTGGATCTCCGGCGAATCTGATATGCAAGAAAGTACTCGGTCGAAAAAAAGTAATGCAGCACGAGGTCTTCCCAAGTGGTCACCTAACTTAGTACTGCTCTCGCCGAAGCACTTTTAAATTCAGAGTTCTGATGGGATCCGGTGCATTAGTGCTCGTATGGTCGCACCCAACATTCTTCGTCTGCCAATTAACTTTGTCCAAAGCCCAGAGAGACCGCCGTAACCCGTTCCTCCCACGTAAATACCTCCCGTGCCATTGAATTCCGCTCCACAAAACCCGCCACGCCCCCCGCCCTCCTCCTCAGCGTCACGGCTCTACAACCTCCGCACTCCCACGCGTCAAACGCTTCCCCCGCGATCGCCTTCCACTCCCAATCGACCACGACTTGCATGCAAAAAGTGCCATTCTCGGGCCCCGAACGTCGCAATTTGCCCAAATTTTCAATAGTTAGCACCGTAGGCGGCAACTCCCACTACGCGCAAACCTGCGCGTGGCAAAAAGGACAAGGGCCGCTAAACCCCAGCTTCAGCTGCCCTGCGCGGATATCCGGTGAATCTGATATGGAAGAAAGTACTCGGTCGAAAAAAAGGGGTGCAACACGAGTACTTCCCAAGTGGTCACCCAACTTATTACTACTCTCGCCTAAGCACTTTTAACTTCGGAGTTCTGATGGGATCCGGTGCATTAGTGCTCATATGGTCGCACCCAACATTCTTCGTTTACCAATTCACTTGTCCGATGCCCAGCGAGACCACCGCAACCCGTTCCTCCCACGTAAATACCTCCCGTGCCATTGAATTCTGCTCTATAAAACCCTCCATGCCCCCACCCTTTTCCTCGACGTCACGGCTCTACAACCTCCACACTCCAACGCGTCAAACGTGACATGCCTCGTGATAGGCTACGGGCTGCAAATGGGGTGAATAAACGCATGCGGATGACAACAAAATAGAAACAAAGATCGGTGCTTAAGAACACCCCAAAACAGATGCTAAAATGCTGGAAAAATACAGAGAAAACAGTGCAGGGGAGACGAGGGATGAAAGATGGTTACCGAGAGGTGGGCACGTCGACCAACTCCTCAGATAGCTGCGGAGGATTGAGAGAAATGTTGTAGAGGTGGCGGAACGATGAGGGAACCATCGTCAGCCGAATGGTGGCTCTTGGCATCATTCAGAACAGAGCTCCGCCGAAGTACGGGGAAGCGCTCCAGCGGCTGGAACAGCCCTGCAAGGCGTTTCTTCATCCTCAGAAGAGGCTGATGGGAGGTGGGTTGATGACCCTTAGCTGGCCCAGAAGCTATCGAAGCTTTGGGTGAGAAATTCGCCGTTGCCAGAGACGAATTCACAACGACGGGCACTTCGGTTTTGTCGTCTTCCTTCAGTCGAGCTCGTGTGGGAGCTGGCAGAAGACGACTCAGACGCATCTGAGCAACCGTGAACTCGGAGAGTGCTGGCCAAGCCTTCAAGCGCTGGGCACCGGCGAGGCCGAGAGAAGTTTTCTCTCTTCGCAGAGGAACTCCGACAAACACGAAGACAATCTTTTGGTTTCCAAAAATTTGCATTACTAGCTAACATTTTACAGAAGAGAAAGAAAGCTTAAATACAGAGGGGAACAGGAAGAAGAAGGAGGAGAGAGCTCGACAGGAAATAGCATCGGCAACGGCTAGAAAAAGAGTCGTTGGAGCTTCTGGCGGTTCGCTGGCACCCGGTTCACTGGTGGCAGGGCACTCCAGCCGGTTCACATCTCTTGCTCTTGGTTCAGCTCTCTTTTAGCCTTGGTTCATCCGGTTCAAGCTTTGTTCCTCTTGGTTTGGTCGGTTCAGCATTGGTTCCTCTTGGTTCGGCCACTTCAGCCCTTGGTTCTCTCTTTAATCTTCCATTTTCCTAAGGCATTAACGATTATATAACCTAGACAAATATTATGCTACGAGTTTGCCCAAAAATGAGTGTTTTAAATTACAAATAAAATAAAACGAAAACTTGGCTACAAAAGTTGAATTTAAGGAAAACAAATTCCTTTTTCATTCCAAGCTTCGGAAGCCAATTTGCCTACATAATTCCATAAATCCATTAGATAGATAAATTAGATAAATACTTACCTTGACTTGTGTTTTAACGGTTCAGACCATAGGCACATTATGGCGGATCTTTGGAACTCGGGGCATATCATCCCTCCCGATTGTTGAGGATTTGACCTCAAATCCAATGGTTGACTCACCGGGGGACATTACAACACTTAGAATAAAATTTCTCTACCAAAAAGCTTAAACCAGCAAACCATAGTAGACACAAAATAAAGTTATCCTAAAGTTGAAAATCATTTAACCATTTACAAATGTCAAAACCAAATTGTTCATTTTATCAATTTGGAAACAATCATACAAGATAAAAACAAGTTTTAAACAAAGTTGAACAATCCATTTTATATGCTATACCAATCAAAGTAGTTATTGAATCCAAATGAAAATTATCCTTTAGAAAAGAAGGAAAACACTTGATTCAATCAATTTAAATTCATCTAAAAAGTAAGAATTTAAAGTCAAGGTTAGCATAAGTTCATTCTAAATTCAAACTCATTGAAAACAATTTTCACTAAAAATTTGAGTTAGAATCCATCAATTAAAATAGGCAACATATGGCAACAAAAACTATTTCCTCCAAGTTCTATCCATCAAGATAAGCATAGACAATAATTTAAACTTGACATTTTAAATGTTTTAAGAACTATAAAGGAGTTGGTTACAACATTTCAAATCATCCATTAATCTCCTATATTCGATCTATCCACAAGATATTCAAGAGATCATTGGAACATACCTTGTTGCCAAAAATTTATTCCATCTCCTTGGCTCATCCATAGCCAATGCTCAAATGGACTGGAAGCTACCAAACCTCAAATGATCTTTTCCTTTTCAAATCATGAAAACAAGAAGACAACAATATGCATATATTTTGATTTTACCTTTACCTTGGCCAACAACAATTAAACTAATTGACCAAGCACTAAATTCTAAAGTGAAACTCTAAATTTAATTCCTAAACAAAGACAAATAAAGTGGTTTGGTTGGGTATCAACCACTAATTAGATCAAAGATTAGTCATGCATACCTCATGCTACTAACCAAAAATTTAATCCACAATTAGCACAAAAAATAAGTCACAAGATTCAATCTAAAAGTCCTAAACATTTAATCAAACAGCACAACAAATCAAACAAGTTAATCAAGGAAAATAAACTTGCAACTAATATCAATGATAAGCTATTGGGTCTAGGCAACCCTCTAGAACTTTTGTGGAAATCGTCACACTATCCCACACCCTTTAAAGGCGACTTCCTCACACGGAGATCTGTCGGGCCCAATGGCCAGCGGTAAACTTCAGACAATACCAACGGGTCACAGAGGAAAAGCTCTTGGCCACAAACACAGATCACTCGACGGTACAAGTGAATCCTAAGTGACTAACAAGATAGTATATGACATGCTTTTGTTAAAAGGTCGGACCTCAAGTTAACATAGTCCTAAACAAAACAGAAAACACTCAACTTGATGCAATCAAACAAGAGTTCAAAACAGAATTTCAAAACATGGTGAAATAGAATTTGCCAAGCTCTATTTAACATGCAATTTAGTTCATGCTTTTCATTCTAAATTTAACTTTAACATCAAGGACTCAAACACCTGACACTAAACATCAATTAAACACAAGTTGGATGCATCATAATAGGAATCAAAAACATATCCAAGAAACATAGCAAAACAGAATTTTAAATCCAATTTTACAAGTAATTTGGCTCAATTTAATCAACCTAGAAATTCTAAATTAAGCATCAACTAAAACGGAATTAAAAACAAGTTTAAAACACAAATAAGCATGGCAAAACATTTACATAATATTTTAGATACTTTAAAGACACAAACAGAAATTGAAACTCAAAACAATGCACAAAACACATAAAAGCAACAAAATTTCCTAAATAGAAAAACTAACACAAATCTACTCCAATATTCCTGAAAATTTAACATGGACTAGCAAACAAGATGATTAATATTCTGTCAAATTTTCAAATCTAGATTCAACATGAGAAGAAAGTTATGCAAGCTCAAAGTTCAGGAAATTTAAACTCAAAAACCAGAAAAATTTCTAAATAACCTAACGTATCCTCAACATAAACTAGCACAATCCACATCCGAATAATCTGAAATTTTAACAGAGGTTAGCCCACAATATGATTAGCATTCTGTAAAAATTTCAAATCAAAGTTCACTATGAGAAGAAAATTATGCAGGTCCAAAGTAGCAACAAAAACCAGAAAAACTAAAAAAGTAGATTCTAAACAACTTAGATTCCTAAACCGAAACTAACACAATTCAACTCCAAATAACCTGAAATTTTCACAGATGATAGTTAACAATATGTTGATTATGCTGTAAAAATTTCAAATCAAAATTCATAGTAAGCAAAGAATTATGCAAGTCCAAAGTAGCAACAAAAACTAGAAAAACCAGAAAATTCTAAACCAGAATTTTAATCTAAACATACTAGAAAAGTCTAAACAAAACAATGCCAATTTAGACACCAAATTAGCACAATAAACTCTCCTAAACATGAGAATTCAATTCTAACATTTCATTTTCTAATCCATTCTCTATGTAAGGTAAATTTTGCCAACACAAACCTAAACAACTAAACATGGTTCTAAAACAGAAATAACACAACATTAGAACATGCTTTTCAGGAATAACATTCTGAAAATTAAACCAATACTGGCCATGGTTAGTTCATGCTTGCTAATCAGAAACATGAGGTTCATATGGAAAAATCATATCAGATAATATCACAGCAATGGAATCTAATTAAACAGCAAATTCAAACACTTACACGACACAAACAAAAATCACAGCAAAAAACAGGGGACTGAAAAAAATAGAACCCGAATTGCAAACAAAGAGCACTTATGCTCTGATACCACTTGATAGGCTACGGGCTGCAAATGGGGTGAATAAACGCATGTGGAAGACAACAAAATAGAAACAACGATCGGTGCTCAAGAACACCCCAAAATAGATGCTAAAATGCTAGAAAAATACAGAGAATACAGGGCAGGGGAGACGAGGGATGAAAGATGGTTACAGAGAGGTGGGCACGTCGACCAACTCCTCAGAGAGCTGCGGGGGATTGAGAGAAGTGATCGACCAACTCCTCGGCACCATTCAGAACAGAGCTTCGCTGAAGGACGGGGAAGTGCTCCAACGGCTGGAACAGCCCTGCAAGGCGTTGTTTCTTCCTCAGAAGAGGGCGATGGGAGGTGGGTCAACGACCCTTAGCTGGCCCAGAAGCTATCGAAGCTTTGGGTGAGAAATTCGCCGTTGCCAGAGACGAATTCACAACGACGGGCACTTCGATTTCGCCGTCTTCCTTCAATCGAGCTCGTGTGGGAGCTGACAGAAGACGACTCAGATGCCTCCGAGCAACCGTGAACTCGGAGAGTTCTGGCCAAGCCTTCAAGCGTTGGGTGCCGGCGAGGCCGAGAGAAGTTTTCTCTCTTCGCAGAGGAACTCCGACAAACACGAAGATAATCTTTTGGTTTCCAAAAATTTGCATTACTAGTTAACATTTTACAGAAGAGAAAGAAAGCTTAAATACAGAGGGGAACAGGAAGAAGAAGGGGGAGAGAGCTCGACGGGAAATAGCATCGGCAACGGCTAGAAAAAGAGTCGTTGGAGCTTCTGGCGGTTCACTGGCACCCGGTTCACTGGTGGCAGGGCACTCCAATCGGTTAACATCTCTTGCTCTTGGTTCAGCTCCCTTTTGGCCTTGGTTCATCTGGGTCAAGCTTTGTTCCTCTTGGTTTGGCCGGTTCAGCGTTGGTTCCTCTTGGTTCGGCCACTTCAGTCCTTGGTTCTCTGTTTAATCTTCCATTTTCCTAAGGCATTAATGATTATATAACCAAGACAAATATTATGCTACGAGTTTGCCCAAAAATGAGGGTTTTAAATTACAAATAAAATAAAACGAAAACTTGGCTACAAAAGTTGAATTTAAGGAAAACAAATTTCTTCTTCATTCCAAGCTTCAGAAGCCAATTTGCCTACATAATTCCACAAATCCATTAGATAGATAAATTAGATAAATACTTACCTTGACTTGTGTTTTAACGGTTCGGACCGTAGGCACATTATGGCGGATCTTTGGAACTCGGGGCATATCACCTTGGGTTACAATCAAATAGAAAATTGGCAAAATCCCAAACTTTATATCATCTCTCTACTGATTACGTGTTTTTTTTTTGTAGGTATAATTTTTGGAAGGGATGCATACGTAGCACTTGGAGGAGTCACATTTGGCCCATGGGATTTTGTCTTCCCAGCCCGTTAATTTGTAATTTTTAATTTTAAACTCATTGGCATACATTAGCCTTTTTGTATAGATTATTATTATATTTGCATATCATGCATTAGATTGTGTGGTTAGGGTTAGATGTATGTTGGTGGATTATGGGTTGAAGAAATTAAACCAATTATTCAAAGGAAGAAGACATCAACATAAGGGAGCTAAAAGGAAGTCTTGGCCCAAAGAAGAGCCCACAAAAAATGTATAATTTTGGAGGTACATGAGTGAGTGGCAACATGGATTGATGAGTTGGCAAAATCTCACCCATTGGCTAAGTAATGGCTCAATTTAAAGGAGGAAAACTGGTCTGGCACGCGCGGGTAGGCAGCTGGAGGGCGCGGGCAGCAGGCACTTTGGATCGCTGAGTTGGCGTGCAAGGAGGCAGCTTGGCCGTCAATCAGCGCGGGCGATCAGCATCGCTCCTTCACCCGGGTAGCACGCACGTGGCCGCGCCTGATTCGTGGATGGCGCGCGCACCAGATCCTTCATCTTAGCCATCCGATTCTTCTCCTCATCGATGGCCCTCCTTCACTCTTGTCAAACCCTAATCTACCGTAGGAACTCTACAAAGGCATGGCATTGGTGAATGTTTGAGAACTTTTGCTCATTTATAAAATTTCTATTTCTCTCTAAAGCTTTGTTTGCTTTTGGTTTTCCTTGGTTCTTTGAATCAAGTGGATAAGCTCTCCATTGTTAGCCTAGCCTTCGGGTTGCTAGGTTAACTCTTAACCATTCCCTCGCCTTTTCCAACGGGATTAAGAGTTTAGAACGAAAACCTAGGCCCTAGGTGGTCATTTTTCCTACGGGAAATTCGTTTATCCGAGAGCGTAAAACGTAAGATAGCTATTTGGATCCGCCGAAGGTATTTACATTTTTAGCATTTCCATCACTTTCCACACACTTTCCACCGTTTAATTTCAGCATACACTACACACATTCCACCTTTATTTTGTGCAATTTTCTTCTTTCATTTTTGCATCAATTCCCTCCACGTTTTCATCCATCTTCTCTTCATCTCTTTCTTTTATTTTCTTCATATTTCATACCCTTATCATGCCTATACTCCTCGGCCATCATTAGCATACAACAACACCTTCACTTATTCATCTTTTCTAGCTATTTTCTTTATGTATTTTCGGTTCTTGCAACACCAATCACCCGAGCACACTTCTAATTAATTTTGTGCATTACACAACCCCCTTTTCTAAGGGGTTTCATGTCAAGTGGTATCAGAGCCAAAAGGCTTCCCACGATGCATTTTAGTTCCCATGACAATAGTCAAAAATCGGCACAAAACTGGGATAGCGGCTCGTTTCATTTCTAGCAATATTTTCACTTCTATTGCTGATCTAACTTTGTGCTAACTTGTGCTAATCTTAACGTTATATTTGCTGCCATTATTCTTATCATTTGCTAGCTTGAAATATTAAGTTAAATATGGTATGCTTTGATGGAGAAAAATTCGGCCAAGGTAAGGAAGAAATTCCTCTCGGATTTTTGGTTATTCCCTCTCGGTTTTCTTACCTATTTTAGCTTCGGTTTGCCTATTCCTTGCTTTAATTTTTGCAGCATATTTATGCCTTATTGTGAACCATGTTTTGCATCTAAATATTGTCAAATGACTAGAGGTAAAATCTGAATATTTTGGATGCATAAAATCGGCCTAAAGTTAAAGCTATAAAATCGGTTTTATGTCTACTTTAGTTTCGGTTTTTGCATGTTTCTTTGCCTCGGTTTTTCTATCACATTTTGCATGATTTGAACCATGAATTTTACCTCTAAGATTTGCCTATAATTTAGTATAAAATCTGGTGATAATGATATTTGCAAATCGGCCTTAATGACATATTCTAAATTGGTTTAATGGTGTTTTCCTTTCTTTGTTTGTGGGATTTGTTAACTTCCATTTTTGGCTTGATTTGGATTCGGTTTTCTAGTCTTTAAATGTTAGGTTTTAATCCCATAATTGCATCTAAATTTTCCTTAAAATCTGAATATATGGATACATAAAAATTGCCACTAAATATAAAGCTATAAAAATTGGTTTAATTGTTATTCTCGGTTTCTATTATGTTATGCTCGATTTTTATGGCCTATTGCTGATTGTTTGCACTTGGATTTAGCCTTTAATTCATCTATTCTATGCTGTTATTTGAATGCACAAGATTGGTTTACGAGAATTTAGCAATAGCATGTTAAAATTCGTCATTATTGCACTTAATGCTTCATGAAAATTCTACTATATAACTTGAAAATTTCAGCATGATTACCTTGATAAAACTTGTGCTTTAATTCTAATACTTGTTGATTTTGGAGTTATTTAGTTGTTATTTATATTATTTTGGGTGATTCTAGTTTAAAGTTGATTAATTTTTGAAGTTTGATTGAAAATTGTGGTAATTGCACGTATTAAAAATTTCATTTCTAAAATTAGTTTGTTAAGTGTTTAATGTTATCATTAAGTTGTTTCCTTAAGTGAGCATGATCCATATTTTATTATTGTCTTAGTTAAGAATTTGCCCTTAGTGCTTAAAATTTTCCTAAGACATTAATCATATAATCACCTCACCAATTAGGATGAAATTTTTAATTAGACACTTAATTATGACTAATAGAAGTTGGTTTGCACGTGACACACCACACAAAGAGCCAAATCGTGCGAAGGGCACTCCCCCTCCCAAACCTATACGTCACGAGGGTGAAACTAGTGCTCAAGAAGGCATGCAAGGACAAATTGATGCCTTAACGAGCTCAATTAACACCCTTGCCCAACAAGTCCAATCATTAATGAACAATCCTCCCCGTAGAGAATTCCAATAACGAAATCCTTCACGAGAGACATATTCTAGGGTTATTTCCGAACGTCCTAAGCGTAGAAATCTTTTTCCACAACCCTTAGAGGAAGAAAAATGGGCTGAGCCCCAAAGAAAGAGATCCTGATATTTTGAATCGGAGGATGAGGATTGGGCACATAATCAAGAACCAAACATTTTCCCATTTAGTGGTCTCTATGGTAGTGATGAATATTCCTTTTGGGTTAAAAGGTTAGAAAGAGATTTGCTTATAAGTATTATTGTGAAAGGAAAAAAATTAACTTAGCCTCTAAGAGTTTAACCAAGAAAGCTAAATCTTTGTGGGAAAGATTTGTAGCAAAGATAAGAAGAACTAAGGAAGAAGACTTCATTTCTTGGACAATAATGAAGAGGTTATTAGCAAAGGAATTTGCCCCAAAACTACAAAAGGAAGAGCCCAATTTTAGGAACAAAATTTTTAAGGAAGATCACCCTATATGTTATCCTAGCTCCTTCAAATTTAAGAATCAAAATAGGCGTGAATATCCCTCTACTCATGGAAGAAATTTAAGGGATAAAATGGGGATAAGGACTAGGATTAATCAACCACCAATTCTACCTTCCAAACCAATTGTTGACGGAAATCTAGGACGGCTAGATAAGATCATGCGCGGAATTGAAATTACTGGCCACCTTTTGGAAAATTAGGTACAAGAAACTTCAAGGATACTTGCCAATTAACCAACCATTTCTAGACCACCGTCTTCTATGCCCCAAAAGTTTAATTCACTTAAAGAAGAATCTTTAAGCGACGCTGAATATCAAAAGATTTTAGAGGAAACACCTAGCTTAAGTATTGAGGAAGAAGAGACATTAGAAGGAGCCAATTATTACCCCGAAGAAGTTCCTCTTGTTGAGATGGAAAATCAAAAGGATGAAGGAATTTTGAAAGAGGAAGAAAGTGATCGAGTAAAGGAGGAATTACCACAAGGATTACCACCCATGCATGGTATTACATACCAATTGGATGGATCAACCCAAGAGCACCCTCATTCAAGTGTTGTCAATTGGCATCATAATCCCCTTTATAATGAATCAACCGCCTCCCAACCCTCAAATTTACCCTTCCTCAAAACAAATGACCTTTGGGAAGAGATGGTGGAAGAAGATAAGATGCCTTACCATTTGAAAGAAGAGTCAACATGGCATCAAGCAGAAAAGGAGTTTAGTGACGAGAGTATTTTTGGAACTTGTCATATGATCATCGGTCTACCCCACTCCTTTTCGACTATTGAAAGAATAAACCCTTCCTTCCACCCATTTTCGAAGAAATTAGCATATTCCTTAGTTCATTCATATTGTGCTACTTTAGACCCTAATAGAAATAGGCAAAACAAGGAAAAATGTACGCCTAATGGACGTAACAAAAGCCTTAGTTTGCAATTGGGTAAACTAGAAAAACCACATGTTCCACCATTTGACTACCACAAATTCTACCATAGAACTAGACTTAAGGTTCAATTGGTAAGAAATTTTATCTTTGAGGTCTTAAGATAAAATGGACTATTTCTTTGGTCGAAGGATTTTAGCATTTCCACATCACTACATGTCGGATTTGACTACTTTGAAAAATTTCATCCCATCAATGAGCAATTGCCCTCCAAAGTAGCTTTCGGATCCAATTTTACCACCCTTACCAAAGAAAATTTTTGTAAGACCATCCAACCCCTTTTCCATCTAGCGCATCGTTTGGTGAGATTCCTTCAAACGAAAGAATATACCCTCATTGCATTCAAATTCGGGCCTTCAAATAGTGGACAAGAAATCGTAGGAGACATCCTTGAGAAGAAGCCAACCAACGAATTTGAGGTCAAATCCTCAAATCATCCGGAGAGGATGACATGCCTCGGGTTACAATCAAAGAGAAAATTGGCAAAATCTCAAACTTTATAACATCTCTCTACTTATTACGTGTTTTTCTTTTGTAGGTATAATTTTTGGAAGGGATGCATGCGTAGCACTTGGAGGAGTCACATTTGGCACATGGAAATTTGTCTTCCCGGCCCGTTAATTTGTAATTTTTAATTTCAAACTCATTGGCATACATTAGCCTTTTTGTATGGATTATTATTATATTTGCATATCATGCATTAGATTGTGTAGTTAGGGTTAGATGTATGTTGGTGGATTATGGGTTGAAGAAATTAAACCAATTATTCAAAGGAAGAAGACATCAACATAAGGGAGCCAAAAGGAAGTCTTGGCCCAAAGAAGAGCCCACAAAAAAATGTATAATTTTGCAGGTACATGAGTGGATGGCAACATGGATTGATGAGTTGCCAAAATCTCACCCATTGGCTAAGGAATGACTCAATTTAAAGGAGGAAAATTGGTTTGGCACGCACGGGCAGTTGAAGGAGCGCGCGGGCAGGCAGCTGGAGGGCGCAGGCAGCAGGCACTTTGGATCGCTGAGTTGGCGCGCAAGGAGGCAGCTTGGCCGTCGATCAGCGCGCGCGATCAGCAGTGCTCCTTCACCCGGGTAGCTCGCACGTGGCCGCGCCTGGTTCGTGGATGGCGCGCGCACCAGATCCTTCATCCTAGCCATCTGATTCTTCTCCTCATCGATGGCCCTCCTTCACTCTTGCCAAACCCTAATCCACCCTAGGAACTCTATAAAAGCATGGCATTGGTGAATGTTTGAGAACTTTTGCTCATTTATAAAATTTCTATTTCTCTCCAAAGCTTTGTTTGCTTTTGGTTTTCCTTGGTTCTTTGAATCAAGCGGAGAAGCCCTCCATTATTAGCCTAGCCTTCGGGTTGCTAGGTTAACTCTTAACCATTCCCTCGCCTTTTCCAACGGGATTAGGAGTTGAGGACGAAAACCTACCCTAGGTGGTCATTTTTCCTACAGGAAATTCGTTTATCCAAGAGCGTAAAACGTAAGATAGCTCTTTAGATCCGCCGAAGGTATTTACATTTCTAGCATTACCATCACTTTCCACACACTTTTCACCCTTTAATTTCGGCATACACTATCACACATTCCACCTTTATTTTGTGCAATTTTCTTCTTTCATTTTTGCATCAATTCCCTCCACGTTTTCATCCATCTTCTCTTCATCTCTTTCTTTTATTTTCTTCATATTTCATACCCTTATCATGCCTATACCCCTCGGCCATCATTAGCATACAACAACACCTTCACCTTATTCATCTAAGGGGTTTTGTGTCAAAATGCTTTCCCCGCGATCGCCTTCCACTCCCAATCGACCACGACTCGCATGCAAAAAGTGCCATTCTCGGGCCCCGAACGTCGCAATTTGCCCAAATTTTCAATGGTCAGCGCCGCAAGCGCCCACTCCTTTTATGCGCGAACCCGCGCATGGCAAAAAGGATAAGGGCCGCTTAAACCCCAGCCTCAACTGCCCTGCGCGGATCTCCGGCGATATGATATTGAAGAAAGTACTCGGTCGAAAAAAAGGGGTGCAACACGAGGACTTCCCAAGTGGTCATCCAACTTAGTACTACTCTCGCCGAAGCACTTTTAACTTTGGAGTTCTGACGGGATCCGGTGCATTAGTGCTCGTATGGTCGCACTGATGTGCCTACGATCCCGAACCGTCGAACACGAGCCAAGGTATGAATTCTAACTATTTTATATACTAATTGGTTTGCGAGTTTTGTAGGTTAAAAATTCTTCACAAAACTTGGAATGATTAAAGGAAGAGGGAATTTGTCTTCCCTGTATCAAATTTTGTAACCGAGCTCTGTATTTGTTTTTAAGTTTATGACACTATGAATTTTTCTTAATCCTTATTTATTGGCCACTTGTAGCCAATTTTATTTTTAGGTTATTTGGTTAAATTGTTTAGGGTTTGGAAATTTTAAGTGAACAAGGAGACACACAAAGCCTACAAAGAGGCTTGACCAAGAAACTTGTCATGCCTGGAGCCAGCTGCTGACGTGGTCGAGCGCAACGGCTACATTTTTGAAGAAGCGACTCCAACGGCTCTTGCTTTCTCCCGAAGCCTTCCCTGGATATTTAAGCTTTTCCTTAGGTTATTGTAGTTAGTTTTTTTTTATCAATATTTAGAATTTACAGAAGAGCTTCTTCTTGTTCGGAGCATCCTCCGTGTGGGTTTTTCCCACGGTATTCATCGGAGCGAGACACCATGGATGACCACCAAATTTTGCCTCAAGCCTCACAGTTGCTTGGAGGTACTCTTACTCTTGCCTTCTCTCCCTCTGAAAAGAGCTGGAGTCAAAAAGAAGGAAGGAGGAAACCAGTGCCCTTAAGCTCTGATTTCTCCTCGGCAACGAGGGACTTCTTCCCAAAGGCGCAGAGCTGGATCCGGTGCATTAGTGCTCGTATGATTGCACCCAACATTCTTCGTCCGCCAATTCACTTTCTCTGATGCCCAGCGAGACCGCCGCAACCCGTTCCTCCCACGTAGATACCTTCCGTGCCAATGAATTCCGCTCGACAAAACCCTCCACGCCCCCCGCCCTCCTCCTCCGCGTCACGGCTCTACAACCTCCGCACTTCCACGCGTCAAACGCTTCCCCCGCGATCGCCTTCCACTCTCAATCGACCACGACTAGCATGCAAAAAGTGCCATTCTCAGGCCCCGAACGTCGCAATTTGCCCAAATTTTCAATAGTCAGCGCCGTTTGCGCCCACTCCCGCTACGCGCGAACCAGCGCGTGGCAAAAAAGACAAGGGCCGCTTAAACCCCAGCCTCAGCTGCCCTGCGTGGATCTCTGGCGAATCTGTTATGGAAGAAAGTACTCGGTCAAAAAAAAGGGGTGCAACACGAGGACTTCCCAAGTGGTCACCTAACTTAGTACTACTCTCGCCGAAGCATTTTTAACTTCGGAGTTCCGATTGGATCCGGTGCATTAGTGCTCGTATGGTCGCACCCAACATTCTTCGTCCGCAAATATACTTTGTCTGATGCCCAGCGAGACCGCCGCAACCTGTTCCTCCCACGTAGATACCTTCCGTGCCATTGAATTCCGCTTCACAAAACCCTCCACGCCCACCGCCCTCCTCCTCCGCGTCACGGCTCTACAACCTCCGCACTTCCACGCGTCAAACGCTTCCCCCGCGATCGCCTTCCACTCTCAATCGACCACGACTCGCATGCAAAAAGTGCCATTCTCGGGCTCCGAACGTCGCAATTTGCCCAAATTTTCAATAGTCAGCGCCGTTGGCGCCCACTGCCGCTACGCGCGAACCCGCGCGTGGCAAAAAGGACAAGGGCCGCTTAAACCCCAGCCTCAGCTGCCCTGTGCGGATCTCCGGCGAATCTGTTATGGAAGAAAGTACTCGGTCAAAAAAAGGGGTGCAACACGAGGACTTCCCAAGTGGTAAACAAACTTAGTACTACTCTCGCCGAAGCACTTTTAACTTCAGAGTTCTGATGAGATCCGGTGCATTAGTGGTCGTATGGTCGCACCCATCATTCTTCGTCAGCCAATTCACTTTGTCCGATGCCTAGCGAGACCGCCGCGACTAGTTCCTCCCACGTAGATACCTTCCGTGCCATTGAATTCCTCTCCACAAAACCCTCCACGCCCCCCGGCCTCCTCCTCCGCGTCACGGCTCTACAAGCTCCACACTTCCACGCGTCAAACGCTTACCCCGCGATCGCCTTACACTCTCATTTGACCACAACTCGGATGCAAAAAGTGCCATACTCAGGCCCCGAACGTCGCAATTGCCCAAATTTTCAATAGTTAGCGCCGTTGGCGCCCACTCCCGCTACACGCGAACCCGCGCGTGGCAAAAAGGACAAGGACCGCTTAAACCCCAGCCTCAGCTGCCCTGCGCGGATCTCCGGCGAATCTGTTATGGAAGAAAGTACTCGGTCAAAAAAAAGGGGTGCAACACGAGGACTTCCCAAGTGGTCACCCAACTTAGTAATACTCTCGCCGAAGCACTTTTAACTTCGGAGTTCTGATGGGATCCGGTGCATTAGTGCTCGTATGGTCGCACCCATCATTCTTCGTCAGCCAATTCACTTTGTCCGATGCCTAGCGAGACCGCCGCGACTAGTTCCTCCCACGTAGATACCTTCCGTGCCATTGAATTCCTCTCCACAAAACCCTCCACGCCCCCCGGCCTCCTCCTCCGCGTCACGGCTCTACAAGCTCCACACTTCCACGCGTCAAACGCTTACCCCGCGATCGCCTTACACTCTCATTTGACCACAACTCGGATGCAAAAAGTGCCATACTCAGGCCCCGAACGTCGCAATTGGCCCAAATTTTCAATAGTTAGCGCCGTTGGCGCCCACTCCCGCTACACGCGAACCCGCGCGTGGCAAAAAGGACAAGGACCGCTTAAACCCCAGCCTCAGCTGCCCTGCGCGGATCTCCGGCGAATCTGTTATGGAAGAAAGTACTCGGTCAAAAAAAAGGGGTGCAACACGAGGACTTCCCAAGTGGTCACCCAACTTAGTAATACTCTCGCCGAAGCACTTTTAACTTCGGAGTTCTGATGGGATCCGGTGCATTAGTGCTCGTATGGTCGCACCCAACATTCTTCGTCTGCCAATTCACTTTGTCTGATGCCCAGCGAGACCGCCGCAACCCTTTCCTCCCACGTAGTTACGTTCCGTGCCATTGAATTCCGCTCCACAAAACCCTCCACGCCCCCCGCCCTCCTCCTCGCGTCACGGCTCTACAACCTCCGCACTTCCACGCGTCAAACGCTTCCCCCGCGATCGCCTTCCACTCTCAATCGACCACGACTCGCATGCAAAAAGTGCCATTCCCGGGCCCCGAACGTCGCAATTTGCCCAAATTTTCAATAGTCAGCGCCGTTGGCGCCCACTCCCTCTACGCGCGAACCCGCGCGTGTCAAAAAGGACAAGGGCCGCTTAAACCCCAGCCTCAGCTGCCCTGCGCGGATCTCCGGCGAATCTGTTTTGAAAGAAAGTACTCGGTCAAAAAAAAGGGGTGCAACATGACGACTTCCCAAGTGGTCACCCAACTTAGTACTACTCTCGCCGTAGCACTTTTAACTTTGGAGTTCTGATGGTATCCGGTGCATTAGTGCTCGTATGGTCGCACCCATCATTCTTCGTCAGCCAATTCACTTTGTCCGATGCCCAGCGAGACCGCCGCAACCTGTTCCTCCCACGTAGATACCTTCCGTGCCATTGAATTCCTCTCCACACAACCCTCCACGCCCCCTGGCCTCCTCCTCCGCGTCACGGCTCTACAACCTCCGCACTTCCACGCGTCAAACGCTTACCCCGCGATCGCCTTCCACTCTCAATCGACCACGACTCGCATGCAAAAAGTGCCATTCTCAGGCCCCGAACCTCGCAATTTGCCCAAATTTTCAATAGTTAGCGCCGGTGGCGCCCACTCCCGCTACACGCGAACCCGCGCGTGGCAAAAAGGACAAGGGCCGCTTAAACCCCAGCCTCAGCTGCCCTGCGCGGATCTCCGGCGAATCTGTTATGGAAGAAAGTACTCGGTCAAAAAAAAGGGGTGCAACACGAGGACTTCCCAAGTGGTCACCCAACTTAGTAATACTCTTGCCGAAGCACTTTCAACTCCGGAGTTCTGATGGGATCCGGTGCATTAGTGCTCGTATGGTCGCACTCGACATTCTTCGTCCGCCAATTCACTTTGTCCGATGCCCAGTGAGACCGCCGCAACCCGTTCCTCCCACGTAAATACCTTCCGTGCCATTGAATTCCGCTCAACAAAACCCTCCACGCCCCCCGCTTTCCTCCTCCGCGTCACGGCTCTACAACCTCCGCACTTCCACGCGTCAAACGCTTCCCTCGCGATCGCCTTCCACTCTCAATCGACCACGACTCGCATGCAAAAAGTGCAATTCTCGGACCCCGAACGTCCCAATTTGCCCAAATTTTCAATACTCAGCGCCGTTGGCACCCACTCCCGCTACGCGCGAACCCGCGCGTGGCAAAAAGGACAAGGACCGCTTAAACCCCAGCCTCAGCTGCCCTGCGCGGATCTTCGGCGAATCTGTTATGGAAGAAAGTACTCGGTCAAAAAAAAGGGGTGCAACACGAGGACTTCCCAAGTGGTCACCCAACTTAGTACTACTCTCGCCGAAGCACTTTTAACTTCGGAGTTCTGATGGGATCCGGTGCATTAGTGCTCGTATGGTCGCACCCAACATTCTTCGTCCGCCAATTCACTTTGTCCGATGCCCAGCGAGACCGCCGCAACCCGTTCCTCCCACGTAAATACCTTCCGTGCCATTGAATTCCGCTCCACAAAACCCTCCACGCCCCCCGCCCTCCTCCTCCGCGTCACGGCTCTACAACCTCCGCACTTCCACGCAACAAACGCTTCCCCGCGATCGCCTTCCACTCTCAATCGACCACGACTCGCATGCAAAAAGTGCCATTCTCGGGCCCCGAACGTCCCAATTTGCCCAAATTTTCAATAGTCAGCGACGTTGGCGCCCACTCCCGCTACGCGCGAACTCGCGCGTGGCAAAAAGGACAAGGACCGCTTAAACCCCAGCCTCAGCTGCCCTGCGCGGATCTTCGGCGAATCTGTTATGGAAGAAAGTACTTGGTCAAAAAAAAAGGGGTGCAACACGAGGACTTCCCAAGTGGTCACCCAACTTAGTACTACTCTCGCCGAAGCACTTTTAACTTCGGAGTTCTGATTGGATCCGGTGCATTAGTGCTCGTATGGTCGCACCCAACATTTTTCGTCCGCCAATTCACTTTGTCCGATGCCCAGCGAGACCGCCGCAACCCGTTCCTCCCACGTAAATACCTTCCGTGCCATTGAATTCCGCTCCACAAAACCCTCCACGCCCCCCGCCCTCCTCCTCCGCGTCACGGCTCTACAACCTCCGCACTTCCACGCAACAAACGCTTTCCCCGCGATCGCCTTCCACTCTCAATCGACCACGACTCGCATGCAAAAAGTGCCATTCTCGGGCCCCGAACGTCCCAATTTGCCCAAATTTTCAATAGTCAGCGCCGTTGGCGCCCTTTCTCGCTACGCGCAAACCCGCGCGTGGGAAAAATGACAAGGACCGCTTAAACCCCAGCCTCAGCTGCCCTGCGCGGATTCTTCGGCGAATCTGTTATGGAATGAAAGTACTCGGTCAAAAAGAAAGGGGTGCAACACGAGGACTTCCCAAGTGGACACCCAACTTAGTACTACTCTCGCCGAAGCACTTTTAACTTCGGAGTTCTGATGGGATCCGGTGCATTAGGGCTCGTATGGTCGCACCCAACATTCTTCGTCCGCCAATTCACTTTGTCCGATGCCCAGCGAGACAGCCGCAACCTGTTCCTCCCAAGTAAATACCTTCCGTGCCATTGAATTCCGCTCCACAAAACCCTCCACGCCCCCCGCCCTCCTCCTCCGCGTCACGGCTCTACAACCTCCGCACTTCCACGCAACAAACGCTTCCCCCGCGATCGCCTTCCACTCTCAATCGACCACGACTCGCATGCAAAAAGTGCCATTCTCGGGCCCCGAACGTCCCAATTTGCCCAAATTTTCAATAGTCAGCGCCGTTGGCGCCCACTTCCCGCTACGCGCGAACCCGCGCGTGGCAAAAAGGACAAGGACCGCTTAAATCCCAGCCTCAGCTGCCCTGCGCGGATCTTCGGCGAATCTGTTATCGGAAGAAAGTACTCGGTCAAAAAAAAGGGGTGCAACACGAGGACTTCCCAAGTGGTCACCCAACTTAGTACTACTCTCGCCGAAGCACTTTTAACTTCGGAGTTCTGATGGGATCCGGTGCATTAGTGCTCGTATGGTCGCACCCAACATTCTTCGTCCGCCAATTCACTTTGTCCGATGCCCAGCGAGACAGTCGCAACCCGTTCCTCCCAAGTAAATACCTTCCGTGCCATTGGATTCCGCTCCACAAAACCCTCCACGCCCCCCGCCCTCCTCCTCCGCGTCACGGCTATACAACCTCCGCACTTCCACGCAACAAACGCTTCCCCCGCGATCGCCTTCCACTCTCAATCGACCATGACTCGCATGCAAAAAGTGCCATTCTCGGGCCCCGAACGTCCCAATTTGCCCAAATTTTCAATAGTCAGCGCCGTTGGCGCCCAATCCCGCTACGCGCGTAACCCGCGCGTGGCAAAAAGGACAAGGACCGCTTAAATCCCAGCCTCAGCTGCCCTGCACGGATCTTCGGCGAATCTGTTATCGAAGAAAGTACTCGGTCAAAAAAAAAGGGGTGCAACACGAGGACTTCCCAAGTGGTCACCCAACTTAGTACTACTCTCGCCGAAGCACTTTTAACTTCGGAGTTCTGATGGGATCCGGTGCATTAGTGCTCGTATGGTCGCACCCAACATTCTTCGTCCGCCAATTCACTTTGTCCGATGCCCAGCGAGACAGCCGCAACCCTGTTCCTCCCAAGTAAATACCTTCCGTGCCATTGGATTCCGCTCCACAAAACCCTCCACGCCCCCCGCCCTCCTCCTCCGCGTCACGGCTATACAACCTCCGCACTTCCACGCAACAAACGCTTCCCCCGCGATCGCCTTCCACTCTCAATCGACCATGACTCGCATGCAAAAAGTGCCATTCTCGGGCCCCGAACGTCCCAATTTGCCCAAATTTTCAATAGTCAGCGCCGTTGGCGCCCAATCCCGCTACGCGCGTACCCGCGCGTGGCAAAAAGGACAAGGACCGCTTAAATCCCAGCCTCAACTGCCCTGCACAGATCTTCGGCGAATCTGTTATCGAAGAAAGTACTCGGTCAAAAAAAAAGGGGTGCAACACGAGGACTTCCCAAGTGGTCACCCAACTTAGTACTACTCTCGCCGAAGCACTTTTAACTTCGGAGTTCTGATGGGATCCGGTGCATTAGTGCTCGTATGGTCGCACCCAACATTCTTCGTCCGCCAATTCACTTTGTCCGATGCCCAGCGAGACAGCCGCAACCCTGTTCCTCCCAAGTAAATACCTTCCGTGCCATTGATTCCGCTCCACAAAACCCTCCACGCCCCCCGCCCTCCTCCTCCGCGTCACGGCTATACAACCTCCGCACTTCCACGCAACAAACGCTTCCCCGGCGATCGCCTTCCACTCTCAATCGACCATGACTCGCATGCAAAAAGTGCCATTCTCGGGCCCCGAACGTCCCAATTTGCCCAAATTTTCAATAGTCAGCGCCGTTGGCGCCCACTCCCGCTACGCGCGTAACCCGCGCGTGGCAAAAAGGACAAGGACCGCTTAAATCCCAGCCTCAAGCTGCCCTGCACAGATCTTCGGCGAATCTGTTATCGAAGAAAGTACTCGGTCAAAAAAAAAGGGGTGCAACACGAGGACTTCCCAAGTGGTCACCCAACTTAGTACTACTCTCGCCGAAACACTTTTAACTTCGGAGTTCTGATGGGATCCGGTGCATTGGTGCTCGTATGGTCGCACCCAACATTATTCGTCCGCCAATTCACTTTGTCCGATGCCCAGCGAGACAGCCGCAACCTGTTCCTCCCAAGTAAATACCTTCCGTGCCATTGAATTCCGCTCCACAAAACCCTCCACGCCCCCCGCCCTCCTCCTCCGCGTCACGGCTCTACAACCTCCGCACTTCCACGCAACAAACGCTTCACCCGCGATCGCCTTCCACTCTCAATCGACCACGACTCGCATGCAAAAAGTGCCATTCTCGGGCCCCGAACGTCCCAATTTGCCCAAATTTTCAATAGTCAGCGCCGTTGGCGCCTACTCCCGCTACGCGCGAACCCGCTCGTGGCAAAAAAGACAAGGACCGCTTAAATCCCAGCCTCAGCTGCCCTGCGCGGATCTTCGGCGAATCTGTTATCGAAGAAAGTACTCGGTCAAAAAAAAAGTGGTGCAACACGAGGACTTCCCAAGTGGTCACCCAACTTAGTACTACTCTCGCCGAAGCACTTTTAACTTCGGAGTTCTGATGGGATCCGGTGCATTAGTGCTCGTATGGTCGCACCCAACATTCTTCGTCCGCCAATTCACTTTGTCCGATGCCCAGCGAGACAGCCGCAACCTGTTCCTCCCAAGTAAATACCTTCCGTGCCATTGAATTCCGCTCCACAAAACCCTCCACGCCCCCCGCCCTCCTCCTCCGCGTCACGGCTCTACAACCTCCGCACTTCCACGCAACAAACGCTTCACCCGCGATCGCCTTCCACTCTCAATCGACCACGACTCGCATGCAAAAAGTGCCATTCTCGGGCCCCGAACGTCCCAATTTGCCCAAATTTTCAATAGTCAGCGACGTTGGCGCCCACTCCCGCTACGCGCGAACTCGCGCGTGGCAAAAAGGACAAGGACCGCTTAAACCCCAGCCTCAGCTGCCCTGCGCGGATCTTCGGCGAATCTGTTATGGAAGAAAGTACTTGGTCAAAAAAAAAGGGGTGCAACACGAGGACTTCCCAAGTGGTCACCCAACTTAGTACTACTCTCGCCGAAGCACTTTTAACTTCGGAGTTCTGATGGGATCCGGTGCATTAGGGCTCGTATGGTCGCACCCAACATTCTTCGTCCGCCAATTCACTTTGTCCGATGCCCAGCGAGACAGCCGCAACCTGTTCCTCCCAAGTAAATACCTTCCGTGCCATTGAATTCCGCTCCACAAAACCCTCCACGCCCCCCGCCCTCCTCCTCCGCGTCACGGCTCTACAACCTCCGCACTTCCACGCAACAAACGCTTCCCCCGCGATCGCCTTCCACTCTCAATCGACCACGACTCGCATGCAAAAAGTGCCATTCTCGGGCCCCGAACGTCCCAATTTGCCCAAATTTTCAATAGTCAGCGCCGTTGGCGCCCATTCCCGCTACGCGCGAACCCGCGCGTGGGAAAAAGGACAAGGACCGCTTAAACCCCAGCCTCAGCTGCCCTGCGCGGATCTTCGGCGAATCTGTTATGGAAGAAAGTACTCGGTCAAAAAAAAAGGGGTGCAACACGAGGACTTCCCAAGTGGTCACCCAACTTAGTACTACTCTCGCCGAAGCACTTTTAACTTCGGAGTTCTGATGGGATCCGGTGCATTAGTGCTCGTATGGTCGCACCCAACATTCTTCGTCCGCCAATTCACTTTGTCCGATGCCCAGCGAGACAGCCGCAACCTGTTCCTCCCAAGTAAATACCTTCCGTGCCATTGAATTCCGCTCCACAAAACCCTCCACGCCCCCCGCCCTCCTCCTCCGCGTCACGGCTCTACAACCTCCGCACTTCCACGCAACAAACGCTTCCCCCGCGATCGCCTTCCACTCTCAATCGACCACGACTCGCATGCAAAAAGTGCCATTCTCGGGCCCCGAACGTCCCAATTTGCCCAAATTTTCAATAGTCAACGCCGTTGGCGCCCACTTCCGCTACGCGCGAACCCGCGCGTGGCAAAAAGGACAAGGACCGCTTAAATCCCAGCCTCAGCTGCCCTGCACGGATCTTCGGCGAATCTGTTATCGAAGAAAGTACTCGGTCAAAAAAAAAGGGGTGCAACACGAGGACTTCCCAAGTGGTCACCCAACTTAGTACTACTCTCGCCGAAGCACTTTTAACTTCGGAGTTCTGATGGGATCCGGTGCATTAGTGCTCGTATGGTCGCACCCAACATTCTTCGTCCGCCAATTCACTTTGTCCGATGCCCAGCGAGACAGCCGCAACCTGTTCCTCCCAAGTAAATACCTTCCGTGCCATTGGATTCCGCTCCACAAAACCCTCCACGCCCCCCGCCCTCCTCCTCCGCGTCACGGCTATACAACCTCCGCACTTCCACGCAACAAACGCTTCCCCCGCGATCGCCTTCCACTCTCAATCGACCATGACTCGCATGCAAAAAGTGCCATTCTCGGGCCCCGAACGTCCCAATTTGCCCAAATTTTCAATAGTCAGCGCCGTTGGCGCCCAATCCCGCTACGCGCGTACCCGCGCGTGGCAAAAAGGACAAGGACCGCTTAAATCCCAGCCTCAACTGCCCTGCACAGATCTTCGGCGAATCTGTTATCGAAGAAAGTACTCGGTCAAAAAAAAAGGGGTGCAACACGAGGACTTCCCAAGTGGTCACCCAACTTAGTACTACTCTCGCCGAAGCACTTTTAACTTCGGAGTTCTGATGGGATCCGGTGCATTAGTGCTCGTATGGTCGCACCCAACATTCTTCGTCCGCCAATTCACTTTGTCCGATGCCCAGCGAGACAGCCGCAACCTGTTCCTCCCAAGTAAATACCTTCCGTGCCATTGGATTCCGCTCCACAAAACCCTCCACGCCCCCCGCCCTCCTCCTCCGCGTCACGGCTATACAACCTCCGCACTTCCACGCAACAAACGCTTCCCCCGCGATCGCCTTCCACTCTCAATCGACCATGACTCGCATGCAAAAAGTGCCATTCTCGGGCCCCGAACGTCCCAATTTGCCCAAATTTTCAATAGTCAGCGCCGTTGGCGCCCAATCCCGCTACGCGCGTACCCGCGCGTAGCAAAAAGGACAAGGACCGCTTAAATCCCAGCCTCAGCTGCCCTGCGCGGATCTTCGGCGAATCTGTTATCGAAGAAAGTACTCGGTCAAAAAAAAAGGGGTGCAACACGAGGACTTCCCAAGTGGTCACCCAACTTAGTACTACTCTCGCCGAAGCACTTTTAACTTCGGAGTTCTGATGGGATCCGGTGCATTAGTGCTCGTATGGTCGCACCCAACATTCTTCGTCCGCCAATTCACTTTGTCCGATGCCCAGCGAGACAGCCGCAACCTGTTCCTCCCAAGTAAATACCTTCCGTGCCATTGAATTCCGCTCCACAAAACCCTCCACGCCCCCCGCCCTCCTCCTCCGCGTCACGGCTCTACAACCTCCGCACTTCCACGCAACAAACGCTTCCCCCGCGATCGCCTTCCACTCTCAATCGACCACGACTCGCATGCAAAAAGTGCCATTCTCGGGCCCCGAACGTCCCAATTTGCCCAAATTTTCAATAGTCAGCGCCGTTGGCGCCCAATCCCGCTACGCGCGAACTTGCGCGTGGCAAAAAGGACAAGGACCGCTTAAATCCCAGCCTCAGCTGCCCTGCACGGATCTTCGGCGAATCTGTTATCGAAGAAAGTACTCGGTCAAAAAAAAAGGGGTGCAACACGAGGACTTCCCAAGTGGTCACCCAACTTAGTACTACTCTCGCCGAAGCACTTTTAACTTCGGAGTTCTGATGGGATCCGGTGCATTAGTGCTCGTATGGTCGCACCCAACATTCTTCGTCCGCCAATTCACTTTGTCCGATGCCCAGCGAGACAGCCGCAACCTGTTCCTCCCAAGTAAATACCTTCCGTGCCATTGAATTCCGCTCCACAAAACCCTCCACGCCCCCCGCCCTCCTCCTCCGCGTCACGGCTCTACAACCTCCGCACTTCCACGCAACAAACGCTTCCCCCGCGATCGCCTTCCACTCTCAATCGACCACGACTCGCATGCAAAAAGTGCCATTCTCGGGCCCCGAACGTCCCAATTTGCCCAAATTTTCAATAGTCAGCGCCGTTGGCGCCCAATCCCGCTACGCGCGTAACCTGCGCGTGGCAAAAAGGACAAGGACCGCTTAAATCCCAGCCTCAGCTGCCCTGCACGGATCTTCGGCGAATCTGTTATCGAAGAAAGTACTCGGTCAAAAAAAAAGGGGTGCAACACGAGGACTTCCCAAGTGGTCACCCAACTTAGTACTACTCTCGCCGAAGCACTTTTAACTTCGGAGTTCTGATGGGATCCGGTGCATTAGTGCTCGTATGGTCGCACCCAACATTCTTCGTCCGCCAATTCACTTTGTCCGATGCCCAGCGAGACAGCCGCAACCTGTTCCTCCCAAGTAAATACCTTCCGTGCCATTGAATTCCGCTCCACAAAACCCTCCACGCCCCCCGCCCTCCTCCTCCGCGTCACGGCTCTACAACCTCCGCACTTCCACGCAACAAACGCTTCCCCCGCGATCGCCTTCCACTCTCAATCGACCACGACTCGCATGCAAAAAGTGCCATTCTCGGGCCCCGAACGTCCCAATTTGCCCAAATTTTCAATAGTCAGCGCCGTTGGGCCCACTACCGCTACGCGCGAACCCGCGCGTGGCAAAAAGGACAAGGACCGCTTAAACCCAGCCTCAGCTGCCCTGCACGGATCTTCGGCGAATCTGTATGGAAGAAAGTACTCGGTCAAAAAAAAAGGGGTGCAACACGAGGACTTCCCAAGTGGTCACCCAACTTAGTACTACTCTCGCCGAAGCACTTTTAACTTCGGAGTTCTGATGGGATCCGGTGCATTTGTGCTCGTATGGTCGCACCCAACATTCTTCGTCCGCCAATTCACTTTGTCCGATGCCCAGCGAGACCGCCGCAACCCGTTCCTCCCACGTAAATACCTTCCGTGCCATTGAATTCCGCTCCACAAAACCCTCCACGCCCCCCCGCCCTCCTCCTCCGCGTCACGGCTCTACAACCTCCGCACTTCCACGCAGTCAAACGCTTCCACCGCGATCGCCTTCCACTCTCAATCGACCACGACTCGCATGCAAAAAGTGCCATTCTCGGGCCCCGAACGTCCCAATTTGCCCAAATTTTCAATAGTCAGCGCCGTTGGCGCCCACTACCCGCTACGCGCGAACCCGCGCGTGGCAAAAAGGACAAGGACCGCTTAAATCCCAGCCTCAGCTGCCCTGCACGGATCTTCGGCGAATCTGTTATCGAAGAAAGTACTCGGTCAAAAAAAAAGGGGTGCAACACGAGGACTTCCCAAGTGGTCACCCAACTTAGTACTACTCTCGCCGAAGCACTTTTAACTTCGGAGTTCTGATGGGATCCGGTGCATTAGTGCTCGTATGGTCGCACCCAACATTCTTCGTCCGCCAATTCACTTTGTCCGATGCCCAGCGAGACAGCCGCAACCCTGTTCCTCCCAAGTAAATACCTTCCGTGCCATTGAATTCCGCTCCACAAAACCCTCCACGCCCCCCGCCCTCCTCCTCCGCGTCACGGCTCTACAACCTCCGCACTTCCACGCAACAAACGCTTCCCCCGCGATCGCCTTCCACTCTCAATCGACCACGACTCGCATGCAAAAAGTGCCATTCTCGGGCCCCGAACGTCCCAATTTGCCCAAATTTTCAATAGTCAGCGCCGTTGGCGCCCACTACCGCTACGCGCGAACCCGCGCGTGGCAAAAAGGACAAGGACCGCTTAAATCCCAGCCTCAGCTGCCCTGCACGGATCTTCGGCGAATCTGTTATCGAAGAAAGTACTCGGTCAAAAAAAAAGGGGTGCAACACGAGGACTTCCCAAGTGGTCACCCAACTTAGTACTACTCTCGCCGAAGCACTTTTAACTTCGGAGTTCTGATGGGATCCGGTGCATTAGTGCTCGTATGGTCGCACCCAACATTCTTCGTCCGCCAATTCACTTTGTCCGATGCCCAGCGAGACAGCCGCAACCTGTTCCTCCCAAGTAAATACCTTCCGTGCCATTGAATTCCGCTCCACAAAACCCTCCACGCCCCCCGCCCTCCTCCTCCGCGTCACGGCTCTACAACCTCCGCACTTCCACGCAACAAACGCTTCCCCCGCGATCGCCTTCCACTCTCAATCGACCACGACTCGCATGCAAAAAGTGCCATTCTCGGGCCCCGAACGTCCCAATTTGCCCAAATTTTCAATAGTCAGCGCCGTTGGCGCCCACTACCGCTACGCGCGAACCCGCGCGTGGCAAAAAGGACAAGGACCGCTTAAATCCCAGCCTCAGCTGCCCTGCACGGATCTTCGGCGAATCTGTTATCGAAGAAAGTACTCGGTCAAAAAAAAAGGGGTGCAACACGAGGACTTCCCAAGTGGTCACCCAACTTAGTACTACTCTCGCCGAAGCACTTTTAACTTCGGAGTTCTGATGGGATCCGGTGCATTAGTGCTCGTATGGTCGCACCCAACATTCTTCGTCCGCCAATTCACTTTGTCCGATGCCCAGCGAGACAGCCGCAACCTGTTCCTCCCAAGTAAATACCTTCCGTGCCATTGAATTCCGCTCCACAAAACCCTCCACGCCCCCCGCCCTCCTCCTCCGCGTCACGGCTCTACAACCTCCGCACTTCCACGCAACAAACGCTTCCCCCGCGATCGCCTTCCACTCTCAATCGACCACGACTCGCATGCAAAAAGTGCCATTCTCGGGCCCCGAACGTCCCAATTTGCCCAAATTTTCAATAGTCAGCGCCGTTGGCGCCACTCCCGCTACGCGCGAACCCGCGCGTGGCAAAAAGGACAAGGACCGCTTAAATCCCAGCCTCAGCTGCCCTGCACGGATCTTCGGCGAATCTGTTATCGAAGAAAGTACTCGGTCAAAAAAAAAGGGGTGCAACACGAGGACTTCCCAAGTGGTCACCCAACTTAGTACTACTCTCGCCGAAGCACTTTTAACTTCGGAGTTCTGATGGGATCCGGTGCATTAGTGCTCGTATGGTCGCACCCAACATTCTTCGTCCGCCAATTCACTTTGTCCGATGCCACGCGAGACAGCCGCAACCGTTCCTCCCAAGTAAATACCTTCCGTGCCATTGAATTCCGCTCCACAAAACCCTCCACGCCCCCCGCCCTCCTCCTCCGCGTCACGGCTCTACAACCTCCGCACTTCCACGCAACAAACGCTTCCCCCGCGATCGCCTTCCACTCTCAATCGACCACGACTCGCATGCAAAAAGTGCCATTCTCGGGCCCCGAACGTCCCAATTTGCCCAAATTTTCAATAGTCAGCGCCGTTGGCGCCCACTACCCGCTACGCGCGAACCCGCGCGTGGCAAAAAGGACAAGGACCCGCTTAAATCCCAGCCTCAGCTGCCCTGCACGGATCTTCGGCGAATCTGTTATCGAAGAAAGTACTCGGTCAAAAAAAAAGGGGTGCAACACGAGGACTTCCCAAGTGGTCACCCAACTTAGTACTACTCTCGCCGAAGCACTTTTAACTTCGGAGTTCTGATGGGATCCGGTGCATTAGTGCTCGTATGGTCGCACCCAACATTCTTCGTCCGCCAATTCACTTTGTCCGATGCCCAGCGAGACCGCCGCAACCGTTCCTCCCAAGTAAATACCTTCCGTGCCATTGAATTCCGCTCCACAAAACCCTCCACGCCCCCCGCCCTCCTCCTCCGCGTCACGGCTCTACAACCTCCGCACTTCCACGCAACAAACGCTTCCCCGCGATCGCCTTCCACTCTCAATCGACCACGACTCGCATGCAAAAGTGCCATTCTCGGGCCCCGAACGTCCCAATTTGCCCAAATTTTCAATAGTCAGCGCCGTTGGCGCCCACTCCCGCTACGCGCGAACCCGCTCGTGGCAAAAAGGACAAGGACCGCTTAAATCCCAGCCTCAGCTGCCCTGCACGGATCTTCGGCGAATCTGTTATCGAAGAAAGTACTCTCGGTCAAAAAAAAAGGGGTGCAACACGAGGACTTCCCAAGTGGTCACCCAACTTAGTACTACTCTCGCCGAAGCACTTTTAACTTCGGAGTTCTGATGGGATCCGGTGCATTAGTGCTCGTATGGTCGCACCCAACATTCTTCGTCCGCCAATTCACTTTGTCCGATGCCCAGCGAGACAGCCGCAACCTGTTCCTCCCAAGTAAATACCTTCCGTGCCATTGAATTCCGCTCCACAAAACCCTCCACGCCCCCGCCCTCCTCCTCCGCGTCACGGCTCTACAACCTCCGCACTTCCACGCAACAAACGCTTCCCCCGCGATCGCCTTCCACTCTCAATCGACCACGACTCGCATGCAAAAAGTGCCATTCTCGGGCCCCGAACGTCCCAATTTGCCCAAATTTTCAATAGTCAGCGCCGTTGGCGCCCACTCCCGCTACGCGCGAACCCGCTCGTGGCAAAAAAGGACAAGGACCGCTTAAACCCCAGCCTCAGCTGCCCTGCGCGGATCTTCGGCGAATCTGTTATGGAAGAAAGTACTCGGTCAAAAAAAAAGGGGTGCAACACGAGGACTTCCCAAGTGGTCACCCAACTTAGTACTACTCTCGCCGAAGCACTTTTAACTTCGGAGTTCTGATGGGATCCGGTGCATTAGTGCTCGTATGGTCGCACCCAACATTCTTCGTCCGCCAATTCACTTTGTCCGATGCCCAGCGAGACAGCCGCAACCTGTTCCTCCCAAGTAAATACCTTCCGTGCCATTGAATTCCGCTCCACAAAACCCTCCACGCCCCCCGCCCTCCTCCTCCGCGTCACGGCTCTACAACCTCCGCACTTCCACGCAACAAACGCTTCCCCCGCGATCGCCTTCCACTCTCAATCGACCACGACTCGCATGCAAAAAGTGCCATTCTCGGGCCCCGAACGTCCCAATTTGCCCAAATTTTCAATAGTCAACGCCGTTGGCGCCCACTCCCGCTACGCGCTAACCCGCGCGTGGCAAAAAGGACAAGGACCGCTTAAATCCCAGCCTCAGCTGCCCTGCACGGATCTTCGGCGAATCTGTTATGGAAGAAAGTACTCGGTCAAAAAAAAAGGGGTGCAACACGAGGACTTCCCAAGTGGTCACCCAACTTAGTACTACTCTCGCCGAAGCACTTTTAACTTCGGAGTTCTGATGGGATCCGGTGCATTAGTGCTAGTATGGTCGCACCCAACATTCTTCGTCCGCCAATTCACTTTGTCCGATGCCCAGCGAGACCGCCGCAACCCGTTCCTCCCACGTAAATACCTTCCGTGCCATTGAATTCCGCTCCACAAAACCCTCCACGCCCCCCGCCCTCCTCCTCCGCGTCACGGCTCTACAACCTCCGCACTTCCACGCAACAAACGCTTCCCCGCGATCGCCTTCCACTCTCAATCGACCACGACTCGCATGCAAAAAGTGCCATTCTCGGGCCCCGAACGTCCCAATTTGCCCAAATTTTCAATAGTCAGCGCCGTTGGCGCCCACTCCCGCTACGCGCGAACCCGCGCGTGGCAAAAAAGGACAAGGACCGCTTAAACCCCAGCCTCAGCTGCCCTGCGCGGATCTTCGGCGAATCTGTTATCGAAGAAAGTACTCGGTCAAAAAAAAGGGGTGCAACACGAGGACTTCCCAAGTGGTCACCCAACTTAGTACTACTCTCGCCGAAGCACTTTTAACTTCGGAGTTCTGATGGGATCCGGTGCATTAGTGCTCGTATGGTCGCACCCAACATTCTTCGTCCGCCAATTCACTTTGTCTGATGCCCAGCGACACCGCCGCAACCCGTTCCTCCCACGTAAATACCTTCCGTGCCATTGAATTCCGCTCCACAAAACCCTCCACGCCCCGCGCCCTCCTCCTCCGCGACACGGCTCTACAACCTCCGCACTTCCACGTGTCAAACGCTTCCCCAGTGATCGCCTTCCACTCTCAATAGACCACGACTCGCATGCAAAAAGTGCCATTCTCGGGCCCCGAACGTCCCAATTTGCCCAAATTTTCAATAGTCAGCGCCGTTGGCGCCTACTCCCGCTACGCGCGAACCCGCGCGTGGCAAAAAGGACAAGGACCGCTTAAACCCCAGCCTCAGCTGCCCTGCGCGGATCTTCGGCGAATCTGTTATGGAAGAAAGTACTCGGTCAAAAAAAAAGGGGTGCAACACGAGGACTTCCCAAGTGGTCACCCAACTTAGTACTACTCTCGCCGAAGCACTTTTAACTTCGGAGTTCTGATGGGATCCGGTGCATTAGTGCTCGTATGGTCGCACCCAACATTCTTCGTCCGCCAATTCACTTTGTCCGATGCCCAGCGAGACCGCCGCAACCCGTTCCTCCCACGTAAATACCTTCCGTGCCATTGAATTCCGCTCCACAAAACCCTCCACGCCCCCCGCCCTCCTCCTCCGCGTCACGGCTCTACAACCTCCGCACTTCCACGCGTCAAACGCTTCCACTGCGATCGCCTTCCACTCTCAATCGACCACGACTCGCATGCAAAAAGTGCCATTCTCGGGCCCCGAACGTCCCAATTTGCCCAAATTTTCAATAGTCAGCGCCGTTGGCGCCTACTCCGCTACGCGCGAACCCGCTCGTGGCAAAAAAGACAAGGACCGCTTAAACCCCAGCCTCAGCTGCCCTGCGCGGATCTTCGGCGAATCTGTTATCGAAGAAAGTACTCGGTCAAAAAAAAAGGGGTGCAACACGAGGACTTCCCAAGTGGTCACCCAACTTAGTACTACTCTCGCCGAAGCACTTTTAACTTCGGAGTTCTGATGGGATCCGGTGCATTAGTGCTCGTATGGTCGCACCCAACATTCTTCGTCCGCCAATTCACTTTGTCCGATGCCCAGCGAGACCGCCGCAACCCGTTTCTCCCACGTAAATACCTTCCGTGCCATTGAATTCCGCTCCACAAAACCCTCCACGCCTCCCGCCCTCCTCCTCCGCGTCATGGCTCTACAACCTCCGCTCTTCCATGCGTCAAACGCTTCCCTCGCGATCGCCTTCCACTCTCAATCGACCACGACTCGCATGCAAAAAGTGCCATTCTCGGGCCCCGAACGTCCCAATTTGCCCAAATTTTCAATAGTCAGCGCCGTTGGCGCCCACTCCCGCTACGCGCGAACCCGCGCGTGGCAAAAAAGGACAGGACCGCTTAAACCCCAGCCTCAGCTGCCCTGCGCGGATCTTCGGCGAATCTGTTATGGAAGAAAGTACTCGGTCAAAAAAAAGGGGTGCAACACGAGGACTTCCAAGTGGTCACCCACTTAGTACTACTCTCGCGAAGCACTTTTAACTTCGGAGGTCTGATGGGATCCGGTGCATTAGTGCTCGTATGGTCGCACCCAACATTCTTCGTCCGCCAATTCACTTTGTCCGATGCCCAGCGAGACAGCCGCAACCCGTTCCTCCCACGTAAATACCTTACGTGCCATTGAATTCCGCTCCACAAAACCCTCCACGCCCCCCGCCCTCCTCCTTCGCGTCACGGCTCTACAACCTCCGCACTTCCACGTGTCAAACGCTTCCCCCGCGATCGCCTTCCACTCTGAATCGACCACGACTCGCATGAAAAAAGTGCCATTCTCGGGCCCCGAACGTCCCAATTTGCCCAAATTTTCAATAGTCAGCACCGTTGGCGCCCACTCCCGCTACGCGCGAACCCGCGCGTGGCAAAAAGGACATGGGCTGCTTAAACCCCTGCCTCAGCTGCCCTGCGTGGATCTCTGGCGAATCTAATATGGAAGAAAGTACTCGGTCAAAAAAAGGGGTGCAACACGAGGACTTCCCAAGTGGTCACCCAACTTAGTACTACTCTCGCCGAAGCACTTTTAACTTCAGAGTTCTGATGGGATCCGGTGAATTAGTGCTCGTATGGTCGCACCCAACATTCTTCGTCCGCCAATTCACTTTGTCCGATGCCCAGTGAGAGCGCCGCAACCCGTTCCTCCCACGTAAATACTTTCCGTGCCATTGAATTCCGCTCCACAAAACCCTCCACGCCACCCGCCCCCCTCCTCCGCGTCACGGCTCTACAACCTCCGCACTTCCACGCGTCAAACGCTTCTCCCGCGATCGCCTTCCACTATCAATCGACCACGACTCGCATGCAAAAAGTGCCATTGTCGGGCCCCGAACGTCCCAATTCATTATCAATCGTCAGCGCCGTTGGCGCCCACTCCCGCTACGCGCGAACCGGCGCGTGGCAAAAAGGACAAGGACTGGTTAAACCCCAGCTTCAGCTGCTCTGCGCGGATCTTCGGCGAATCTGTTATGGAAGAAAGTACTCGGTCAAAACAAAGGGGTACAACACGAGGACTTCCCAAGTGGTCACCCAACTTAGTACTACTCTCGCCGAAGCACTTTTAACTTCGGAGTTCTGATGGGATCCGGTGCATTAGTGCTCGTATGGTCGCACCCAACATTCTTCGTTCGCCAATTCACTTTGTCCGATGCCCAGCGAGACCGCCGCAACCCGTTCCTCCCACGTAAATACCTTACGTGCCATTGAATTCCGCTCCACAAAACCCTCCACGCCCCCCGCCCTCCTCCTTCGCGTCACGGCTCTACAACCTCCGCACTTCCACGTGTCAAACGCTTCCCCCGCGATCGCCTTCCACTCTGAATCGACCACGACTCGCATGCAAAAAGTGCCATTCTCGGGCCCCGAACGTCCCAATTTGCCCAAATTTTCAATAGTCAGCACCGTTGGCGCCCACTCCCGCTACGCGCGAACCCGCGCGTGGCAAAAAGGACATGGGCTGCTTAAACCCCTGCCTCAGCTGCCCTGCGTGGATCTTCGGCGAATCTAATATGGAAGAAAGTACTCGGTCAAAAAAAGGGGTGCAACACGAGGACTTCCCAAGTGGTCACCCAACTTAGTACTACTCTCGCCGAAGCACTTTTAACTTCGGAGTTCTGATGGGATCCGGTGAATTAGTGCTCGTATGGTCGCACCCAACATTCTTCGTCCGCCAATTCACTTTGTCCGATGCCCAGCGAGACCGCCGCAACCCGTTCCTCCCACGTAAATACCTTCCGTGCCATTGAATTCCGCTCCACAAAACCCTCCACGCCCCCCGCCCTCCTCCTCCGCGTCACGGCTCTACAACCTCCGCACTTCCACGCGTCAAACGCTTCCCCCGCGATCGCCTTCCACTCTCAATCGACCACGACTCGCATGCAAAAAGTGCCATTCTCGGGCCCCGAACGTCCCAATTCGCCAAATTATCAATCGTCAGCGCCGTTGGCGCCCACTCCCGCTACGCGCGAACCCGCGCGTGGCAAAAAGGACAAGGACCGCTTAAACCCCAGCCTCAGCTGCCCTGCGCGGATCTTCGGCGAATCTGTTATGGAAGAAAGTACTCGGTCAAAAAAAAAGGGGTGCAACACGAGGACTTCCCAAGTGGTCACCCAACTTAGTACTACTCTCGCCGAAGCACTTTTAACTTCGGAGTTCTGATGGGATCCGGTGCATTAGTGCTCGTATGGTCGCACCCAACATTCTTCGTCCGCCAATTCACTTTGTCCGAGGCCCAGCGAGACCGCCGTAACCCGTTCCTCCCACGTAAATACCTTCCGTGCCGTTGAATTCCGCTCCACAAAACCCTCCACGCCCCCCGCACTCCTCCTCCGCGTCACGGCCCTACAACCTCCGCCCTTCCACGCGTCAATCGCTTCCCCCGCGATCGCCTTCCACTCTCAATCGACCACGACTCGCATGCAAAAAGTGCCATTCTCGGGCCCCGAACGTCCCAATTTGCCCAAATTTTCAATAGTCAGCGCCGTTGGCGCCCACTCCCGCTACGCGCGAACCCGCGCGTGGCAAAAAGGACGAGGACCGCTTAAACCCCAGCCTCAGCTGCCCTGCGCGGATCTTCGACGAATCTGTTATGGAAGAAAGTACTCGGTCAAAAAAAAAGGGGTGCAACACGAGGACTTCCCAAGTGGTCACCCAACTTAGTACTACTCTCGCCGAAGCACTTTTAACTTCGGAGTTCTGATGGGATCCGGTGCATTAGTGCTCGTATGGTCGCACCCAACATTCTTCGTCCGCCAATTCACTTTGTCCGATGCCCAGCGAGACCGCCGCAACCCGTTCCTCCCACGTAAATACCTTCCGTGCCATTGAATTCTGCTCCACAAAACCCTCCATGCCCCCGCCCTTCTCCTCCGCGTCACGGCTCTTAAACCTCCGCACGTCCACGCGTCAAACGCTTCCCCCGCAATCGCCTCCCACTCTCAATCGACCACGACTCGCATGCAAAAAGTGCCATTCACGGGCCCCGAACGTCCCAATTTGCCCAAATTTTCAATAGTCAGCGCCGTTGGCGCCCACTCCCGCTACGCGCGAACCCGCACGTGGCAAAAAGGACAAGGACCGCTTAAACCCCAGCCTCAGCTGCCCTGCGCGGATCTTCGGCGAATCTGTTATGGAAGAAAGTACTCGGTCAAAAAAAAGGGGTGCCACACGAGGACTTCCCAAGTGGTCACCCAACTTAGTACTACTCTCGCCGAAGCACTTTTAACTTTGGAGTTCTGATGGGATCCGGTGCATTAGTGCTCGTATGGTCGCACCCAACATTCTTCGTCCGCCAATTCACTTTCTCCGATGCCCAGCGAGACCGCCGCAACCCGTTCCTCCCACGTAAATACCTTCCGTGCCATTGAATTCTGCTCCACAAAACCCTCCACGCCCACCGCCCTTCTCCTCCGCGTCACGGCTCTACAACCTCCGCACTTCCACGCGTCAAACGCTTCCCCCGCGATCGCCTCCCACTCTCAATTGACCACGACTCGCATGCAAAAAGTGCAATTCACGGGCCCCGAACGTCCCAATTTGCCCAAATTTTCAATAGTCAGCGCCGTTGGCGCCCACTCCCGCTACGCGCGAACCCGCACGTGGCAAAAAGGACAAGGACCGCTTAAACCCCAGCCTCAGCTGCCCTGCGCGGATCTTCGGCGAATCTGTTATGGAAGAAAGTACTCGGTCAAAAAAAAGGGGTGCAACATGAGGACGTCCCAAGTGGTCACCCAACTTAGTACTACTCTCGCCGAAGCACTTTTAACTTCGGAGTTCTGATGGGATCCGGTGCATTAGTGCTCATATGGTCGCACCCAACATTGTTCGTCCGCCAATTCACTTTTTCCGATGCCCAGCGAGACCGCCGCAACCCGTTCCTCCCACGTAAATACCTTCCGTGCCATTGAATTCCGCTCCACAAAACCCTCCACGCCCCCCGCCCTCCTCCTCCGCGTCTCGGCTCTACAACCTCCGCACTTCCACGCGTCAAACGCTTCCCCCGCGATCGCCTTCCACTCTCAATCGACCACGACTCGCATGCAAAAAGTGCCATTCTCGGGCCCCGAACGTCCCAATTTGCCCAAATTTTCAATAGTCAGCGCCGTTGGCGCCCACTCCCGCTACGCGCGAACTCGCGCGTGTCAAAAAGGACGAGGACCGCTTAAACCCCAGCCTCAGCTGGCCTGCGCGGATCTTCGGCGAATCTGTTATGGAAGAAAGTACTCGGCAAAAAAAAGGGTGCAACAAGACGACTTCCCAAGTGGTCCTCCAACTTAGTACTACTCTCGTCGAAGCACTTTTAACTTCGGAGTTCTGATGGGATCCAGTGCATTAGTGCTCGTATGGTCGCACCCAACATTCTTCGTCCGCCAATTCACTTTGTCCGATGCCCAGCAAGACCACCGCAACCCGTTCCTCCCACGTAAATACCTTCCGTGCCATTGAATTCCGCTCCACAAAACCCTCCACGCCCCCCGCCCTCCTCCTCCGCGTCACGGCTCTACAACCTCCGCACTTCCACGCGTCAAACGCTTCCCCCGCGATCGCCTTCCACTCTCAATCGACCACGACTCGCATGCAAAAAGTGCCATTCTCGGGCCCCGAACGTCCCAATTTGCCCAAATTTTCAATAGTCAGCGCCGTTGGCGGCCACTCCCGCTACGCGCGAACCCGTGCGTGGCAAAAAGGACAAGGACCGCTTAAACCCCCGCCTCAGCTGCCCTGCGCGGATCTTCGGCGAATCTGTTATGGAAGAAAGTACTCGGTCAAAAAAAAGGGGTGCAACACGAGGACTTCCCAAGTGGTCACCCAACTTAGTACTACTCTTGCCGAAACACTTTTAACTTCGGAGTTCTGATGGGATCCGGTGCATTAGTGCTCGTATGGTCTCACCCAACATTCTTCGTCCGCCAATTCACTTTGTCCGATGCCCAGCGAGACCGCCGCAACTCGTTCCTCCCACGTAAATACCTTCCGTGCCATTGAATTCCGTTCCACAAAACCCTCCACGCCCCCCGCCCTCCTCCTCTGTGTCACGGCTCTACAACCTCTGCACTTCCACGCGTCAAACGATTCCCCCGCGATCGCCTTCCACTCTCAATCGACCACGACTCGCATGCAAAAAGTTCCATTCTCGGGCCCCGAACGTCCCAATTTGCCCAAATTTTCAATAGTCAGCGCCGTTGGCTCTGATATTGTCCAAAAGACCGTTTAACTTTTGATGGGTGTGTTTGTATTTTATACTTTTTTTTTATAGATTGTTCTCTTCATAGTAGAAACCGTTATTAGTTTTAAAATGTAGAGGAACCATGGTGATTGATTTTGTTAGTGAAAACTAGAGAGAGCGCTGGCGAACTTTAATTGAAAAATCTCGTTCACAACTTATGCAAATAAAAAAACAAATCATAGGTTGGCATAAAATCGACAACGCTGGTTTTGAATCTACATTGTATATTTTGGAATTTAATCATATCTTAACAGTTGCCACAAGAATTGAGTTACCATTGCTTCATAAGAATCTAGTTACCATTGCTTCGTTGATTTGTCTAAAACCGGATGCAATACCGAACCAGCTTGATTGTTTAAGTGCTGGGTTCAATTGCCAAGATGGTTTCTTTCAATCTATTTCTGGTCATGGCAACCGTAAGCTAATAGAAAGTTCAGTTCTGTCTGGTACTGATGGTTATATGGATGATAACTATACAAGCTCACTTAATCATGCAGCCTTATCTCAACTGCCGAAAATTGGACGCATTATTCTTGATTCTAAAAAGGGTTCTATTCATACTCCATTTTTTGAAGGATGTATTCTAGATGATGGAAGAAATGAAAATTTAATCGTGCTTGCAGTTGATGATAATCATTTTGGCAGTAATGTTGGGATTGATATTCAAAGTACTGGTTTTGCGGATCATCTAACGAATGAATCCTTTCCGTCCAATTATAAACATCTTTCTCAAATGTTAAGTGTTCTCAAGGTGAATTCAATCCAACAAGGTCAAGTATTGATCTTGGTTTGTTTCCAGGTATTGATAAAATTTTGACCCTCAGCTGGTTTGAAATCATTTAATGAGCATATCCCTGGTCTTGCTTTTGAGTACCAAAGCCATGGAAGTCAAAGTGAGAACCCAAGACATTTAGATATGACATACAATGCAAATGCCACACCCCCCCTTCGGGAGACGAATTATCGTACATTTTGACGAGAAAAATACACTTGATGAAAGCCTGAATACTTTACATGCAAAATGGGCTGATAATATGGATGAGGATATGAACTCAATAAGTCCCAGCTACTCATTTAATTTATTCTCAAAATACAAGGTTTATGTAATGTAACTCTTACAAAACTGTATCGAGTAAATCAAAAAATAAATTATAATGAAATAGGAGTCTACTAAATATAATGAATTAAGATCATACATATATGACCATCATTATGATAAAATTAGTTGTTCTTCATTCAACGGATATTATAAGAACAATATAATTTCATCTGGTCCAGTCCTATATAATCATATTATATAAAATACAATCACTTTATGTCACTACATATATAGTCGGGATATAACTACACGTTCTCAACGAAGTGAACTGTATTTATGACTTTATTAATTTGAAGATCATTTACTTCAAATATAAGTCATGGACTATTGTGATTATTTCTTTTTAAATTTAATTCCACATATATCAGCATATATGTAAATTTAAAATTGCATAAATAATCAAGGATTTTTCTTTGAATTTATAAAGCATATCGAATAATGCAAACATAAAAATTAATCATAAAATTTATTTATTAATTACAGCAATAAAAATGTTCATAACATTTGCTTGTTGGGCACATTATTCCCAACAATCTCCCACTTACCCTAAAGCAAATGAGACATGTCTCTAATCCCTATCCTTCTAGATGTTTATCAAAACTCTTTGTAGACAACGTCTTGGTGAAGAAATTTCTTTCTATATGCTTTGATCTTTTGTGGCTTCTCGGTTCTTTAGAATTTGCCACTGCACCACTATTATCACAATAAAGTGTGAGTGGTTTATTCATATCTGGAACAACTTCCAGATCACTAAAGAACTTGCGGAGCCAAATAGCTTCTTTAGCTGCTTCTGAAGCAGCTATGTACTCGGCTTCCATAGTCGAGTCAGAAACTCCTCCTTGTTTGGTACTTCTCCAAACGATGGCTCCACCACCAAGAGTAAATACTGATCCAGATATCGACTTTCGATCATCTATATCAGATTGAAAATCAGAATCCGTATATCCTGTAGGAATCAAATCCCTACCAGAATATACAAGCATATAATTTCTCGTTCTCCTAAGATACTTAAGAATGTGCTTGACTGCTATCCAGTGATCTAATCCTGGATTGGACTGAAAACGGCTAACTATCCCTACAGCATAGCAAATGTCAGGTCTTGTGCATAACATAGCATACATCAAGCTACCAACTGCTGATGCATATGGATAGCGTCTCATATCCTCTTCCTTTTGAGGCGTGTCAGGACACTGCTTCTTAGAAATAGTAACTCCATGAAGAGAAGGTAAATTACCCTTCTTTGAGTTATGCATTGAATATCTGACAAGCATATTGTCAATATACAATGCTTGAGACAAGGCTAACAACTTATTCTTGTGATCTCTAAATAGACGAATCCCAAGAATATAGCTCGCTTCTCCCAAATCTTTCATTTAGAATTGCTTAGCCAACCAAGCTTTTATGCCTGATAATAATCCTACATTATTCCCAATAAGTAGAATATCATCGACATAAAGAATTAGAAAAACCACTTGCTTCTCCTTGAAGAGCTTGTATACACAAGACTCATCAAGACATTGCACAAATCCATAAGATTTGATCGCATCATCAAATCTCATATTTCATGACCTGGATGCTTGCTTGAGTCCATAAATAGACCTATGCAATTTACAAACCTTTTGTTTTGCGTCCTGTGCTATGAAACCCTCTGGCTGCTCTATGTAGATAGTCTCCTCAAGATAGCCATTCAAAAAAGCAGTCTTGACGTCCATCTGCCAAATCTCATAATCATAATGAGCAGCTATGGAAAGCAGAATACGAATAGACTTAAGCATTGCCACTTGTGAGAAGGTTTCTTCATAGTCAATCCCTTCTTTTTGGGTATAACCCTTAGCCACCAGTCTAGCTTTGAATGTCTCTACATTCCCGTCTATTCCAAGTTTCCTCTTGTAGATCCATTTACACCCAATGGGTTTTACCCCTTCAGGTAAATCTACAAGATCCCAGACTGAGTTGGAATACATAGATTCCATTTCAAGTTTCATACCTTCAAGCCATACATCTTTGTCAGAATCTTCCATTGCACATCTATATGTCAATGGATTATCTTTCCCATCATCGGTGATAGCAACTTGTGCTTCACCATCGTGTTGATATCGAGATGGTAGTCGTACTACCCTATCGCTACGACGAAGTGTAATGATAGGTTGACTAGAAATAGTGGTATTTCTTGTAACTTGTGGATCAACAACTGTTGTTGTAACCAGTCTAACCTGGTCAGATTGAATCTCTTCTAAGACAATCTTACTATGAGGTTTGTAATTTGTTATATAGTCATGTTCAAGAAATGTGGCATTTGTCGATACAAATACCTTATTATCCTGAGGACTATAAAACAAACCTCCTCTCGTGCCTACCGGATATCCAACAAACATGCAAACCTCAGTTCTTGGTTCCAACTTCCCGGTCTTACCTACTAGCACATGTGCTGGACAACCCCATATGCGAAAGTGTCTCAAACTAGGTTTGTGACTACTCCACAACTCTAAGGGTGTATTAGGTATAGACTTAGTTGGAACTACATTAACTATGTAGGTTGCTGTTTGTAAAGCATAACCCCAAAATGATTTTGGAAGAGAGGAATAGCTCATCATGGATCTTACCAAATTAAGCAATGTTCGATTTCTTCTTTCAGCAACACCATTTTGCTGAGGCATGCCTGGTGCTGTTAGTTGGAATACTATCTCATATTCTAACAGATAATCCTTGAATTCACTGTCAAGGTACTCACCACCTCGATCTGATCGAAGACACTTGATTGTCTTACCTAATTTGTTCTCAACTTCAGCTTTAAAATCTTGAAACTTTCTAAAAGTTTCGATTTAAACTGAATTAGGTAAGTATATCCATATCTTGAGTAATCATCTATGAATGTCACAAAGTACTCATAACCACCTCTAGCCCGTGTAGATATTGGGCCACATACATCTGAATGTATGAGCTCAAGTGTTTCTTGAGTCCTTTGGCCCTTTCCAATAAATGACCTCTTTTTTTTTTTTTTTTTTTTTTTTTTTTTTTTTTTTTTTTTTTTTTTTTTTTTTTTTTTTTTTTTTTTTTTTTTTTTTTTTTTTTTTTTTTTTTTTTTTTTTTTTTTTTTTTTTTTTTTTTTTTTTTTTTTTTTTTTTTTTTTTTTTTTTTTTTTTTTTTTTTTTTTTTTTTTTTTTTTTTTTTTTTTTTTTTTTTTTTTTTTTTTTTTTTTTTTTTTTTTTTTTTTTTTTTTTTTTTTTTTTTTTTTTTTTTTTTTTTTTTTTTTTTTTTTTTTTTTTTTTTTTTTTTTTTTTTTTTTTTTTTTTTTTTTTTTTTTTTTTTTTTTTTTTTTTTTTTTTTTTTTTTTTTTTTTTTTTTTTTTTTTTTTTTTTTTTTTTTTTTTTTTTTTTTTTTTTTTTTTTTTTTTTTTTTTTTTTTTTTTTTTTTTTTTTTTTTTTTTTTTTTTTTTTTTTTTTTTTTTTTTTTTTTTTTTTTTTTTTTTTTTTTTTTTTTTTTTTTTCTTTCCGTATTCGTTTTTAGAAAAATATTTTCTAAGATCGAAGAGAGACGTCTCATGTGTTGAGAACACGTCTCTCCAGAAATATAAGAGTGTATTGTTCTTGTAGGAGAGACGCCCACACGTCAGGAGATTTAAGTGTAAAGATCTTCAGAGAAGACTCGACGGTATCAAAGTCTTCGGGAAAAACACCTGATCCTAAGTTAAAGTTGTTAAGATCAGACGGGAGTACCTGAAAAAGCGTTGCTCCAAAAAGGTATTTTCTTTTAATATATCACAATCTAATTCTAATAATTTTTCTCAATGTAAATTGTTTACATTTTGAAAAATTACATATTTCTCAAAAATTATTTCGTTTAGACTAACGATCCAATTTATGTTTTTTTGATGATTTTAAAATAGTTTTAAAGTCATAGGGTAACGCATGTCACTATTATTATGAATAATAGTGAATTTCACCATGCGTAGGGACCTAGAAAACCAACATCTCCAGCATTCCCAATGCTATCCGGAATAGGGCCGGTGAACTCGTTGTTGGCGAAAGTGAGGTATCTGGCCGGAGTGGAGTCAAAATTATCAGGAAGTGGGTTAGAAAACTTGTTGTTGATGAAAATAACGTCGAATTCAAGGGAGAAGAGTTGGGGAGGAACTGAACCCGAGTAGCCGTTGAAACGGAGGTCCAAGAGCGTGAGATTTGTAGCTCCTATAACTGGCTTTGGAAAAGAACCTGAAAACTTGTTGTTGCTGAGATGTAGCTAAAAAAATTACGGAAGTTGAGAAATGTTTTCTAGGATTGGAATAGTGAAGTTGTTGGAGTTTGCATGGAAGAATGTAAGATCTGGAAATCTATCCAAGAATCCATCGAGAGTAAGTTGAGGACCAGCAAAGAAGTAGTTGTTGAAGTCTATGCTGGAAATCATCGGTTGGTTGAAGACGAGGTCTCTTGTGGCAGGAAAATCCTTGGTATGAACGTACATCGTTGCCAACCCATGATGCCAGTGATATTCTAGGGATCAGATGTGACTTTGGGTTTGAAGTTTTGTATCACATTGAAGGCCACTACTATTCTGTCAATTTGAGACGGCGAGGGAGGAGAAGGCGGCGGCGGTGGAGGAAGAGAAGGCATTGGTAGTGGAGGCAGTGGATGTAACGACCCCGTTTCCCAGCAAGATATTGTCCGCTCTGGGGATTGGGCCGTAACCCAATATCCTCCCCTCACGGCTTTGTTTGGCGAGAACTTCCCGGAAGGTCACCCAACCTGGAATTGCTCTCGCCGAAGCACTCTTAACTTCGGAGTTCTTATGGGATCCGTTGTCAATTGTGCTCCAAAACGCGTCTTGCTATGTTGGGAGGATCTCTTTACATATGTTTCATTTCCACATACTTCCCCAAGCGCTGTGGGATTGTGACGACCCCCCTTTTTACGACCCGCCACCTTCCGGCTCGCCCGCGCGGACGTACCGCCATCCGGGTTCCGGTTCGTGCAGCCATCGTACCATACTTACAGATCCGGGTCATCACAATCACCCCCCCTCGGGGGCCCAACGTCCTCGTTGGCCACAATTCCGGTTGGGTACAGGCTCTGATACCATTTGTAACGACCCCGTTTCCCAGCAAGATATTGTCCGCTCTGGGGATTGGGCCGTAACCCAATATCCTCCCCTCACGGCTTTGTTTGGCGAGAACTTCCCGGAAGGTCACCCAACCTGGAATTGCTCTCGCCGAAGCACTCTTAACTTCGGAGTTCTTATGGGATCCGTTGTCAATTGTGCTCCAAAACGCGTCTTGCTATGTTGGGAGGATCTCTTTACATATGTTTCATTTCCACATACTTCCCCAAGCGCTGTGGGATTGTGACGACCCCCCTTTTTACGACCCGCCACCTTCCGGCTCGCCCGCGCGGACGTACCGCCATCCGGGTTCCGGTTCGTGCAGCCATCGTACCATACTTACAGATCCGGGTCATCACAGTGGAAGCGGAGAAGCCGGCGAGGGTGGTGGAAGGCATAAACGACAAGGAGCTGGTGATGGTGGAGGGGGCGGGGAGGATGAACATAACACCCTTTACCGCCACGTCCACTGCGACCCTAAGAAGGACACCCACCGGCATTGCCGCCTATGAAAATGAGCAAGTCTTTCCAAGACTCATCACATACGACCTCAAGTGCAGAGCCGGGGAAGAGCAATGAAGTGAACACCAAAACAAGAAAAAACAAGCCACTGCCCATTTACTGCTCTGCAAATTGCCAAACTCAAATGGAAGAAATACAAGGCAGGAATGGCTCAAAACCCTTGATAATTTACGCATGATTGTCCATTAACAATGGGCAATGACTAAGTGTCCACTTCTTGCAATCAACCATTCTTGGACACATGTCACTATGCCACCCATGCAAATATCTACAAGAATTGGGCTGGCTATGTCCTCGGAACCGTATTGTAAAAATCAAAAACTAAATATTAGGGGTTGACCTTTTTTTTTCACTGTTTGGTTGGGTTTACCCTCATAACTTGATCAACTGGGCCTGTGCTGACACGATGGCCGTAGGGAAGGAACCATACAAAAACCCACAAAAGAGAAACAAGTGCTCGGGTGTTGATGTGAAGCACAAATTCGAGGAGAAAATGTAGATGAAGGAGATGGAAATGTAACCAAAATGAAAATGTAAATGTGTGTGAAGATGGCCAAAAATGATAAGGGAAGAAAGTGCATAAATTGGAGAAGAAAATGAAAATACCTTTGGCGGACCCGAGAGCTATCTAACGTTGCCTCACGGGTGCATGTTTTCTCGTAGGAAAACAACCACTGTTAGGGCTAAGTTTCTCGTCCTCCAACTTTTAAACTCTCAAGGAGAGAGGTGAGGGAATGATAAGAATTCACCTAGTAACCCAAGAGCTAGGGAAATAATGGAGGGCTACTCCACTCGATTGAGAAACCGAGGAAAAACCCGTAGGTCTTCTAACTCTTCGGTTAGGAAAATAGAGATTTCATAAATTTGGCAAAAAGTCCCTACAATCACCAATGCAATGCCTTGAATAGAAAACCTAGGTGGATGATTAGGGTTTGGCAAAAGAGGGAGTGAAGGTGAGCCATTGGATGAGGAGATGATCGGCGGCCATGAGGAGCAATTTGTGCGCGCCAATCTGACGGTGTGATGCTACTCGTACGCGCCTGATCAACGGTGAGGGTGTTGATTCGTGCGTGCTAGATAGACTGCTAGCGATGCAGCCTGATGTGCCCCGTAGACCCATTACACGATCCCAGACCCGAGTCCACAATTTGCTCAACACACTTGTCTCTTTTGCAGGTCATGGTTCATGTGAAGACTTGGAGGACACCGTGGATGACTTGAAGTGGGAGATTAAAGCTGGAGACGTTGACCAACCGAAGCATCTCCTCATGTGGAAAGACTAAAGATACACCTTAATGCTCACATGGGAATTTGTCTTCCCGAGCTTTAATATTTGTTGCTTTTTTTGAAATTTCAAACTTATTGGCAAATGTTGGCCTTCTTGTTTAAACTTTATTAGATGCATGTTAGGATTAGATGCATGTTAGGATTAGATGAATGATAGGATTAGTTGGTGGCTTTGGTTTGGCCCATTGAAGTTGAAGACATGGCTCAAGCCCACATGGTGACCATCATTCCTCTTCCAAGTCCAAGTCCAAGCCCAAGCCCAAACCCAAGCCCACCATTAGGTCTATATATTCATGGCATTGGTGTTTGTAACTTTTTTTGGTTTATTTATGAGCACCCACGGATTTCTCTCTCAATAGAAAAAGAAGCTTAGAGCAAAGAGCTTCCAAGGTAAGCTCGATGACAACAACGAGGGGTTGCGCCCCCCGAACCCTTCTTCTAGTTGGTAGCTAGTTGGAGTGGAAAAAAAAAAAAAAAAAAAAAAAAAAAAAAAAAAAAAAAAAAAAAAAAAAAAAAAAAAAAAAAAAAAAAAAAAAAAAAAAAAAAAAAAAAAAAAAAAAAAAAAAAAAAAAAAAAAAAAAAAAAAAAAAAAAAAAAAAAAAAAAAAAAAAAAAAAAAAAAAAAAAAAAAAAAAAAAAAAAAAAAAAAAAAAAAAAAAAAAAAAAAAAAAAAAAAAAAAAAAAAAAAAAAAAAAAAAAAAAAAAAAAAAAAAAAAAAAAAAAAAAAAAAAAAAAAAAAAAAAAAAAAAAAAAAAAAAAAAAAAAAAAAAAAAAAAAAAAAAAAAAAAAAAAAAAAAAAAAAAAAAAAAAAAAAAAAAAAAAAAAAAAAAAAAAAAAAAAAAAAAAAAAAAAAAAAAAAAAAAAAAAAAAAAAAAAAAAAAAAAAAAAAAAAAAAAAAAAAAAAAAAAAAAAAAAAAAAAAAAAAAAAAAAAAAAAAAAAAAAAAAAAAAAAAAAAAAAAAAAAAAAAAAAAAAAAAAAAAAAAAAAAAAAAAAAAAAAAAAAAAAAAAAAAAAAAAAAAAAAAAAAAAAAAAAAAAAAAAAAAAAAAAAAAAAAAAAAAAAAAAAAAAAAAAAAAAAAAAAAAAAAAAAAAAAAAAAAAAAAAAAAAAAAAAAAAAAAAAAAAAAAAAAAAAAAAAAAAAAAAAAAAAAAAAAAAAAAAAAAAAAAAAAAAAAAAAAAAAAAAAAAAAAAAAAAAAAAAAAAAAAAAAAAAAAAAAAAAAAAAAAAAAAAAAAAAAAAAAAAAAAAAAAAAAAAAAAAAAAAAAAAAAAAAAAAAAAAAAAAAAAAAAAAAAAAAAAAAAAAAAAAAAAAAAAAAAAAAAAAAAAAAAAAAAAAAAAAAAAAAAAAAAAAAAAAAAAAAAAAAAAAAAAAAAAAAAAAAAAAAAAAAAAAAAAAAAAAAAAAAAAAAAAAAAAAAAAAAAAAAAAAAAAAAAAAAAAAAAAAAAAAAAAAAAAAAAAAAAAAAAAAAAAAAAAAAAAAAAAAAAAAAAAAAAAAAAAAAAAAAAAAAAAAAAAAAAAAAAAAAAAAAAAAAAAAAAAAAAAAAAAAAAAAAAAAAAAAAAAAAAAAAAAAAAAAAAAAAAAAAAAAAAAAAAAAAAAAAAAAAAAAAAAAAAAAAAAAAAAAAAAAAAAAAAAAAAAAAAAAAAAAAAAAAAAAAAAAAAAAAAAAAAAAAAAAAAAAAAAAAAAAAAAAAAAAAAAAAAAAAAAAAAAAAAAAAAAAAAAAAAAAAAAAAAAAAAAAAAAAAAAAAAAAAAAAAAAAAAAAAAAAAAAAAAAAAAAAAAAAAAAAAAAAAAAAAAAAAAAAAAAAAAAAAAAAAAAAAAAAAAAAAAAAAAAAAAAAAAAAAAAAAAAAAAAAAAAAAAAAAAAAAAAAAAAAAAAAAAAAAAAAAAAAAAAAAAAAAAAAAAAAAAAAAAAAAAAAAAAAAAAAAAAAAAAAAAAAAAAAAAAAAAAAAAAAAAAAAAAAAAAAAAAAAAAAAAAAAAAAAAAAAAAAAAAAAAAAAAAAAAAAAAAAAAAAAAAAAAAAAAAAAAAAAAAAAAAAAAAAAAAAAAAAAAAAAAAAAAAAAAAAAAAAAAAAAAAAAAAAAAAAAAAAAAAAAAAAAAAAAAAAAAAAAAAAAAAAAAAAAAAAAAAAAAAAAAAAAAAAAAAAAAAAAAAAAAAAAAAAAAAAAAAAAAAAAAAAAAAAAAAAAAAAAAAAAAAAAAAAAAAAAAAAAAAAAAAAAAAAAAAAAAAAAAAAAAAAAAAAAAAAAAAAAAAAAAAAAAAAAAAAAAAAAAAAAAAAAAAAAAAAAAAAAAAAAAAAAAAAAAAAAAAAAAAAAAAAAAAAAAAAAAAAAAAAAAAAAAAAAAAAAAAAAAAAAAAAAAAAAAAAAAAAAAAAAAAAAAAAAAAAAAAAAAAAAAAAAAAAAACACATTAGTAAAAAGATTAAGTAAATTATGGGCCTTAGTCTGTGATCTTTTTTTTTTTTTTTTTTTTTTTTTTTTTTTTTTTTTTTTTTTTTTTTTTTTTTTTTTTTTTTTTTTTTTTTTTTTTTTTTTTTTTTTTTTTTTTTTTTTTTTTTTTTTTTTTTTTTTTTTTTTTTTTTTTTTTTTTTTTTTTTTTTTTTTTTTTTTTTTTTTTTTTTTTTTTTTTTTTTTTTTTTTTTTTTTTTTTTTTTTTTTTTTTTTTTTTTTTTTTTTTTTTTTTTTTTTTTTTTTTTTTTTTTTTTTTTTTTTTTTTTTTTTTTTTTTTTTTTTTTTTTTTTTTTTTTTTTTTTTTTTTTTTTTTTTTTTTTTTTTTTTTTTTTTTTTTTTTTTTTTTTTTTTTTTTTTTTTTTTTTTTTTTTTTTTTTTTTTTTTTTTTTTTTTTTTTTTTTTTTTTTTTTTTTTTTTTTTTTTTTTTTTTTTTTTTTTTTTTTTTTTTTTTTTTTTTTTTTTTTTTTTTTTTTTTTTTTTTTTTTTTTTTTTTTTTTTTTTTTTTTTTTTTTTTTTTTTTTTTTTTTTTTTTTTTTTTTTTTTTTTTTTTTTTTTTTTTTTTTTTTTTTTTTTTTTTTTTTTTTTTTTTTTTTTTTTTTTTTTTTTTTTTTTTTTTTTTTTTTTTTTTTTTTTTTTTTTTTTTTTTTTTTTTTTTTTTTTTTTTTTTTTTTTTTTTTTTTTTTTTTTTTTTTTTTTTTTTTTTTTTTTTTTTTTTTTTTTTTTTTTTTTTTTTTTTTTTTTTTTTTTTTTTTTTTTTTTTTTTTTTTTTTTTTTTTTTTTTTTTTTTTTTTTTTTTTTTTTTTTTTTTTTTTTTTTTTTTTTTTTTTTTTTTTTTTTTTTTTTTTTTTTTTTTTTTTTTTTTTTTTTTTTTTTTTTTTTTTTTTTTTTTTGATCCATATTTTGTACTTCATAAAGTAATTATGTTAACCAAAGTTGTCATTATTTTAGTTGATATGCATGAACATGAACGTGCATACATTGCTGCTTCAAATCACTTAAGGTCTGAACATTATATTATTATTTTCAATATGGAAAAATTTCGGTTATGTTTTGCAAAAAATTGGTTGAAGTTTGAATTTTTTTTGCACTTGAACATTTTATTTAATATATGAGTCTCAGATGGATTTTCTGCCAATTCTTCATCTTATTTGTGTCTGTGACTCTCCTGGCTTCAAATTTTGTGAAGGTTCTTTAGGGGTGAGTTGATTTCTAAGCTCAATTTCATTAGTTTTCTGTCGAGTATTGTAGTTTTTGTTGGATTCTGGTTTTCAGCATGGAAACTAGTAATCTCTAGGTTATTCTGATTTTCCGTTGGATTAGATAAAGTGTTAGATCGATTGGTTGTAAGAAATTGACAAAAATGATGAGTTTTTTGGCCAAACCCATCCCTAGAAGTAGCTAGGTTTCTGTTGGGAAGTAGCTAGGATCCCGCTCAAGGCTACTATGGGTGCAGTCTAGCCGTCCGCTATGGAGGAAGATCTTAATAAAAGAGATAGAGATATACCACTGCATGCAATTTGTTTGCTTAATAACACAGAACCCGAACTATCAAATCCTACCTTCAACCATTCCCCCTATAGACAAATGATGCTCTGGTCATGACATGAGGCCAAAAAAAGAGCCATACACATTTTTAAGTCCATATAATATTATGTTTATATATGTCTTGATGTAATAGTTAGTAAAAGACACATTTTGGGATTGAGAAGTCAACATTACCCAAAGTAGCCATGTTTAGGAACTCGACTTTATCAACTAGCTGAATACTTGATGGGCCCCAGAGGGCCATCGCTCGATCACAAACCAAGGCACAATCTTTATCAAACCTTTTCACTAACAAGCTAAATTCTTTTACAAGTATTGATGGCTTCAAAGACCTCTTCAAGGATTTGGATTGGGAACCGAGCACAAAGGACATGGATCAGCCTTTGCACATGCTATCATAGGAACAAAAGAGGGAAGCACTTAAAGAAGAGATTTGTCTCCCTTTGAATTAAAATTTGTAACCAAACACTTACTTTCTTGTTTTGTTTTAGAAAACTTTTAGCCTTGTATTTTGTAGGAATACATTGGCCTTCATGTAATGTTTTATAGTTGCATGCATCCTTAGGCATTAGGATTAGATGTATGTTAAGGTAGATGGTAGTTGGAAGTTGGTTGAGGCAAAGGAAATGGAAGAGAGAACTCGGCCGAGCAAGGAGGACCCGTGCGCGCCATTTTAGCACTCGAGTTTGGAGAGCCTTTTCTCCTTTTTGGCTGGACCATTTTGCCATCATTTGAAGCTGCAAAAGTCCACCACACATTGCTGAAGATAACCTGTATTGGTGACATGGCTTGAGGTAGCAAATTGAAGCAACAAATGGGCCAAGCAAAGGAGTTGTTGCGATTTTGCACAAAACCGAGAAAGGCCAAAACCAACCAAGCAACCAGCCACCCTTAGGTCCATAAATGCATTGGTATTTGTAATGGTTGTTGAATCAATGAGAATTACCTAGTTTGTCTGCTGAAGTCGAGCCATGAAGATTGGTGAACGGTAAGCTCTGTTTGGTGAACCAAGAAGGAGTTCTATCTCCTTTGAGCTTTCAAGCCCAAGGTTGCTTGAATTCCCTCTCTTTACATAGTAGGATACACGAAGAATATGGTCATTAACCTGTTCCATTTGCTGCCATCTTCCTTGGAAGTGTATGTCGAGAGCTCACCAAACATTGCTCATCAGACAACATCTGGTGTTCCTTGTGTAACGTTTTATTTTTTTTTTTTTTTTTTTTTTTTTTTTTTTTTTTTTTTTTTTTTTTTTTTTTTTTTTTTTTTTTTTTTTTTTTTTTTTTTTTTTTTTTTTTTTTTTTTTTTTTTTTTTTTTTTTTTTTTTTTTTTTTTTTTTTTTTTTTTTTTTTTTTTTTTTTTTTTTTTTTTTTTTTTTTTTTTTTTTTTTTTTTTTTTTTTTTTTTTTTTTTTTTTTTTTTTTTTTTTTTTTTTTTTTTTTTTTTTTTTTTTTTTTTTTTTTTTTTTTTTTTTTTTTTTTTTTTTTTTTTTTTTTTTTTTTTTTTTTTTTTTTTTTTTTTTTTTTTTTTTTTTTTTTTTTTTTTTTTTTTTTTTTTTTTTTTTTTTTTTTTTTTTTTTTTTTTTTTTTTTTTTTTTTTTTTTTTTTTTTTTTTTTTTTTTTTTTTTTTTTTTTTTTTTTTTTTTTTTTTTTTTTTTTTTTTTTTTTTTTTTTTTTTTTTTTTTTTTTTTTTTTTTTTTTTTTTTTTTTTTTTTTTTTTTTTTTTTTTTTTTTTTTTTTTTTTTTTTTTTTTTTTTTTTTTTTTTTTTTTTTTTTTTTTTTTTTTTTTTTTTTTTTTTTTTTTTTTTTTTTTTTTTTTTTTTTTTTTTTTTTTTTTTTTTTTTTTTTTTTTTTTTTTTTTTTTTTTTTTTTTTTTTTTTTTTTTTTTTTTTTTTTTTTTTTTTTTTTTTTTTTTTTTTTTTTTTTTTTTTTTTTTTTTTTTTTTTTTTTTTTTTTTTTTTTTTTTTTTTTTTTTTTTTTTTTTTTTTTTTTTTTTTTTTTTTTTTTTTTTTTTTTTTTTTTTTTTTTTTTTTTTTTTTTTTTTTTTTTTTTTTTTTTTTTTTTTTTTTTTTTTTTTTTTTTTTTTTTTTTTTTTTTTTTTTTTTTTTTTTGTTGTGGGTGACACCGACCCCCTTGCAGGTGGAATCGTGTCATGTGATAACAAAGCCATGGAGGGCTTCCCCCTAAAGGCTAGCAATCGAGTGGATTGTTTTTTCTTACCCATTTTCTTACCTACATTTCAATTTTCCTTTTCGGGTTTACTGGTTTCTGCAAAAACAAGAAAAATAGTTCTATTTTTTTTAATTCTGTTCAATATTCTAATCCAGTTTCCAGTGCTTTAATCTTTCTTCTTATTGTGTATTAATTTTCTCAGCACTTATCTGAACTTGTTATAGCTGGAGCACAAATATTTATATTCGGAAATCGTGTGTTAATCTGCTGGTTTTCAAAGTTAAAATCAATCCTCTTTTTTTTTTAAACCCCGAAAACTGATTGTATTTCCCTTGATATTATTGCTGAACCTGCTTTATTGTGTATATTACTTTGCTGTAGAACGTTTAATTAACTTGTTAAGATTAATGTTTAAAAAAAAAACGTAACGAAACTTGCTAATTGGTGGTGATTAAAATCAAATTTTCTGCTGCTGTTCTTGAGAAAACCAGAACTGCAGAATTTCATCAGCTTACTGTTCTTACTTTTGCAGCTATTTGTACGACATTTCTGATGTTCCCCAGAGGGCCGTCACTCGATCGCAAACCAAGGCCCAAGCATTATCTAATCTATTTACTAACAAGCCCAATTCTTTTGTAGGACTTATAGTTGCATGCATCCTTAGGCATTAGGATTAGATGTATGTTAAGGTAGATGGTAGTTGGAAGTTGGTTGAGGCAAAGGAAATGGAAGAGAGAACTCGGCCGAGCAAGGAGGACCCGCACGCGCCATTTTAGCACTCGAGTTTAGAGAGCCTTTTCTCCTTTTTGGCTGGACCATTTTTTCATCACTTGAAGCTGCAAAAGTCCACCTCACATTGATGAAGATCACCTGGATTGGTGACATGGCGTGAGGTAGCAAATTGAAGCAACAAATGGGACAAGCAAAGGAGTTTTTGCGGTTTTGTACAAAACCGAGAAATGCCAAAACCAACCAAGCAACCAGCCACCCTTAGGTCTATAAATGCATTGGTATTTGTAATGGTTGTTGAATCAATGAGAATTACCTAGTATGTCTGCTGAAGTCGAGCCATGAAGATTAGTGAACGGTAAGCTACTTTTGGTGAAACAAGAAGGAGTTCTATCTCCTTTGAGCTTTCAAGCCCAAGGTTGTGTAATACCCGGTTTGTACGGACCTTTGATTATATATTATGTTATATTATCATTTCCTTATTTAATGGCATTTTTGGTAAATATGTCAAATCAGGTCCGATTCACAAAAAGAAAGCGTCATTACGATTCTAACGAATAATAAGAATTTTAAGGAAATTACGGGAATTTTCGGAGATCAAACACTACATTCCGAGTAAATACATTTTTCGTAATGTAAAAGACGTTCTCGTAAAAATAGCGAACGAGGTCCAAATTGCGAACGGACAGTTTTAATAAATCCCTGGCAATGAATAGAAGTTGTTGGCAAAATATGGAACTTTCGAGAATCCAAATAGTTGGACGATTAACGAACCGAAGGACGAAACAAATAGAAATAAGAGCTAAGGGCAATTTGGTAATTTGCCAAATCAAATTATTAAATAACCTCACTTTTCTCTCTTTTCCTCACTTCCTCTCTTTCTCTTCTCTGGAATTCACGAACAGAGAGCTTTCTCTCACGCGAGCCGCCGACGCCTTTCCCTATTCCGACTCCGTCCGACCTCCGATCAACCCGTTTTCTTCACGGTTTCTCATCCTCTCGCTACCCTCGGTATGTACCTACAATCTCTGAACGTTTATTTCGAGTTCTCGGTTCGATTTAGAGTTAGGGTTTCAAATTAGGGTTTCGGTATTTTTCGCTAAAAACGCGATTTAGGCTTCGTAATTAATAGGTTAGCTATAATTACGTATATATTGAGCGTATTGGACGTTATCGGACGAAGATAAATCGATTCGTGAAAAATTTTAAAATCCGAGAATTTTAGGGTTTTCGGAAAAAGTTCGATTGCTCGATGAATTAGCTTAATAAATCGAATTAAAGCATTAGGAAGTATCTTTAGTTAAGGTTTTGCTAATTTGGACGTTTAATTGCTTAATTCGGTTTTAACGGCAAATATCGTGTTTTACCTCAGACACGCGACTCCAGTGGACGAAGCTTGAGATCCAGCGCGCTCAAGGTAAGTTCTCGTGACTTGCTTGACCGAAAGGTCTACACCATACTTCGTCGTCGTATCAAGGATCCTTGAGGGTTCCTTGTTTTACGTTGTTTAGGTTGGGTAGTTAGGTTATGTTGTATTGTCTGGTTAATATGTATGTTGTTTGTTTACTTTCCGCTGATATGAACTGTTCATGCATCACGGTTTTCGAAAGTCATGAAAAGGAATTTCTGCACGTGTTTTTAAGAAAAGGAACGTATATCTGAAATGAAATCTGTAACGAAATCTGAATGAATAAACGTAATCTGTCTGTTTCTGGTCACGCGAGATGGGGCTCAGGCACGGCTGTGCGTGTTGCAAGCGTGTACCCCCCCTCTCTAACCCCACGGGGTAGTCCAACCGCCGGACGGGCCCCCTTGGGTTAGTGGGTCGAGGTCTCGGTGACAATTCTGTCTGTCTGTGACGTAATGAATCTGTAATCTGTAATTCTGTATCTGTAATCTGAATCTGAGCATGATTTCTGAATGGCATACGCACGCATGCATCTGCATTTACGTAGCTTACTGAGATTTCAATATCTCATATGTGTCTGTATGGTGTAGGTGATCTGCTAGGTGACGTAGATCCAGGTGAGGACGACGTTCCTCCTCCTGATGTCGGAGGCAGTTGATGGATGATGCTCGTGGGAGTGCGCTGAGTAGTCGAGGCGCGATATGACCCGTGGGGATGTATGTCTGGACTCTGGGTTTATTTTGGGATGTCTGAATTGATAATGGTATAGAATATTTAGGTTGTTTGGATCTGGATAGGGATTAGATAACGTTTTGGTAATTGTATGTAAAACGTTTTGGTTTAAACTGTTTAATGAATGTTTTGGAAATGTTTTGATTGGTTTTAGGTTGATACGGTTATGCTCGATGTTTAGAGCTATCCACGCAGTTGGACTTCGCAAAGTCCGACTCGAGTCGGTTGAGTTTAAGTATAAGTGTTGTGATAATGAATGAAAACGAGAGGTAAAATGAGAAAGTGGTTAATAAATGGTGAGGTTATTGCTCTCTGGAATCGGATTCCAGAGAGTGAGGTAGAAGTATTTGCTCTCTGGAAATTCCAGAGAGCTAAGTGTTCATGGTCGGCTACTGGCGACTGGGCGCCGTGGGGGATCGCTGCATGGCGACTGGGCGCCGTGCTGGTCGCTGCAGGCAGCAACAGATCGCTGCATTATGCAGCGATCAGGCGCTGCATAATGCAGCGATCGTGCGCTGCATTATGCAGCGCACTCGGCGATCGAGCGCTGCATATAGCAGCGCCCGGTCGCTGCATCTTTTCGAGGGCAGAGTTCCAATTCTGCCCTCCCTCTTTTCTGATCTTTTTTAATGTTTTTAATTAATGTTTTTAAGTTTTTTTTTAATTGTTTTATAGTTTGTTTTAAATGCTTTTAAGGTTCAAATTTAATTCCGATTTCAGTTCTGTTTTCAACTTCAGTTTTTATTCCACACAAGTTTTATTTAAAGCATAGAAAAGTAAAAAGTATAAAATGAAAAATTTATTACGGAAATACGGGTACGGAATTAGGGGTGTTACATTTATGGTATCAGAGCCCCCGGGTTTTAAAATCGATTCTGTAGACTGCTCGACTACGCAGCCACTACGCGGACATCCTTCATCAACTGTAAGTCTGTTTACTGCTTTGTTTGATTTCAGTTTCTTAGGATTACTTGTTTTAAATTCTATAGGAGTTTTATAAATATGGTTCGAGGAAGGGATCCTAGAGACGACGCGATGGGTCGTCTTACGGAATTGTTAGATCGCCAGTCTCAGCATATGGACCGGCAAGCGCAACAAATTACAGACCTAGTGAATCGAGAGAACCAGCGAGAGAATCAGAGGGCTCAGGAGTTGGTAGTCCCCAGTAATCAGGGTATGCAGAGGTTTCAAGACCTACGGCCTCCAGTATTCGACGGCCAGTCATCGGATCCGACACGTGCCGAGGAATGGATCTGGGTTATGGAGGACATGCTAGATTACGCCGAGGTTGCCAACGGGAGCAGGGTCGCTTATGCCACATTTCACTTAGCGTTGGACGCTCGTTTCTGGTGGGACTCGATCAAGTCGACTACAGATGTATCAGTTATGACTTGGGATCGATTCAAGTTCTTATTCTTCGACAAGTATTTCAGCCGCACAGTGAGAGTGGCCAAGAGGAACGAGTTTACGCAGCTGAAGCAGACTGGTTCAGTTGCAGATTATATTCGGAGATTTGAGGCTTTATCATGATTCGCACCTCGCCTGGTCAGCGATAATGAGGAGAAGGTGCACCACTTTATGGAGGGACTCAATCCGGAGATTCGGATGCACGTGGTAGTCTCAGGTATTATTGATGCGCCATATTCTGATGTTACAGCCAGAGCTCTGGACATAGAGGCTGCCAGGGCCACTTGTGTTAAACCGAGGGAGCCAGCGAAGGGCTTCTTCCAAGAGATCCGTCCTCAGTCTCGGAATCAGGGATGGCAGCCTGGAGCACAGCCACCTCAGCCACAGCCTAGGGGTGCGAAGAGACCTCTTGAGGGAGGAAATGATCGGGGCAAGGGAAAGCAGGTACAGGGGACTTCTCAGATGCCCTGGTGCCCCAGATGCCAGAAAGAACATAGTGGCGAGTGTCGAGTTGGCACGAACAAATGCTACAGATGTGGCGGAGTCGGCCATTTTGTTAGAAATTACCCGCATCCGGGTCGAGATTTACCAAGCGATGATCAGAGGAGGGTTGTACCCAGGGTTTTTGCGTTGATCGGGCCTGGCGATGTTGATGATGAGGCTCAGCCTGCCGTGATTGCAGGTACTATTTTGCTTATGGGCGCTACTGTGTTTACTTTGATGGATACTGGAGCTACGCACTCCTTCGTATCGACTGCATGTATGGCTAGATTGGGGTTAGAGTCTGGGCCGTCAGAGTATGAGTACAGTGTGATGCTGCCTTCGGGAGAGCATATGCGTTCAGATCGTATTCTCCAGGGCAATATCGTCTCGGTGGGGAGTATTACCCTTTATGCTCGTTTGATAGTTATGAGCATAGAGCGGTACGATCTTATTTTGGGGATGGACTGGCTAGCACAGCACTTCGCCACCATCGATTGTCGCTCCGGGATTGTGACCTTCCGACCCCCGGATAAAGCCGAGTTTTCCTATCAGGCGAGGAACCGATTGACTGGATCGCCTATCTCTTATTCTATGGAGGTCAACGAGCAGTTCAAAGGTGCGTGCTCTATTTATTGGCCTCTGTCTTTAATTGTCAGTTGCTCAGCGGAGTGAAGCCGAGCGACATTCCTGTTGTCAGAGAGTTCTCTGGCATATTCCTTGATGATCGTCCCGGATTACCACCAGACCGGGAGATTGAGTTCATTATTGACGTATATCCTAACTCTGCACCGAGGTTTAAGAACCCATACCGGTTGGCACCAGCCGAGTTGAGTGAGTTGAGGACTCAGCTCGATGAGTTATTGGAGAAAGGTTTCATTCGACCCAGTGTTTCACCCTGGGGTGCGCCTGTTCTATTCGACAAGAAGAAAGGCGGGACCCTCAGGATGTGCATTGACTACGGGGAGTACCAAGATGTACCGGGATTTGAGACAGCACTTCTGGTGGCCGAACATGAAGAGGGAGGTTGCCAAGTACGTTGAGACCTGCCTAGTATGTCAGCAAGTAAAGGCGGAGCACCGGAGACCCGCTGGAACGCTGTTACCACTGCCGATTCCGGAGTGGAAGTGGGAGCAGATCTCCATGGATTTCATTGTGGGGCTCCCGAGGACTACGAGAGGCCATGACGGCATTTGGGTTATTGTGGACCGATTGACAAAGTCGGCTCACTTTTTGCCTGTGAAGATGACATCGTCTATGGATCAGCTCGCCGAGCTCTATGTACAAGAGATTGTGAAGTTGCACGGAGTGCCGGTTTCTATTGTCTCGGATCGAGATCCGAGGTTTACATCGAAGTTCTGGAAGAGTCTGCACAAAGCTATGGGGACTCAGCTTAACTTCAGCACAGCGTTCCATCCTCAGACTGATGGTCAGACAGAGAGGACGAATCAGGTTTTGGAGGATATGCTCAGAGCGTGTGTGCTTGAGTTTCAAGGATCGTGGAGCAGGTATTTGCCACTGATCGAGTTCTCGTACAACAACAGCTTCCAGGCTACTATCGGTATGGCTCCGTATGAAGCCTTATATGGTCGAAAGTGCAGATCTCCGCTGTATTGGGACGAGGTTGGCGAGGCCAGCGTCGTTGGACCTGAGATTCTGCAGCAAACGGCAGAGAAGATTGCCATTATTCGACAGCGCATCGAGGTAGCTCAGAGCAGACAGAAGAGCTATGCTGACACCAGACGGAGAGAGCTAGAGTTCGAGGAAGGTGACGAGGTTTACCTTAAAGTTTCTCCGTTCAAAGGCGTTGCGAGATTCGGAAGGAGGGGTAAATTGAACCCTCGTTATGTGGGGCCCTTTCCCATTCTGAAGAGGATCGGGAAGTTGGCGTACAGACTGCAGCTTCCGGCTTCTATGGAGGGTATCCACGACGTCTTTCATGTATTATGCTTCGGAAGTGTCTTCGCAATCCGTCGCATATCGTAGAGACTACGGAGATAGAGGTACAGCCTACCTTGACTTACGAGGTTAGGCCGGTACGTATTTTGGAGTATTCCACCAAGATTTTGCGCAACAAGAAATTCCGCTAGTCAAAGTTCTATGGCGGAATCACGAGGTGGAAGAGGCTACCTGGGAGCGACAGCAGGATATGATGACTAAGTATCCTGATCTGTTTGTGTAATTTAATTTTGTGGACAAAATTCTGAATAAGGAGGGTAGAATGTAATACCCGGTTTGTACGGACCTTTGATTATATATTATGTTATATTATCATTTCCTTATTTAATGGCATTTTTGGTAAATATGTCAAATCAGGTCCGATTCACAAAAAGAAAGCGTCATTACGATTCTAACGAATAATAAGAATTTTAAGGAAATTACGGGAATTTTCGGAGATCAAACACTACATTCCGAGTAAATACACTTTTCGTAATGTAAAAGACGTTCTCGTAAAAATAGCGAACGAGGTCCAAATTGCGAACGGACAGTTTTAATAAATCCCTGGCAATGAATAGAAGTTGTTGGCAAAATATGGAACTTTCGAGAATCCAAATAGTTGGACGATTAACGAACCGAAGGACGAAACAAAATAGAAATAAGAGCTAAGGGCAATTTGGTAATTTGCCAAATCAAATTATTAAATAACCTCACTTTTCTCTCTTTTCCTCACTTCCTCTCTTTCTCTTCTCTGGAATTCACAAATAGAGAGCTTTCTCTCACGCGAGCCGCCGACGCCTTTCCCTATTCCGACTCCGTCCGACCTCCGATCAACCCGTTTTCTTCACGGTTTCTCATCCTCTCGCTACCCTCGGTATGTACCTACAATCTCTGAACGTTTATTTCGAGTTCTCGGTTTGATTTAGAGTTAGGGTTTCAAATTAGGGTTTCGGTATTTTTCGCTAAAAACGCGATTTAGGCTTCGTAATTAATAGGTTAGCTATAATTACGTATATATTGAACGTATTGGACGTTATCGGACGAAGATAAATCGATTCGTGAAAAAGTTTAAAATCCGAGAATTTTAGGGTTTTCGGAAAAAGTTCGATTGCTCGATGAATTAGCTTAATAAATCGAATTAAAGCATTAGGAAGTATCTTTAGTTAAGGTTTTGCTAATTTGGACGTTTAATTGCTTAATTCGGTTTTAACGGCAAATATCGTGTTTTACCTCAGACACGCGACTCCAGTGGACGAAGCTTGAGATCCAGCGCGCTCAAGGTAAGTTCTCGTGACTTGCTTGACCGAAAGGTCTACACCATACTTCGTCGTCGTATCAAGGATCCTTGAGGGTTCCTTGTTTTACGTTGTTTAGGTTGGGTAGTTAGGTTATGTTGTATTGTCTGGTTAATAGGTATGTTGTTTGTTTACTTTCCGCTGATATGAACTGTTCATGCATCACGGCTTTCGAAAGTCATGAAAAGGAATTTCTGCACGTGTTTTTAAGAAAAGGAACGTATATCTGAAATGAAATCTGTAACGAAATCTGAATGAATAAACGTAATCTGTCTGTTTCTGGTCACGCGAGATGGGGCTCAGGCACGGCTGTGCGTGTTGCAAGCATGTACCCCCCCTCTCTAACCCCACGGGGTAGTCCAACCGCCGGACGGGCCCCCTTGGGTTAGTGGGTCGAGGTCTCGGTGACAATTCTGTCTGTCTGTGACGTAATGAATCTGTAATATGTAATTCTGTATCTGTAATCTGAATCTGAGCATGATTTCTGAATGGCATACGCACGCATGCATCTGCATTTACGTAGCTTACTGAGATTTCAATATCTCATATGTGTCTGTATGGTGTAGGTGATCTGCTAGGTGACGTAGATCCAGGTGAGGACGACGTTCCTCCTCCTGATGTCGGAGGCAGTTGATGGATGATGCTCGTTGGAGTGCGCTGAGTAGTCGAGGCGCGATATGACCCGTGGGGATGTATGTCTGGACTCTGGGTTTATTTTGGGATGTCTGAATTGATAATGGTATAGAATATTTAGGTTGTTTGGATCTGGATAGGGATTAGATAACGTTTTGGTAATTGTATGTAATTTTTTTTTTTTTTTTTTTTTTTTTTTTTTTTTTTTTTTTTTTTTTTTTTTTTTTTTTTTTTTTTTTTTTTTTTTTTTTTTTTTTTTTTTTTTTTTTTTTTTTTTTTTTTTTTTTTTTTTTTTTTTTTTTTTTTTTTTTTTTTTTTTTTTTTTTTTTTTTTTTTTTTTTTTTTTTTTTTTTTTTTTTTTTTTTTTTTTTTTTTTTTTTTTTTTTTTTTTTTTTTTTTTTTTTTTTTTTTTTTTTTTTTTTTTTTTTTTTTTTTTTTTTTTTTTTTTTTTTTTTTTTTTTTTTTTTTTTTTTTTTTTTTTTTTTTTTTTTTTTTTTTTTTTTTTTTTTTTTTTTTTTTTTTTTTTTTTTTTTTTTTTTTTTTTTTTTTTTTTTTTTTTTTTTTTTTTTTTTTTTTTTTTTTTTTTTTTTTTTTTTTTTTTTTTTTTTTTTTTTTTTTTTTTTTTTTTTTTTTTTTTTTTTTTTTTTTTTTTTTTTTTTTTTTTTTTTTTTTTTTTTTTTTTTTTTTTTTTTTTTTTTTTTTTTTTTTTTTTTTTTTTTTTTTTTTTTTTTTTTTTTTTTTTTTTTTTTTTTTTTTTTTTTTTTTTTTTTTTTTTTTTTTTTTTTTTTTTTTTTTTTTTTTTTTTTTTTTTTTTTTTTTTTTTTTTTTTTTTTTTTTTTTTTTTTTTTTTTTTTTTTTTTTTTTTTTTTTTTTTTTTTTTTTTTTTTTTTTTTTTTTTTTTTTTTTTTTTTTTTTTTTTTTTTTTTTTTTTTTTTTTTTTTTTTTTTTTTTTTTTTTTTTTTTTTTTTTTTTTTTTTTTTTTTTTTTTTTTTTTTTTTTTTTTTTTTTTTTTTTTTTTTTTTTTTTTTTTTTTTTTTTTTTTTTTTTTTTTTTTTTTTTTTTTTTTTTTTTTTTTTTTTTTTTTTTTTTTTTTTTTTTTTTTTTTTTTTTTTTTTTTTTTTTTTTTTTTTTTTTTTTTTTTTTTTTTTTTTTTTTTTTTTTTTTTTTTTTTTTTTTTTTTTTTTTTTTTTTTTTTTTTTTTTTTTTTTTTTTTTTTTTTTTTTTTTTTTTTTTTTTTTTTTTTTTTTTTTTTTTTTTTTTTTTTTTTTTTTTTTTTTTTTTTTTTTTTTTTTTTTTTTTTTTTTTTTTTTTTTTTTTTTTTTTTTTTTTTTTTTTTTTTTTTTTTTTTTTTTTTTTTTTTTTTTTTTTTTTTTTTTTTTTTTTTTTTTTTTTTTTTTTTTTTTTTTTTTTTTTTTTTTTTTTTTTTTTTTTTTTTTTTTTTTTTTTTTTTTTTTTTTTTTTTTTTTTTTTTTTTTTTTTTTTTTTTTTTTTTTTTTTTTTTTTTTTTTTTTTTTTTTTTTTTTTTTTTTTTTTTTTTTTTTTTTTTTTTTTTTTTTTTTTTTTTTTTTTTTTTTTTTTTTTTTTTTTTTTTTTTTTTTTTTTTTTTTTTTTTTTTTTTTTTTTTTTTTTTTTTTTTTTTTTTTTTTTTTTTTTTTTTTTTTTTTTTTTTTTTTTTTTTTTTTTTTTTTTTTTTTTTTTTTTTTTTTTTTTTTTTTTTTTTTTTTTTTTTTTTTTTTTTTTTTTTTTTTTTTTTTTTTTTTTTTTTTTTTTTTTTTTTTTTTTTTTTTTTTTTTTTTTTTTTTTTTTTTTTTTTTTTTTTTTTTTTTTTTTTTTTTTTTTTTTTTTTTTTTTTTTTTTTTTTTTTTTTTTTTTTTTTTTTTTTTTTTTTTTTTTTTTTTTTTTTTTTTTTTTTTTTTTTTTTTTTTTTTTTTTTTTTTTTTTTTTTTTTTTTTTTTTTTTTTTTTTTTTTTTTTTTTTTTTTTTTTTTTTTTTTTTTTTTTTTTTTTTTTTTTTTTTTTTTTTTTTTTTTTTTTTTTTTTTTTTTTTTTTTTTTTTTTTTTTTTTTTTTTTTTTTTTTTTTTTTTTTTTTTTTTTTTTTTTTTTTTTTTTTTTTTTTTTTTTTTTTTTTTTTTTTTTTTTTTTTTTTTTTTTTTTTTTTTTTTTTTTTTTTTTTTTTTAAACCCAGAAAACTGATTGCATTTCCCTTGATATTATTGCTGAACCTGCTTTATTGTGTACATTACTTTGCTGCAGAACGTTTAACTAACTTGTTAAGATTAATGTTTAAAAAAAAAGTAACGAAACTTGCTAATTGGTGGTGATTAAAATCAAATTTTCTGCTGCTGTTCTGAGAAAACCAGAACTACAGAATTTCATCAGCTTGTTGTTCTTACTTTTGCAGCTATTTGTACGAAATTTCTGATATGCCCCAGAGGGCCGTCACTCGATCGCAAACCAAGGCCCAAGCATTAACTAATCTATTTACTAACAAGCCCAATTCTTTTGCAAGACTTATAGTTGCATGCATTCTTAGGCATTAGGGTTAGATGTATGTTGAGGTAGATGGTAGTTGGAAGTTGGTTGAGGCAAAGGAAATGGAAGAGAGAACTCGGCCGAGCAAGGAGGACCCGCGCGCGCCATTTTAGCACTCAAGTTTGGAGAACCTTTTCTCCCTCTTTTCTGATCTGTTTTAATGTTTTTAATAATGTTTTTAAGTTTTTTTTAATGTTTTATAGTTTGTTTTTAAATGCTTTTAAGGTTCAAATTTAATTCCGATTTCAGTTCTGTTTTCAACTTCAGTTTTTATTCCACACAAAGTTTTATTTAAAGCATAGAAAAGTAAAAAGTATAAAATGAAAAATTTATTACGGAAATACGGGTACGGAATTAGGGGTGTTACAGGTTGCTTGAATAGCCATTGTTCCACTCTTTTTCCCTCTCTTTACATAGTAGGATACACGAAGAATATGGTCATCAACTTGTTCCATTTGCTGCCATCTTCCTTGGAAGAGTGTATGCCGAGAACTCACCAAACATTGCTCATCAGACAACATCTGGTGTTCCTTGTGTAACATTTTATTTTCTTATCATCTGGAACTGAAATTTTAAGAAGACATTCTACACTCATTCATTAAGAACCCCTTAAAATTTCGTTACATTTGGATTTCATTTGGTCAGTCAAATTGCTGCTAGTTTTTGAGGTATTCTCGGCCCAGCCGAGTTCTGGTTTTTCTAACTTGCTGTTGTGGGTAGACACACGACCCCCTTGTAGGTGGAATCGTGTCATGTGGTAACAGAGCCATGAAGGGCTTCCCCCTAAAGGCTAGCAATCAAGTGGATTGATTTTTCTTACCCATTTTCTTACCTACATTTCAATTTTCCTTTTCGGGTTGACTGGTTTCTGCAAAACAAGAAAACTAGTTCTGTTTTTTTTTTTTTTTGTTCACTATTCTAATCCAGTTTCCAGTGCTTTAATCTTTCTTCTTATTGTGTATTAATTTTCTCAGCACTTATCTGAACTTGTTATAGCTGGAGCACAAATATTTATATTCGGAAATCGTGTGTTAATTTGCTGGTTTTCAAAGTTAAAATCGATCCTCTTTTTTTTTTTAAACCCAGAAAACTGATTGCATTTCCCTTGATATTATTGCTGAACCTGCTTTATTGTGTACATTACTTTGCTGCAGAACGTTTAACTAACTTGTTAAGATTAATGTTTAAAAAAAAAGTAACGAAACTTGCTAATTGGTGGTGATTAAAATCAAATTTTCTGCTGCTGTTCTTGAGAAAACCAGAACTGCAGAATTTCATCAGCTTGTTGTTCTTACTTTTGCAGCTATTTGTACGAAATTTCTGATATGCCCCAGAGGGCCGTCACTCGATCGCAAACCAAGGCCCAAGCATTAACTAATCTATTTACTAACAAGCCCAATTCTTTTGCAAGACTTATAGTTGCATGCATTCTTAGGCATTAGGGTTAGATGTATGTTGAGGTAGATGGTAGTTGGAAGTTGGTTGAGGCAAAGGAAATGGAAGAGAGAACTCGGCCGAGCAAGGAGGACCCGCGCGCGCCATTTTAGCACTCAAGTTTGGAGAACCTTTTCTCCTTTTTGGCGGGACAATTTTGCCATCATTTGAAGCTGCAAAAGTCCACCTCACATTGCTGAAGATCACCTGGATTGGTGACATGGCTTGAGGTAGCAAATTGAAGCAACAAATGGGCCAAGCAAAAGAGTTGTTGCGGTTTTGCACAAAACCGAGAAAGGCCAAAACCAACCAAGCAACCAGCCACCCTTAGGTCCATAAATGCATTGGTATTTGTAATGGTTGTTGAATCAATGAGAATTACCTAGTTTGTCTGCTGAAGTCGAGCCATGAAGATTGGTGAACGGTAAGCTCTGTTTGGTGAACCAAGAAGGAGTTCTATCTCCTTTGAGCTTTCAAGCCCAAGGTTGCCTGAATAGCCATTGCTCCACTCTTTTTCCCTATCTTTACATAGTAGGATACACAAAGAATATGCTCATTACCCTGTTCCATTTGCTGCCATCTTCCTTGGAAGAGTGTATGCCGAGAGCTCACCAAATATTGCTCATCAGACAACATCTGGTGTTCCTTGTGTAACGTTTTATTTTTTTCATCATCTGGAACTGAAAATTTAGGAAGACATTCTACACTCATTCATTAAGAAGCCCTTAAAATTTTGTTGCATTTAGATTTCATTTGGTCAGTTAAATTGCTGCTAGTTTTTTAGGTATTCTCGGCCTAGCCAAGTTCTGGTTTTTCTAACTTGCTGTTGTGGGTAGACACACGACCCCCTTGCAGGTGGAATCGTTTCATGTGGTAACAGAGCCATGGAGGGCTTCCCCCTAAAGGCTAGCAATCAAGTGGATTGATTTTTCTTACCCATTTTCTTACCTACATTTCAATTTTCCTTTTCGGGTTGACTGGTTTCTGCAAAAACAAAGAAACTAGTTCTGTTTTTTTTTTATTCTGTTCACTATTCTAATCCAGTTTTCAGTGCTTTAATCTTTCTTCTTATTGTGTATTAATTTTCTCAGCACTTATCTGAACTTGTTATAGCTGGAGCACAAATATTTATATTCGGAAATCGTGTGTTAATCTGTTTGTTTTCAAAGTTAAAATCGATCATCTTTTTTTTTTTAACCCGGAAAACTAATTGCATTTCCCTTAATATTATTGCTGAACCTGCTTTATTGTGTACATTACTTTGCTGCAGAATGTTTAATTAACTTGTTAATATTAATGTTTAAAAAAAAACGTAACAAAACTTGCTAATTGGTGGTGATTAAAATCAAATTTTCTGCTGCTTTTCTTGAGAAAACCAGAACTACAGAATTTCATCAGCTTGCTGTTCTTACTTTTGCATCTATTTGTACAAAATTTCTGATGTGCCCCAGAGGGCCATCACTCGATCGCAAACCAAGGCCCAAGCATTATCTAATCTATTTACTAACAAGCCCAATTCTTTTGCAGAACTTGAAGGTCTCTTCACGGATTTGGATTGGGAGCCGAGAGCAAGGGACTTGGAACAGCCCGTGCACTTGCTAACTTGGGAAACAACGACGGAGGCACTTGAAGACGGAGGCACTTGAAGAAGGGATTTGTCTCCTTTGGGATTAATATTGTAACCGAATGCTTATCTTTTTTCTTGTTGTTTTGGCAAACTTTTAGCCTTATATTTTGTTAACAAACATTGGTCTTTCATGTAATATTTTATAGTTGCATGCATCCTTAGACATTAGGATTAGATGCATGCTAGTTTAGATGGTGGTTTGGAAGATGGATCAAATGAAGAGTGTGCTGTTACACTAGGCCAAGGCTTTGGCCCATTTTGAAGCCCCTTTGAAGCCCATTTCGAAGCCCACTTTTCCAGCCACCCTAGGTCTATAAAAGCATGGTTATTGGTGTTTGTATTGGTTGTTTAATCTATGAGAATAACCTAATTTTGGGTGAGTGCTTGGAGCTTGAAAACCGGTGAACGATAAGGCTCGGTTCGGTCAAGAACCGAGAGGAGTTCTCTCCTTTACGCTTTCAAGCCAACGGTTGCTTGAATAGCTATTGTTCCACGATTCTTCCCTCTTGTTTTAGAGTAGGATACACGAAGAAGGTGGCCATTAACCCGTTCCATTTGCTGCCATTCTTCTACGGAAGAGTGTATGCCGAAAGCTTACAAAATATTGCTTATCGGACAGCATCTGGTGTTCTTCTTGTAACTTTTGATTTACCATCATCTGGACCTGAAAATTAAAGGACATAATCTTAACTCATATTTGAAGAACCCCTTCAAATTTCGTTGAATTTGGATATCGTTTGGTTGGTGAAATCGCTGTTCGTATTTACTGGTTTTTCTATTTTTCTGTTTTTCTGTTTCTTTGCGAATCTGTTGTTGTTGTGGGTAGAAACACGACCCCTTCGTAGGCGGAATCGCGTCAATTCCTTTGCATAAAAGTTGTTCCAGAATATTCTTTTATATGTTATTAAGCATGTCTAAAAGAAAATGGGATTAAATCTGCTGTTTAGTGAAGTTACAAAGTGTTTCTGCTGATGGATTTATGCAAGCCGAGGAGAGCTAAATGCTGAACCATTTGCCTACTGTTGTTTTAGTTTAAACCGATTCTGCAGAACATTTTACCATTTTAAATCGACCAAAACTTAACCCTAATATTACTTTTCATCTGGAGAATGTTGCAAAAAGGGAAACTATCTGTTTTTGGTTATACAAAAAAAATGGTAGAAAGCCTTCCACTAAAGAAGTTTCCTCTTTGATACCATTTGCTTTTTGCTTTTCCAAAATTTGTTTGGCTATAATTTTTGTATTCTTTTATGCTGAAGTGAACTTCAACTCGTGCTTATTTCTTTCTGCATTCCCTTTACATTAATTTTTGCCTTCCATGCATGCATTCCAAAATTTGTGTTTAAACTATTTTGATTAAAACAAAAAATTAGTCTATAATTGTGATGATAATTGGTTGCTTATTTTGAACATTGAAGCATATATACATTATATCCCTCTAACTTAAGGGAATATTTTAGTTAAGTGCAATCTTCCTTCCCTAACACTTAGGATCAACTTAAACCTAATTAAAATTTTTCTTCCTAAAACCTTAGAAATCACATGAAGACTAGAAGCATAATTAACCGAGAGCCAAACTAAGACATGACTCAAGAACCGAACCGCGGTAAGGAAGTTCCTCGACCAGAGAATCACGAGGGAGAGAGCAGCATGCAAGGACAACTGAATGGCCTTAGTGGAGAAGTCAACAATCTAGGTCAATAACTTCGAGACCTCACCCTTGGCATGCTACACATAATGGAAACCCTTAAAAAGAGGAATTGAAGAGAACCCTCCCGAGAGCCTGCGCCTAGGATGAGACCTGAGAACCTTAGGAGAACCGAACCCCCCCCCCCCCCCCCCCAAGGAGATTTCCTGAACATGACCCTTACCCAATGAGAGAGAGACCCGAGAATCCAAGAAGGAGGTTCCAAGGTTTTGACTATCGTGATGAGGATGAGTGGACCCTTGACGAAGAAGAGAATTTTCGGTCGGGCCGTGAAAGGACTTAGAGGATCTGAGGAGCGTTAAGTTGCATGTTCCTCCATTCAACGACATGTGCGATGGTAATACTTTTCTAGATTGGGTAGATAAAGTTGAGAAAATTTTTGACTACTATGTATATTCAGATAAAGTAAAAATCCAACTACTTTCAGTGGAGCTCACGAGATATGCAGCCCTATGGTGGCCGAACATTAAATCCCAAAGACAAAAGATAGAAGATGACCCTGTTACCATGTGAAGATTAATGAAATCCCTCATGACCAAGAGATTCATTCCTAGTCAATACCGACAAGAATTGTTCTTGCGAATCCAAAACCTGAGACAAGGAGGTCAGTCCATTGAGAAATACCTTACCGAGTTTGAAAACCTTAGGATTCGCTGAGATATGGACAAACATGAGGAACAAGTGCTCACAAGATTTATTCGAGGATTGAACCGGGATATAGGAGACGCTGTTGAGTTGTACCCCCTAGAGACCCTTGATGCGGTAGTATAGATGACTATGAAAGTAGAGCGACAACTTAGTAGGAAAAGATAATCTATTTTTACTCCGAAATTTCCACTCAAGACTACCCCAAAAGTCACACCAAAACCACTCGAACCAAGCAAGATTTTCACCCAGGCTAAAGGAAAGAAACCATTCACACGCAATTGGCCTGCCAAAGAATCAAGTAGTAAAACTCTAGTAGATAATGCCAATCCCCCTAGATCGCGAGAGATCAAGTGCTATAAATGTCATTGTAACGACCCGAGGAGGATCGTCACGTGTCATGACTTTCCTGTAAACTTATCCGTACTTTTATACCTCTGTAATCGTAGTATACTTTTTTTTTTTTCTCAGACTTATATCATATCTCATCTTAACTTAAATTCGCTGAATAACCGCGTTTAGCTTTCACTCCTGCCGATCGCTAAACGACAACATCTAGTTGTTCTACCGGTCAGCACGTGCATCTCACATGATTCATTAAACATCTATCGGCAGGCACACATATTTGCATCTGCCGACAGTCACGTGCAACTCGTGTGACCAATTAAAACACCGTTCAATTATACAACGGAAGCCACCTACATCTGCCGATGAGAGAACAATAGACGATGCTCTCATCTGCCGATGGCAAATACTCTATATCTGCCGATGACGTGGCATCACATCTTCCGGTAACTTAACTCACTACTCATACCGATCGCCAGATAACAGACATTGTCGTCATCTGCCGATGGCTTAAGACAACTACATCTTCCGACAGATTAACTCACCATCTGCCGATGATACGTCCCATGTCTGCCGATGAGAGAACCATAAGCGAGGCTCTCATCTGCCGATGGCAAATACCCCTTATCTGCCGGTGACGTCAGCCGGAAGACAAATACTCTTCCTCTTCCGATGACGTCCTCCGGAAGTCAAACTTACCCGACTCCCATCACAACTCTCCTGCCGATGACGTCAGCCGGAAGACAAATACTTTTCCTCTTCCGATGACGTCCTCCGGAAGTCAAACTTACCCGACTCCCATCACAATCCTCCTGTCGATTTCTACACTTCAAAATAACACATCTCCTGCCGATAGACAAGTACTTTCATCTACCGACTACTAAACATTAACTTAACATCTTCTTCTTCCGGTAGACAAGCAAACTTCTTCTACCGATTTCTAAACTCCATAATAACACTCACACCTTCCGATAGACAAATACATTTCGTCTACCGGCAGCACAAACATCATAACTTCTAACTTAATACCGGGACACCAACAGAATAAACCACAGATTCATTAAAACTCATACAGCGGAAGACTTAGTTAAAATCACTCATTCTATATTCTTATAATATACTCATAATCAGTATTCAAGCTAGACAAGTTCAAGCTCCATAATCATAAGTAACATCATCCTACTTAAACTTTTATGTTCATAGTTATCATTAAAACCTTAAGAGTAAAACCAGAGGGTCATAATCGCCATCCAGCCACAGATTTCACACTGATCACCTCCAGCAACCGAGCTTAGACATTTTCATCAACTTTGAATTCCTCACCTGATATTTCTTCACCTACATCATAAGGTGTAACTGTAAGCCTAAGGCTTAGTAAGGAATGCAAACTATTATGAGTTCATGAATGCATAACTTGGAGAAAAACATGCTCATAAGTCTTTTCTTTTCATGTACTTATCTTAATCATCATTCATAATCGTATCTCGTATTCATTGTTCATAATCATCATTCGTAGACATGCTCATATTCATCATTCCTTTCATCATTCATATTCTTCATTACATTATGTGGTTTAAGGGAGAATTTGTGCCGGTAAAGGGGGTTCGACAGTGAGTTTGATCATGGTCCCTACTGCGGGTCGTATTCATATGTCCTACTGCGGACTGTGACATACGCCGAACCACCCCCAACCCTCACTTAACCACGTTGCATAAGTTTTATCTTCTTACCTTATTCATGAGAAAACATATTTCAAAACATTTTCATATGCTTGAGAAGTAAAACATGATGCATAACATAAATGCACTTAATCATCGAACTAAGATAGGGGAGTACATGAGAATAACAGAACCATATCCATCGACATTTCATCAAACATATAGCAGACAATGTTCACTAAATCTAACTTAATCCTTTGATGTAGGGCCCTATTGGCCGGAAACTTAATACATTCACTTACCTGGATTCCTTAGCAACTTGAATCACTTTCTCTTCAACTTCTTCACCTAAAACATTCCACATTATAGTAGTTAAAATCAAGTCCTAAAAGTTCTAATCGAAAGTCATCCTAGAATCTAGCAGCTAAGGTTCTCTGTGCAGTCTGAAATCCAAAACCGAAACAGCTAGATATAGCTATCGATTAAACGGGGTCGGTTATATAAAAGGTCCAGAATCGATTTAAGGGTGACATTACCAAATGAAGATAAAGAACGATAACCAACTGACTCAGCCATTGAAGAGCCCGAAAGTACAAGTTCAACTGAAAACAGAGTTCCAAATGACTACCCGGCATCTACATTGTCAAAATCTTACCTAGAATGCGGGTTATCGGAGTGGAGGCTGAAAAACCAGTTGCTGGGGAGGAAGAAGGCTCCAGAGAAGAAGGGAGTCGCCGAGAGGAAATGTCGGCTACAGTGGCAATAAATGAGATTTAAGGTTTCCATTTCCTATTTATACTAAATCCATCGATTTTAATTTACAAAACTGCCACCCAACCTAGTTTTACTTAACTTGTAATAATTTATCTTAACATTAAATTTTAAATCATAAAGGTTAAATAAGAGGGTGACAATGAAAATGGTCAGAAAATCACCTGGCCGAAATGTCGGGTGTTACAGTCATGGCTTGAGTCATTTCAAGGCTCGGGTCATTTCATGGCTCAATGCCCTAACAGACATGTGATGATCCTATAGGAGGACACTGGTGAGTTTACAAGCGAGGATGAAAAAGAAGTGGTAGAAGAAGATGAAGTGGAGAGTGATTCCCAAGAGGAGATTATTCACGCACCCGAAGGAACCCCTACTTATGGTGAGAAGACGTGTCCTCGTGACCAAGAGTTCTGGAGAAGACTGTCAGCGAGAGAACATCTTCCATAGTAGGTGTCTCATCAAGGATAAGTTATGCTCCCTGATTATTGACGGAGGTAGTTGTGCAAATGTAGCCTCCAAGAATTTAGTGACCAAATTAGAATTGGAGACTAGTGCTCACCCCCACCCTTACAAGCTACGATAGCTAGATGATAAGGACGATGTCAAGGTTGCCAAGCAAGTGAAGGTAGAGTTCTCCCTAGGGAAGTATAAGGACACGGTCCTCTGTGATGTTGTACCGATGAGCGAAAGCCACTTACTCCTAGGCCGACATTGGCAGTTTGATCGACGAGTTAACCACGATGGTTACTCTAAATATTATTCCCTTAAATTTCAAGGAAAGACTTTTAAGTTCGCTCCTATGACTCCTGAGCAAATTTCTAAAGATGACGCAACATGAAAGGAATCTAAGGATAAGACTAACCTATTGACATGCCAAGAGGCTCAATTAATTGAAAATCTAATAAAAGCCAAAACTTTATTTATTCTCCTTACTTATTACGTGCTCTCTTGTGTAGGTAACGAACTATTGGAGGACGGTGCATGGGAAGCTAGTTCAACGAATTTGGAGTTCACATGGAAGCAAAGCTCGAAATGTAATGAAGCAAATCCTCGAGCACCAGCTGGACTAGCAGAAGCCGAAATTTGTCTTTCGGAGATCAAGTTTTATAATTTCCTTTATTTTATTTTTCTTTTTTCTTTTGGCAAACTCTTAGTCATTAGTCATTTTCATGCTTTAGTATTTTACTTAGGCTTAGTCACATATTGGTGGCTTGGTTGGGATTTACCATTTGGCCCAAATTTTGGGATCCGTTACTTGACCTATTATTTGACCCATTACTTGGAGGCATTTGGAGGCCCACTTGGGGACATCACTTGGCACATTTGGAGGCACCATTTGGAGGCATCACATTTGGCCAATTCTTTTGAAGATACTTAGGCCCATAGTGTTTCAATCTAAGGGAGGCCCAAACTTGGATTTTTAACCTTGCAACGACAAGAGATAGTGGCCTCATAGATTGATGATGTGGCAAGATTCCCTCTATTGATCTATGTAGGCATGGCATTCATCTCCTCCCTAGGATTTGTGCTTGTTTGCCTTGATCTTGGCCATCCATCCTTTTTTCATCCAAGGGCCACCATTCATTCATCCTTATGGAAACCCTAACCATCCACCTTAGGATTGCCTATTTAAGCATAGCATTGGTGCATGTATTGGAACTTTTGCCAAATTTATAAAACTCCTATTTCTCTCCATGCTTGTTTGCTTTGGTTTTCCTGGATTCTTTGAATCAAGTGGAGAAGCCCTCCATTGTTAACCTAGCCTTCGGGTTGCTAGGTTAACTCTTAGCTATTCCCTCGCCTTCTCCATTGGGATTAGGAGTGAGGATGAAAACCTAGGCCCTAGGTGGTCGTTTTTCCTCTAAGAAAATCCTTTATCCAAGAGCGTAAAACGTAAGATAGCTCTTTTGATCCGCCGAAAGGTATTTTCATTTCTAGCATTTCCATCACCTTTTACACACATCTCCACCTTTAATTTCGGCTCTCACACTCACACACCTCACCTTCAATTTATTGCAATTTTCTTCTTCATCTTTCTTGCATTTTTCATCTCCACGGATTTTCTTCATTCCACTACTTCTTCTCCCATCTATTTATTTTTTTTTATGCTCATTATGCATCATACATTAGGCCACTAGCACACACATGACTCACCTCATTTTTCCTTTGCATTTATTGACATATTTATTCCTTATTTTCGGCCATATTCACAACCACACACCCGAACACTCTCTTGACTAAATTTGTGGGTTATGCTCAAAATATTGGTGAAAATGAGGTATAAAATTGGCTTGCAACTAATGCTACAAAAACCGGTTGTTGATGTTGTTTTCCTCCTCAGTTTTGTTCATCATTTGCTTCGGTTTTTCTATGTTACTTTGTAATGTTTGAGCCATGATATGTCATCTAAAATATATGTTATTATCTTATCACAAAAATCAGATTAAAGGATGCTTGAAATCGGACCTAATCTAGGAATATAAATCGGTTTATGCTTATTGTTTGTCATCTCGGTTTTCTAGCACTTTTTGTCTCAGATATTGCATGTTAAGTTGCTGGATATTTGTGTCTTATTTAGCTTAAATCATTTATTATATGTTATTGAATGAATGCATAAGATTAATTCAAAAGAGCATGTCAATAGCATATTAAAATCGGCCATGATTAAGTGTTATGCTAGCATGAAAATTCTGCTTGCTAATCTGAAAATTTCAGCATGATATTCTTGATCTAATTTGTGTTATACTCGTATTACTTGCTGTTATTTTAGTGCACAAATTTGAGAGTACAAGAATATATCACTAACATGATAAAATAGATCACATTGAACCTATAACTAGCTAGAAAATTCTGCTCTGTTTAACTTAAAATTTCAGCATGTTCACTTTGACAAAATTTGTGTTCTAATTTTAATACTTGCTGTTTTTTATGTTAATTAGTTAATATTTATATTATTTTAAGTGAATCTAGCTAAAAGTTGTTGACTTTATTGAATTTGGTTGAAAAATTGGTGGTATTAGCAAATTATTGAAAATTTCACTTCTAAAATTAGTTTTGCTAAGTATTATTGAAATTTCTAAGTTGTTTATTGATTTCAAATTTAGAGTGAGCATGATTCTTATTTTATTTTTGTCTTAGCTAGGAAACATTCCTTAGTATTTAAAATTTTCCTCAGACATTAACAAAATAATCACCTCACCTATTAGGATGAACAACTTAGGCAAGAATTTGAATTTGAATTAAAATATTTAGTATGGCTAATAGAAGTGGATTCCCACGTGACACCACACACCAAGAATCAAATCGGGCTAGAGATACTCCCCCTCTCGAACTCACACATAATGAGGGTGAAACTAGCATGCAAGGTGGCATGCAAGACCAAATCAATGCCTTAACGGGCTTAGTAAACACCCTTGCCCAACACATCAAAGAGCTTATGACCAAACCTCCCCGTAGAGAATCCCAAGAACAAAATCCTTCACGAAAGACATTTTCTATGGTTATTCCCGAATGTCCTAGACGTAGAAATCCAACTCCCCAACCCTTAGAGGAAGAAGAATGGGCTGAGCCCCTAAGAAGGAGATCCTGTCGTTTTGAATCGGAGGATGAGGATTGGGTGGGAGACGATGAAGAGTATCGACCAAATCGTCGTAGGGACAACGACGAACTCTGCAATATTAAGATTACAATTCTCCCCTTTCGATGGAGCGTGTGACGGGCACACATATTTAGATTGGGTTGACAAGGTCGAGAGAGTTTTTGAATGTCATGATTATTCCGATAGAGTGAAGATACAATTCGCCTCCCTCGAACTTACGGGCCACGCCGCTTTGTGGTGGTCCAACCTCAAAGCCCAACGAATGAGAACATTAGGATACCCCGTTTCCACTTGGACTTCCATGAAGGAATTAATGCACCATAGGTTCGTCCCCCGTCACTACAAATACGAGCTCTTCCATCAACTCCACAACCTCAAGCAAAACAATCTCACGGTCAATGAGTACCTTTTGGAATTCGAGAGTCTCAATATGTGCTATTGATGAGCTTGAAGAACAACTCATCGTTCGGTTTATACGAGGTTTGAACCGTGATATAGGTGACGCAGTAGAAATACAACAATTGGAGACCATGGATATGGTCATACAATTGGCCCTCACGGTGGAGAGGCAATTAAAGAGGAAGCGTAAAACCGACTTGCCTAACAAATTTCCACCCTGAAATTTCAATGCCGACAAAACCACTCCAAGGACTTATGACAAGAGGCCATTTAATCGTAATTGGCCCCCGAAAGGACCTAACACCACTCATAATCCCTCACCCATGAACCAAATTCAAGAAATCAACCGAAAGGACCAAGAGCACACAATGTCCAATGCTTTAAGTGCCTAGGAAAAGGACATTACGCTAATGAATGCACTAACCACCGTGTGATGGTCATTATTCCGATAGAGTGAAGATACAATTCGCCTCCCTCGAACTTACGGCCACGCCGCTTTGTGGTGGTCCAACCTCAAAGCCCACGAATGAGAACATTAGGATACCCCTTTCCACTTGGACTTCCATGAAGGAATTAATGCACCATAGGTTCGTCCCCCGTCACTACAAATACGAGCTCTTCCATCAACTCCACAACCTCAAGCAAAACAATCTCACGGTCAATGAGTACCTTTTGGAATTCGAGAGTCTCAATATGTGCTATTGATGAGCTTGAAGAACAACTCATCGTTCGGTTTATACGAGGTTTGAACCGTGATATAGGTGACGCAGTAGAAATACAACAATTGGAGACCATGGATATGGTCATACAATTGGTTGGCCCTCACGGTGGAGAGGCAATTAAAGAGGAAGCGTAAAACCGACTTGCCTAACAAATTTCCACCCTGAAATTTCAATGCCGACAAAACCACTCCAAGGACTTATGACAAGAGGCCATTTAATCGTAATTGGCCCCCGAAAGGACCTAACACCACTCATAATCCCTCACCCATGAACCAAATTCAAGAAATCAACCGAAAGGACCAAGAGCACACAATGTCCAATGGTTTAAGTGCCTAGGAAAAGGACATTACGCTAATGAATGCACTAACCACCGTGTGATGGTCATTAAAGAATCCACGGTGAATGGGAAAGTGAAGAAGATGAAGGTCAATATAATAAGATCAAAGAAGAGGATGTAGTAGAAGGAAGTGAAGAAGATGAAGGTCAATATAATAAGATCAAAGAAGAGGATGTAGTAGAAGGAAGTGAAGAAGATGAAGGTCAATATAATAAGATCAAAGAAGAGGATGTAGTAGAAGGAAGTGAAGAAGATGAAGGTCAATATAATAAGATCAAAGAAGAGGATGTAGTAGAAGGAAGTGAAGAAGATGAAGGTCAATATAATAAGATCAAAGAAGAGGATGTAGTAGAAGGAAGTGAAGAAGATGAAGGTCAATATAATAAGATCAAAGAAGAGGATGTAGTAGAAGGAAGTGAAGAAGATGAAGGTCAATATAATAAGATCAAAGAAGAGGATGTAGTAGAAGGAAGTGAAGAAGATGAAGGTCAATATAATAAGATCAAAGAAGAGGATGTAGTAGAAGGAAGTGAAGAAGATGAAGGTCAATATAATAAGATCAAAGAAGAGGATGTAGTAGAAGGACTGAGGAATGCACGGCTCAAGAAGGACCACTACTACTTGTTATAAGACGAGCTTTAATGTCTAAGAACATGGACAAGGATTGTCAACGTGAAAATCTGTTTCATAGTCGATGTGTGGTCAAGGACAAGGTTTGTTCAATGATAATTGATGGAGGAAGTTGCATCAATGCGGCCTCCCAAGATATGGTCGACAAATTAGGTTTGGAAACCACTATCCACCTTACCCCCTACAAGCTTAAATGGTTGGACAATAGTAAGGATCACGTGATAACTAAGCAAGTGACCGTAGAATTCACCATAGGAAAGTATAAAGACTCGGTTGTTTGCGACGTTGTCCCGATGACTGCCAACCATGTTCTACTTGGACGACCATGGCATTTTGACCGTAGAGTCTAATACGACGGATTCCTCAACCGTTACGCCTTTGATTATGGAGGAATAAAAATGAAGTTGCTACCGATGACTCCTGAGCAAGTGGCTCGTGATGAGTCCGCAAGGAAAGAAGGAAAAATAAAAGAAAATTTTTTGCTATCAAAACGCGGGTTGGTATCGAATATAGAACAAGAGCCCTCTCATATAAAGTGGCATACCAATCCCTTATATGGCGAAGAAATACCATTGGAAGACGTACCCTTGTGGTTTCAAAAGAAAGAGGAGTTAAATGAGGAGACTATTTTTGGACTAAGTAGTATGATTATTGCTCAATTTCTCCCCTTTTTAAAAATTGAGGAAATTCTCATACCATTCCCATCAATTAGGAAGAAGTTAGTTTATGGTCTTGAGCCTCACTATTACCTTCCTACATTGCTCCTTCAAACCGTACAAATAAGAAAAAATTTTACTCCCTTTGTGACCAACAAAAGCACTATCTTACAATTGGGAAAATTACTAAAACAGTATTCCCTACCATGTGATTATTACAAATTCTAACATAGAACGAGGGACAAGGTTCAATTGGTAAGAAAATTTAAATTTATGGTGTTAAGAGTACACGAATTAATTCTTTGGTTGGAGGATTATAACCTTTCCACCTCCCCACATGTGGAATTCAACTACTTTAGAAAATTTCATTCCATCACCGAGAAAACGCCCTTCGAAGTAGTTTATGAATTCAATTTTCTCACATTTACCAAAGAACTTTGTGAAAAGACCACCCAATAACCCAAAATTTGGAAATTATGTCAAGAACACTATTAGTGGTTAAAGGGATTTCAACTCCATACCCTATTGGCAGACTATACCTTATTCATTATCAAATACAAGCATTTAGAGAATCTAGTTGAGATCCTTGTCACAAGTTTTGGAGGAGACAACTTCGGGAAGAATTCAACTAATGGTTTTGAGGCCAAATCCTCAAATCACCCGGAGAGGATGACATGCCAAGAGGCTCAATTAATTGAAAATCTGATAAAGGCCAAAACTTTATTTATTCTCCTTACTTATTTACGTTCTCTCCTGTGTAGGTAACGAACTATTGGAGAACGGTGCATGGGAAGCTAGTTCAACAAATTTGGAGTTCACATGGAAGCAAAGCTCGAAATGTAATGAAGAAAATCCTCGAGCACCAGCTGGACTAGCAGAAGCAAGAATTTGCTTCCGGAGATCAAGTTTTGTAATTTTCCTTTATTTTATTTTTATTTTTTGTTTTGGCAAACTCTTAGCCATTAGTCATTTTCATGCTTTAGTATTTTACTTAGGCTTAGTCACATATTGGTGGCTTGGTTGGGATTTACCATTTGGCCCAAATTTTGGGATCCATTACTTGACCCATTATTTGGCCCATTACTTGGAGGCATTTGGAGGCCCACTTGGGGACATCACTTGGCACATTTGGAGGCACCACTTGGAGGCATCACATTTGGCCCATTCTTTTAAAGATTCTTAGGCCCATAGTGTTTCAATCCAAGGGAGGCCCAAACTTGGATTTTTAACCTTGCAAGGACAAGAGATAGTGGCCTCATGGATTGATGATGTGGCAAGATTCCCTCTATTGATCTATGTAGGCATGACATTCATCTCCTCCCTAGGATTTGTGCTTGTTTACCTTGATCTTGGCCATCCATCCTTTTTTCATCCAAGGGCCACCATTCATTCATCCTTATGGAAACCCCACCTTAGGATTGCCTATTTAAGCATAGTATTGGTGCATGTATTGAAACTTTTGCCAAATTTATTAAACTCATATTTTTCTCCAAGCTTGTTTACTTTGGTTTTCCTTGATTCTTTGAATCAAGTGGAGAAGCCCTCCATTGTTAACCTAGCCTTCGGGTTGCTAGGTTAACTCTTAGCTATTCCCTGGCCTTCTCCATTGGGATTAGGAGTGAGGATGAAAACCTAGGCCCTAGGTAGTCGTTTTTCCTCCGGGAAAATCGTTTATCCAAGAGCGTAAAACGTAAGATAGCTCTTTGGATCCGCCAAAGGTACTTTCATTTCTAGCATTTCCATCACCTTTCACACACATCTCCACCTTTAATTTCGGCTCTCACACTCACACACCTCACCTTTAATTTATTACAATTTTCTTCTTCATCTTTCTTGCATTTTTCATCTCCACGGATTTCTTTCATTCCACTACTTCTTCTCCCATCTATTTTTTTTTTATGCTCATTATGCATCATACACTAGGCCACTAGCACACACATCACTGACCTCATTTTTCCTTTGCATTTATTGACATATTTATTCCTTATTTTCGGCCATATTCACAACCACACACCCGAACACTCTCTTGACTAAATTTGTGCGTTTTACATGGACCGTTTTCTAAGGGCCACCGTGTCAGCTATTCATGACAAAGAAGGAGATGGAAGCATCTGTATGTAGAGGAGATCCCTTGATTTTGATACTATTTCGAGATAGAGTTATGGAACTAGGAGTTATTGTTGAAACTGTTAAGACTTTACTCAATCATTTCCAAGATGTATTTCTGGAAGAGTTATCTCAAGTTTTTACAACCTTACGAGGTATTGAACACCAAATAGATCTTCAACCTTGAGCCGTACTACCTAATTGCCCAACATATCGAATGAACCCTGAAGAAACTAAGAAGCTGCAGTACCAAGTAAAAGAACTATTGGACAAGGGTTACATAAGGGAATCCATGAGTCCCTGTACGGTACCCACCTTACTAGTACCCAAGAAAGACGGCACCATGAGGATGTGTGTTGACAGTCAGGCCGTGAACCAAATCATAGTCAAATATAGATTTCTCATTCCTAGGCTCGAGGATATGTTAGATGAACTCAGTGGGGCCTTCATTTTCTCTAAAATAGATCTTAAAAGTGGCTACCATCAAATTAGGATGAAGGAAGGTGACAAATGGAAGACAGCCTTCAAGACAAAATATGGATTATTTGAATGGATGGTAATGCCCTTTGGATTATCAAATGCACCGAGTACATTCATGAGACTTATGCACCACGTGCTTAAGGATTTCTTAGGAAAGTTTATAGTCGTCTATTTTGATGACATTCTAGTGTGTAGTCTAGACCTCCCACAACACCTCAACCATCTCAGTATACTTTTCCAAACCCTATGAAAAGCTCAGTTATATGGAAATTTAAGCAAATGTTCATTTGCACAAGACAAGGTTTATTTCCTAGGGTTTGTCATTTCTAAGGATGGAATGGAAGCCGATGTTGACAAGATCAAGGCCATTAAGGATTGGCCTACACCTAATTCTATATCTGAGGTACGTAGCTTCCATGGACTACCCTCTTTAGCTCAATAGCCTCACCACTTACGGATTGTACAAAGAAAAACCAAGAGTTTACTTGGACCTCAGCCTGCCAAAAGAACTTTGAGCTAATTAAGGACAAGTTATGCCATTCACCAGTGCTTGCACTCCCGGATTTCAGTAAAGTATTTGAAATTAAAAGTGATGTTTCTGCAGTAGGCATAAGAGCCGTACTCATGCAAGAGGGGAGACCCATTGCATTCTTTAGTGAAAAGTTGAAAGGAGCTGCGCTCAATTACTCTACGTACGATAAAGAATTTTATGCTGTTATAAGAGCATTAAAGCACTGGCAACATTACCTCTTGTCTAGAGACTTTGTTATCAATACTGACAATCAAGCCTTGAGACACATCAAAAGTCAGCATAAATTGAACAAAAGACATGACAAATGGGTGAAATTCTTAGAAAGGTTTCCTTACACCCTTAAGTATGTAAAAGGGGAGAATAATGTTGTGGCCGACGCACTCTCTAGAAAATGCATTCTCCTTGCTGGGTTAAGAACTAGGTTTTTTGGTTTTGAATGAATTAAGGAAAACTATGAAACCGACCCTGCTTTTGGATTATATTACACTAAGTGCATGGACAAGGCCGAAGGGGAATATCGCCTCATGGATGGCTATTTACCTAAAGCGAGAAAGTTGTGCATTCTCCAAGGAAGTCTAAGACCAAGCCTTGTAAAAAAAGCTCATTGTGGAGGCCTGGCAAGTCACTTTGGAGAGAAAAAGACCTTAGACACACTTAAGGAACACTTCTATTGGCCCCACATGATGAAGGATGTGCACCGCATGGTGGAGACATGAGTGATTTGCAAGAACGCTAAGAGTAAGGTTCTACCTCAAGGCCTATACATTCCTTTACCCATTCCGTCACACCCTTGGGTAGAGGTTAGTATGGACTTTTTTTTAGGATTACCACGAACTGCACATAGTTAGGACTCTATCAAGGTAGTGGTAGATCGATTCTCTAAGATGACACATTTTATCCCTTGTGCCAAGACCGATGATTCTGTCTTAATAGTTGACATATACTTTAAAGAAGCATTCGCCTACATGGTATTCTGCATTCCATAGTGTTAGATAGAGACACTAAATTTTTGAGCGCCTTTTAGACCACTTTGTGGAAAAGGTTGGGGACTCAATTGTGCTTCAGCACTTCTTTTCATCCTCAAACCGATGGTCAAACGGAAGTTAACAACAAGACCCTGGGTGTAACACCCGACATTTCGGCCAGGTGATTTTCTGACCATTTTCATTGTCACCCTCTTATTTAACCTTTATGATTTAAATTTAATGTTAAGATAAAATTATTACAAGTTGAGTAAAACTAGGTTGGGTGGCAGTTTTGTAATTAAAATCAATGGATTTAGTATAAATATGTATGGCTCGCGAATTCTCCCACTGGTGGAGGCCGAGTTAATGATATGTATGGCTCGCGAATTCTCCCACTGGTGGAGGCCGAGTTAATGATATGTATGGCTCGCGAATTCTCCCACTGGTGGAGGCCGAGTTAATGATATGTATGGCTCGCGAATTCTCCCACTGGTGGAGGCCGAGTTAATGATATGTATGGCTCGCGAATTCTCCCACTGGTGGAGGCCGAGTTAATGATATGTATGGCTCGCGAATTCTCCCACTGGTGGAGGCCGAGTTAATGATATGTATGGCTCGCGAATTCTCCCACTGGTGGAGGCCGAGTTAATGATATGTATGGCTCGCGAATTCTCCCACTGGTGGAGGCCGAGTTAATGATATGTATGACTCGCGAAATCTCCCACTGGTGGAGGCCGAGTTAATGATATGTATGGCTCGCGAATTCTCCCACTGGTGGAGGCCGAGTTAATGATATGTATGGCTCGCGAATTCTCCCACTGGTGGAGGCCGAGTTAATGATATGTATGGCTCGCGAATTCTCCCACTGGTGGAGGCCGAGTTAATGATATGTATGGCTCGCGAATTCTCCCACTGGTGGAGGCCGAGTTAATGATATGTATGGCTCGCGAATTCTCCCACTGGTGGAGGCCGAGTTAATGATATGTATGGCTCGCGAATTCTCCCACTGGTGGAGGCCGAGTTAATGATATGTATGGCTCGCGAATTCTCCCACTGGTGGAGGCCGAGTTAATGATATGTATGGCTCGCGAATTCTCCCACTGGTGGAGGCCGAGTTAATGATATGTATGGCTCGCGAATTCTCCCACTGGTGGAGGCCGAGTTAATGATATGTATGGCTCGCGAATTCTCCCACTGGTGGAGGCCGAGTTAATGATATGTATGGCTCGCGAATTCTCCCACTGGTGGAGGCCGAGTTAATGATATGTATGGCTCGCGAATTCTCCCACTGGTGGAGGCCGAGTTAATGATATGTATGGCTCGCGAATTCTCCCACTGGTGGAGGCCGAGTTAATGATATGTATGGCTCGCGAATTCTCCCACTGGTGGAGGCCGAGTTAATGATATGTATGGCTCGCGAATTCTCCCACTGGTGGAGGCCGAGTTAATGATATGTATGGCTCGCGAATTCTCCCACTGGTGGAGGCCGAGTTAATGATATGTATGGCTCGCGAATTCTCCCACTGGTGGAGGCCGAGTTAATGATATGTATGGCTCGCGAATTCTCCCACTGGTGGAGGCCGAGTTAATGATATGTATGGCTCGCGAATTCTCCCACTGGTGGAGGCCGAGTTAATGATATGTATGGCTCGCGAATTCTCCCACTGGTGGAGGCCGAGTTAATGATATGTATGGCTCGCGAATTCTCCCACTGGTGGAGGCCGAGTTAATGATATGTATGGCTCGCGAATTCTCCCACTGGTGGAGGCCGAGTTAATGATATGTATGGCTCGCGAATTCTCCCACTGGTGGAGGCCGAGTTAATGATATGTATGGCTCGCGAATTCTCCCACTGGTGGAGGCCGAGTTAATGATATGTATGGCTCGCGAATTCTCCCACTGGTGGAGGCCGAGTTAATGATATGTATGGCTCGCGAATTCTCCCACTGGTGGAGGCCGAGTTAATGATATGTATGGCTCGCGAATTCTCCCACTGGTGGAGGCCGAGTTAATGATATGTATGGCTCGCGAATTCTCCCACTGGTGGAGGCCGAGTTAATGATATGTATGGCTCGCGAATTCTCCCACTGGTGGAGGCCGAGTTAATGATATGTATGGCTCGCGAATTCTCCCACTGGTGGAGGCCGAGTTAATGATATGTATGGCTCGCGAATTCTCCCACTGGTGGAGGCCGAGTTAATGATATGTATGGCTCGCGAATTCTCCCACTGGTGGAGGCCGAGTTAATGATATGTATGGCTCGCGAATTCTCCCACTGGTGGAGGCCGAGTTAATGATATGTATGGCTCGCGAATTCTCCCACTGGTGGAGGCCGAGTTAATGATATGTATGGCTCGCGAATTCTCCCACTGGTGGAGGCCGAGTTAATGATATGTATGGCTCGCGAATTCTCCCACTGGTGGAGGCCGAGTTAATGATATGTATGGCTCGCGAATTCTCCCACTGGTGGAGGCCGAGTTAATGATATGTATGGCTCGCGAATTCTCCCACTGGTGGAGGCCGAGTTAATGATATGTATGGCTCGCGAATTCTCCCACTGGTGGAGGCCGAGTTAATGATATGTATGGCTCGCGAATTCTCCCACTGGTGGAGGCCGAGTTAATGATATGTATGGCTCGCGAATTCTCCCACTGGTGGAGGCCGAGTTAATGATATGTATGGCTCGCGAATTCTCCCACTGGTGGAGGCCGAGTTAATGATATGTATGGCTCGCGAATTCTCCCACTGGTGGAGGCCGAGTTAATGATATGTATGGCTCGCGAATTCTCCCACTGGTGGAGGCCGAGTTAATGATATGTATGACTCGCGAAATCTCCCACTGGTGGAGGCCGAGTTAATGATATGTATGACTCGCGAAATCTCCCACTGGTGGAGGCCGAGTTAATGATATGTATGGCTCGCGAATTCTCCCACTGGTGGAGGCCGAGTTAATGATATGTATGGCTCGCGAATTCTCCCACTGGGGAGGCCGAGTGATGTATCATGATTGCCGCGATAGGCAAATGACTATGTACCCCTGTCGCTTAGCGACCGGAAGATGTAAAATGTGTTTTGTCGCTTAGCGACCGGAAGATGTAAAATGTGTTTTGTCGCTTAGCGACCGGAAGATGTAAAATGTGTTTTGTCGCTTAGCGACCGGAAGATGTAAAATGTGTTTTGTCGCTTAGCGACCGGAAGATGTAAAATGTGTTTTGTCGCTTAGCGACCGGAAGATGTAAAATGTGTTTTGTCGCTTAGCGACCGGAAGATGTAAAATGTGTTTTGTCGCTTAGCGACCGGAAGATGTAAAATGTGTTTTGTCGCTTAGCGACCGGAAGATGTAAAATGTGTTTTGTCGCTTAGCGACCGGAAGATGTAAAATGTGTTTTGTCGCTTAGCGACCGGAAGATGTAAAATGTGTTTTGTCGCTTAGCGACCGGAAGATGTAAAATGTGTTTTGTCGCTTAGCGACCGGAAGATGTAAAATGTGTTTTGTCGCTTAGCGACCGGAAGATGTAAAATGTGTTTTGTCGCTTAGCGACCGGAAGATGTAAAATGTGTTTTGTCGCTTAGCGACCGGAAGATGTAAAATGTGTTTTGTCGCTTAGCGACCGGAAGATGTAAAATGTGTTTTGTCGCTTAGCGACCGGAAGATGTAAAATGTGTTTTGTCGCTTAGCGACCGGAAGATGTAAAATGTGTTTTGTCGCTTAGCGACCGGAAGATGTAAAATGTGTTTTGTCGCTTAGCGACCGGAAGATGTAAAATGTGTTTTGTCGCTTAGCGACCGGAAGATGTAAAATGTGTTTTGTCGCTTAGCGACCGGAAGATGTAAAATGTGTTTTGTCGCTTAGCGACCGGAAGATGTAAAATGTGTTTTGTCGCTTAGCGACCGGAAGATGTAAAATGTGTTTTGTCGCTTAGCGACCGGAAGATGTAAAATGTGTTTTGTCGCTTAGCGACCGGAAGATGTAAAATGTGTTTTGTCGCTTAGCGACCGGAAGATGTAAAATGTGTTTTGTCGCTTAGCGACCGGAAGATGTAAAATGTGTTTTGTCGCTTAGCGACCGGAAGATGTAAAATGTGTTTTGTCGCTTAGCGACCGGAAGATGTAAAATGTGTTTTGTCGCTTAGCGACCGGAAGATGTAAAATGTGTTTTGTCGCTTAGCGACCGGAAGATGTAAAATGTGTTTTGTCGCTTAGCGACCGGAAGATGTAAAATGTGTTTTGTCGCTTAGCGACCGGAAGATGTAAAATGTGTTTTGTCGCTTAGCGACCGGAAGATGTAAAATGTGTTTTGTCGCTTAGCGACCGGAAGATGTAAAATGTGTTTTGTCGCTTAGCGACCGGAAGATGTAAAATGTGTTTTGTCGCTTAGCGACCGGAAGATGTAAAATGTGTTTTGTCGCTTAGCGACCGGAAGATGTAAAATGTGTTTTGTCGCTTAGCGACCGGAAGATGTAAAATGTGTTTTGTCGCTTAGCGACCGGAAGATGTAAAATGTGTTTTGTCGCTTAGCGACCGGAAGATGTAAAATGTGTTTTGTCGCTTAGCGACCGGAAGATGTAAAATGTGTTTTGTCGCTTAGCGACCGGAAGATGTAAAATGTGTTTTGTCGCTTAGCGACCGGAAGATGTAAAATGTGTTTTGTCGCTTAGCGACCGGAAGATGTAAAATGTGTTTTGTCGCTTAGCGACCGGAAGATGTAAAATGTGTTTTGTCGCTTAGCGACCGGAAGATGTAAAATGTGTTTTGTCGCTTAGCGACCGGAAGATGTAAAATGTGTTTTGTCGCTTAGCGACCGGAAGATGTAAAATGTGTTTTGTCGCTTAGCGACCGGAAGATGTAAAATGTGTTTTGTCGCTTAGCGACCGGAAGATGTAAAATGTGTTTTGTCGCTTAGCGACCGGAAGATGTAAAATGTGTTTTGTCGCTTAGCGACCGGAAGATGTAAAATGTGTTTTGTCGCTTAGCGACCGGAAGATGTAAAATGTGTTTTGTCGCTTAGCGACCGGAAGATGTAAAATGTGTTTTGTCGCTTAGCGACCGGAAGATGTAAAATGTGTTTTGTCGCTTAGCGACCGGAAGATGTAAAATGTGTTTTGTCGCTTAGCGACCGGAAGATGTAAAATGTGTTTTGTCGCTTAGCGACCGGAAGATGTAAAATGTGTTTTGTCGCTTAGCGACCGGAAGATGTAAAATGTGTTTTGTCGCTTAGCGACCGGAAGATGTAAAATGTGTTTTGTCGCTTAGCGACCGGAAGTTGTATGATGGTTTAGTCTTCCGGCTGACGTCATCGGCAGATGCCGAGAGTTAATTGTTTGATGGTTTAGTCTTCCGGCTGACGTCATCGGCAGATGCCGAGAGTTAATTGTTTGATGGTTTAGTCTTCCGGCTGACGTCATCGGCAGATGCCGAGAGTTAATTGTTTGATGGTTTAGTCTTCCGGCTGACGTCATCGGCAGATGCCGAAGGATAGTTGTATGATGGTTTAGTCTTCCGGCTGACGTCATCGGCAGATGCCGAGAGTTAATTGTTTGATGGTTTAGTCTTCCGGCTGACGTCATCGGCAGATGCCGAGAGTTAATTGTTTGATGGTTTAGTCTTCCGGCTGACGTCATCGGCAGATGCCGAGAGTTAATTGTTTGATGGTTTAGTCTTCCGGCTGACGTCATCGGCAGATGCCGAGAGTTAATTGTTTGATGGTTTAGTCTTCCGGCTGACGTCATCGGCAGATGCCGAGAGTTAATTGTTTGATGGTTTAGTCTTCCGGCTGACGTCATCGGCAGATGCCGAGAGTTAATTGTTTGATGGTTTAGTCTTCCGGCTGACGTCATCGGCAGATGCCGAGAGTTAATTGTTTGATGGTTTAGTCTTCCGGCTGACGTCATCGGCAGATGCCGAGAGTTAATTGTTTGATGGTTTAGTCTTCCGGCTGACGTCATCGGCAGATGCCGAGAGTTAATTGTTTGATGGTTTAGTCTTCCGGCTGACGTCATCGGCAGATGCCGAGAGTTAATTGTTTGATGGTTTAGTCTTCCGGCTGACGTCATCGGCAGATGCCGAGAGTTAATTGTTTGATGGTTTAGTCTTCCGGCTGACGTCATCGGCAGATGCCGAGAGTTAATTGTTTGATGGTTTAGTCTTCCGGCTGACGTCATCGGCAGATGCCGAGAGTTAATTGTTTGATGGTTTAGTCTTCCGGCTGACGTCATCGGCAGATGCCGAGAGTTAATTGTTTGATGGTTTAGTCTTCCGGCTGACGTCATCGGCAGATGCCGAGAGTTAATTGTTTGATGGTTTAGTCTTCCGGCTGACGTCATCGGCAGATGCCGAGAGTTAATTGTTTGATGGTTTAGTCTTCCGGCTGACGTCATCGGCAGATGCCGAGAGTTAATTGTTTGATGGTTTAGTCTTCCGGCTGACGTCATCGGCAGATGCCGAGAGTTAATTGTTTGATGGTTTAGTCTTCCGGCTGACGTCATCGGCAGATGCCGAGAGTTAATTGTTTGATGGTTTAGTCTTCCGGCTGACGTCATCGGCAGATGCCGAGAGTTAATTGTTTGATGGTTTAGTCTTCCGGCTGACGTCATCGGCAGATGCCGAGAGTTAATTGTTTGATGGTTTAGTCTTCCGGCTGACGTCATCGGCAGATGCCGAGAGTTAATTGTTTGATGGTTTAGTCTTCCGGCTGACGTCATCGGCAGATGCCGAGAGTTAATTGTTTGATGGTTTAGTCTTCCGGCTGACGTCATCGGCAGATGCCGAGAGTTAATTGTTTGATGGTTTAGTCTTCCGGCTGACGTCATCGGCAGATGCCGAGAGTTAATTGTTTGATGGTTTAGTCTTCCGGCTGACGTCATCGGCAGATGCCGAGAGTTAATTGTTTGATGGTTTAGTCTTCCGGCTGACGTCATCGGCAGATGCCGAGAGTTAATTGTTTGATGGTTTAGTCTTCCGGCTGACGTCATCGGCAGATGCCGAGAGTTAATTGTTTGATGGTTTAGTCTTCCGGCTGACGTCATCGGCAGATGCCGAGAGTTAATTGTTTGATGGTTTAGTCTTCCGGCTGACGTCATCGGCAGAGCCGAAGGACAATTCAAGGTGTTGGAAAAGATCAACAATAATGCTTGTAAGATTGAGCTGCCTGGAGACTATGAAATTTCAACCACCTTTAATGTCCAAGATCTCTCTCCTTACAAAGGTGACGATAATGACATCGAGGAGACCCCATTAGCAGAATTGAGATTAAATCCTCAATCACCTAGGGAGGATGATGTGCCCTAGAGGGTCATCACTCGATTACAAACCAAGGCACAAGCTTTATCAAACCTTTTTTTTTTTTTTTTTTTTTTTTTTTTTTTTTTTTTTTTTTTTTTTTTTTTTTTTTTTTTTTTTTTTTTTTTTTTTTTTTTTTTTTTTTTTTTTTTTTTTTTTTTTTTTTTTTTTTTTTTTTTTTTTTTTTTTTTTTTTTTTTTTTTTTTTTTTTTTTTTTTTTTTTTTTTTTTTTTTTTTTTTTTTTTTTTTTTTTTTTTTTTTTTTTTTTTTTTTTTTTTTTTTTTTTTTTTTTTTTTTTTTTTTTTTTTTTTTTTTTTTTTTTTTTTTTTTTTTTTTTTTTTTTTTTTTTTTTTTTTTTTTTTTTTTTTTTTTTTTTTTTTTTTTTTTTTTTTTTTTTTTTTTTTTTTTTTTTTTTTTTTTTTTTTTTTTTTTTTTTTTTTTTTTTTTTTTTTTTTTTTTTTTTTTTTTTTTTTTTTTTTTTTTTTTTTTTTTTTTTTTTTTTTTTTTTTTTTTTTTTTTTTTTTTTTTTTTTTTTTTTTTTTTTTTTTTTTTTTTTTTTTTTTTTTTTTTTTTTTTTTTTTTTTTTTTTTTTTTTTTTTTTTTTTTTTTTTTTTTTTTTTTTTTTTTTTTTTTTTTTTTTTTTTTTTTTTTTTTTTTTTTTTTTTTTTTTTTTTTTTTTTTTTTTTTTTTTTTTTTTTTTTTTTTTTTTTTTTTTTTTTTTTTTTTTTTTTTTTTTTTTTTTTTTTTTTTTTTTTTTTTTTTTTTTTTTTTTTTTTTTTTTTTTTTTTTTTTTTTTTTTTTTTTTTTTTTTTTTTTTTTTTTTTTTTTTTTTTTTTTTTTTTTTTTTTTTTTTTTTTTTTTTTTTTTTTTTTTTTTTTTTTTTTTTTTTTTTTTTTTTTTTTTTTTTTTTTTTTTTTTTTTTTTTTTTTTTTTTTTTTTTTTTTTTTTTTTTTTTTTTTTTTTTTTTTTTTTTTTTTTTTTTTTTTTTTTTTTTTTTTTTTTTTTTTTTTTTTTTTTTTTTTTTTTTTTTTTTTTTTTTTTTTTTTTTTTTTTTTTTTTTTTTTTTTTTTTTTTTTTTTTTTTTTTTTTTTTTTTTTTTTTTTTTTTTTTTTTTTTTTTTTTTTTTTTTTTTTTTTTTTTTTTTTTTTTTTTTTTTTTTTTTTTTTTTTTTTTTTTTTTTTTTTTTTTTTTTTTTTTTTTTTTTTTTTTTTTTTTTTTTTTTTTTTTTTTTTTTTTGTTTTGGCAAACTTTTAGCCTTGTATTTTGTGGGTAAACATTGGCCTTCATGTAATGTTTTATAATTGCTTGCATCCTTAGGCATTATGATTATATGTATGTTAAGGTAGATGGTGGTTGGAAGTTGGTTGAAGCAAAGGAAATGGAAGAGAAGAACTCGGCCGAGCAAGGAGGACCCGCGCGCGCCATTTTAGCACCCGAGTTTGGAGAGCCTTTTCTTCTTTTTGGCTGGACCATTTTTCCATCATTTGCAGTTGCCAAAGTCCGCCTCACATTGCTTAAGATGACCTGGATTGGTGACATGGCTTGAGATAGCAAATTGAAGCAACAAATGGGCCAAGCAAAGGAGTTGCAGTGATTTTGCACAAAACTGAGAAAGGCCAACTTTTTGGCGTCATTTTACACCCCAAAACCAACCAAGCAACCAGCCACCCTTAGGTCTATAAATGCATTGGTGTTTTTAATTGTTGTTGAATCAATGAGAATAACCTAGTTTGTCTGCTGAAGTCGAGCCATGAAGATTGGTGAACGGTAAGCTCAGCTTGGTTAAGAATCGAGAAGGAGTTCTATCTTCTTTGAGCTTTCAAACCCAAGGTTGCTTGAATAGCCATTGTTCCACTCTTTTTTCATCTGTTTAAATAGTAGGATACACGAAGAAGGTGGCCATTAACCTATTCCATTTGTTGCCATCTTCCTTGGAAGAGTGTATGTCGAGAACTTACCAAACATTGCTCATCGGATAGCATCTGGTGTTCATTGCGTAACTTTTTATTTTCTCATCATCTGGACTTGAAAATTTAAAGAGACATTCTAAACTCATTCATTAAGAACCCCTTAAAATTTCGTTATATTTGGATTTCATTTGATTGGTCAAATTTTTGCTGGTGTTTGAGGTATTCTTGGCCTAGCCAAGTTCTGGTTTTTCTAACTTGCTATTGTACGTAGACACACGACCCCCTTGCAAGTGGAATCGTGTCAGTACTTGTTTCCTTTTTGTTAGCTAGACATGTGATGCTTCATTTTTTGTAATTGGAAACCCTAATTTTCCATGAACTTGGTATTTAAGCCACCGTTAAGGTTGAGGGCAGCAACTATTGAACCTTATTTGAAATTTGTTCAAAATTTGAGAGCTTTCTCTCTTCAAGTTGTTGCGCCTTACTCTTTGGTGAGTGATATCCGAGTATGAGTGTGTGATATTGGTTACACTTTTTTCGAGTTCAAGTGGATTCAATTGTTATTATTCCCTTCTCCACACTCTTCCCTTGAGGTGAAATCTTTAGCAGGGTGTAAGGAACTCTCTTGGAGCAAGTTGGAGAGTTCATCTTTAAAGAGAACCAAAGTATCCGAGGAGTGTAGCCATAGCACCCAATATACCAGCTTTCCCTATTTTGTGCATAACTATTTACCCCATTTGATTCTTCCCTTGCTTTTTGGAGCACATTTCTATCACATCATGAGTAAGAAGTTGTCCAAATTTCAGCCTCATTGGAGCTAAATTGACAAAGTTGTGTTCATTGGAAATTTACCATTTTCTTGGCCAAATCAACTTGTAAAGTTGAGGCACCTTGTGCCATACACCTCCATTGCATTTTCGAAGCTCATCATTTGGTATCAAACCCATGATCTAATTTTTATCCTTTTTCTTGGTTGTCATTCTCCTAAAATATGATGACAAGAAGTGGAGCACAAACGACTCAAAACTGTGAAGCACAAATATCAACACCTGCACCACCCCCTTTGAAGGAAGGATAATCTAGTTTGCAAGGGAAACTTGATGAACTTGAGGTATGTTTGCCAAATTGAAGAACTAATGCTAGAGCTAGGAAATCAAAATGTGTGACCTCCTCAAACGCCTCGGCCTAAGAGAAGACATAACACTCCAAGAAGTAGGAATGCCCGAGATGAATTTGATGAGGAGGAGGATGAAGAATCCGAGTTTGAAGAACTCTCCAACCCGAGGCAAAGACATGGTTGTAATGATGAAATGAGGCATATGAAGATATTCATTTCTCACTTTAAAGGCTCTAGTAACAGAGATGAATTTTTGGACTTGGTAGAAAAAGTAAACAAAGTGTTTGAATGCTATAACTATTTAGAAATTGAAATTGGTTTCTCTTGAGCTTTTAGGTTATGCTAGTCTTTGGTGGGAAAATCTACAGGCTCAAAGAGGGCATGATGGAGATGAAGATGTGTTAACTTGGAGGGTAATGAAGTTACTAATGAAAAAGAGATTTGTGTCTAGCCACTACAAGCAAGAGTTGTTTTTACAAAGCCAGAACCTCAAGCAAGAAGTGCAATTTGTTGAGGACTACCTAACAAAGTTTGAAATCCTCAAGATTATGTGTGGATTAGAGGAACAAGAGGAACAAACTATTGCAAGGTTTATCAAAGGGTTAAATAGATATATTGGGGATATAGTAGAGCTACAAACTTTTGATTCCATGGATAGTGTAATACAACTTGCCGTGAAGGTTGAAAGACAATAGGAAAGAACGGGTAAGGAGATTAATCCTCGATTTACACCAAAAGCGTCCATCGCATACAAGCCTCAAGCAAAGTTTAAGAAGAAGACTATGACCATTAAAGGAGCAATGAGCAACATACTAAAAGAGAAAAAAGTGGTGGGAGAAGCAACAAGGCAAAAGTCAAGGGAGATAAAATGCTTCAAGTGACTTGGTCTGGGGCACATTGCATCCCAATGTCCTAACAACAAGGTCATGGTGCTTAAAGATGGCACCAATGAAGTTAAAAGTAAGGATGAGGTTGAGGAGTAAGCAAGTGAAGAGAATGATGCACAAGAAGAGATTTTTCATGCCCAATTATGATCATTCAAAGAGTTATAACCCCACAAGTCCAAGAACAGGAATGCCAAAGAGAGAACATATTCCATATCAGATGTTTAATCAAAATATAAAGTATGTTCATTAATTATTAATGAGGATAGTTGTACTAATGTGGCCTCTCGAGACTTAGTGGAGATTACATCAAACTCCATACGTTGAATGACTAAAAAGATGTCAAGGTGTCAAAGCAAGTTTATATAGACTTTTCTATTGGCAATTATGAAGACAAGGTTGATATGCCCAAGGCCACGATCCATCGAGCACAAGTCGATGTATGTATTATCTAACTAATGGACTTGTGAAATTTTGTAGGTAAATTGCCTAAAGGCTTGAAGTGAATCAAAGAAGAAGAAATTTGTTTTCCTTAAATTCAAATTATGTAAACAAGCCTTGTATTTAATTTGTATAGTTTAGGATACTTTAATTCTATTTAAAACTCGTTAATTGGCAAACTTTAGCTTTTTAGAATGTGCATTTTTGTAATAGTCTTCAAAGGAAGGTGAACCAAAGGCTGAACCAAGTGAACCGAGGCCCAGAGAATGCTGAACCAAGGAGAACAAAGCTTGAACCGGATTGAACCAAGGAGAACAAAGCTTGAACCAGATTGAACCAAGGAGGAACAAAGCTGAACCAAGGTGCAAGAGTTGAATCGGCCCTGGAGAAACACTGCCTAGCGAACCGGTTGCCAGCATTCTGCAGAGGAGTCCAACGCTACATTTCTAGCCATTGCTGCCGAGTTTCCACAAGCGTTCTCTCCTTCTTCTTCATCATTTTCTCCTATGTATTTAAGCCTCCCTCCTCCTCTGTAATTTGGTTAGCCAGTGAAACGTATTTTTGGAAAAACCAGAAGATTGTTCTTCGTGTTCTATCGGAGTTTTCTCCGTGAAAAGAGAGCTTCTCTCTCGGCCTAGTCGGCGCCCAGCGCCTGATGGCTTCGCCCAGCGTTCCTCGAGCTCACGGTTGCTCAGAGGAATTTGAGTCGTCTTTTGTCAGCTCCCGCATGAGTTCGATTGAAGGAAGACGGCGAAACCGAAGTTCCCTTCGTTGTGATTTCGTCCTGGCAACGACGAATTTCTCACCCGTAGCTCGATAGCTTCTAGGCTAGCAACGGGCGATCACCACTTCCATCTCTGTCCACCGTCGGCCATTTCTGAAGGAAATGCAAAAGTTTTAAGGGCGTTTCACTTCACTGGAGCAAGCCTCTCCCGAGAGCGTTGTTTTTCAGTTGGCGCTATTCAGCAACCAAACGGCCGGCAAGGATCCCTTCCAGCCACCGGCGTTCTCTTGCTGCATTCTAAGGTAGTTATACCTAGCAATGCACAGCAACCACTTCACCTCCTTCTCCGTTTTCGCCGCTGTTTTTGTCGTCTGTGTCATGTGTCGGTCCAGAGCTTGTCCAGCTCTTGTTTTCTCTTCTTTAAATCAAGACTTACGCTAGCATAGGTTGTGATCCCATCTGCTCGAGGCTGTGATCCCATCTGCTCGAGGCTGTGATCCCATCTGCTCGAGGCTGTGATCCCATCTGCTCGAGGCTGTGATCCCATCTGCTCGAGGCTGTGATCCCATCTGCTCGAGGCTGTGATCCCATCTGCTCGAGGCTGTGATCCCATCTGCTCGAGGCTGTGATCCCATCTGCTCGAGGCTGTGATCCCATCTGCTCGAGGCTGTGATCCCATCTGCTCGAGGCTGTGATCCCATCTGCTCGAGGCTGTGATCCCATCTGCTCGAGGCTGTGATCCCATCTGCTCGAGGCTGTGATCCCATCTGCTCGAGGCTGTGATCCCATCTGCTCGAGGCTGTGATCCCATCTGCTCGAGGCTGTGATCCCATCTGCTCGAGGCTGTGATCCCATCTGCTCGAGGCTGTGATCCCATCTGCTCGAGGCTGTGATCCCATCTGCTCGAGGCTGTGATCCCATCTGCTCGAGGCTGTGATCCCATCTGCTCGAGGCTGTGATCCCATCTGCTCGAGGCTGTGATCCCATCTGCTCGAGGCTGTGATCCCATCTGCTCGAGGCTGTGATCCCATCTGCTCGAGGCTGTGATCCCATCTGCTCGAGGCTGTGATCCCATCTGCTCGAGGCTGTGATCCCATCTGCTCGAGGCTGTGATCCCATCTGCTCGAGGCTGTGATCCCATCTGCTCGAGGCTGTGATCCCATCTGCTCGAGGCTGTGATCCCATCTGCTCGAGGCTGTGATCCCATCTGCTCGAGGCTGTGATCCCATCTGCTCGAGGCTGTGATCCCATCATTTGGTATCAGAGCTCAACCTTGTGATTGAGTTTTGTTTCCTCTGTTTTACGTTATGTTTTTGTTTATTTGCTTCGTCTTTTCTGTCAGCATGTCATTGTTTTGTTTAGCTTTCGTCTTCCTGTTATTGTGTCTGTCAGCATGTCATTGTTTTGTTTGCATTTCTGTTTTTTTTTTTTTTTTTTTTTTTTTTCTTTTTATTGTGTTTCTGTTTTAGTCATTTTAGTTGCTGAATTGTTTGTGTTTGTGCCAGCATGTGAGCCTGTTTAATTTTCCTAATTATTTTATTAGGATGTTAATAATTTACTGGTTTGTGTCCTATTTTTCTTCCCAGGATCTTGGACTTGTTCACTGTTTTAGCATTTATCTATTCTTGTTTCCTGTTTAGTTTACTAAAATGTTTAGCTTGTGTTCATATATATTTTTTTTTGTTGTGTTTGTGCTCACTGTCTTTTGCTGTTGTTCTTCTCTGCGGTAGTGTTGTTCTGTTTAATGTCCAAGCATGTTAGTTTAGGATTGTTGTTAGCATGCTTAGCTTAAGATTTTGCTTTTGTTATGTTGCTGTTTGTGTGTAGGTTTATTTTCTGTTTTCAAGTTTAAATCTCTATCATCTTTAGAAGCATGATTTTACTGTGTTTAATTATGTTTCTGTTTCTGTCCAAGCACATTTAGTGCTCTGTTAAGTGAAGCAACCGGCTTGCTTCTATGCTAGTGTTCTGTTTTCTTTTTTATGATTTGTTTCCTGCTTAGAAATTTCAGAATTTTAGTTCTGTTTAGTTTTTGTTTCCATTAACATGTATGACTTTGTTTCAAGTTTACAAAAACTAGAAAATGATGCATTGAACTCAAATTGTTTTGTTAAAATTGAAGCTTAACTAACGTATGTTCTGCTTTGATTTCATTTCTGGTTTTAGCACTGTTTAGGAAAATTGATTGATCTTTGGTTTCTGTTTTGTAGCATTTTCTTTAGGATTATTTGTGTGGTTTGTTTGCTATTTTTCTACAGCATTAGGACTTTGTCTTGCTGAGGTTTTTGCAGCACCTTTGCTGCTCTATTTAGAGTCATTCAGCAAGGATAAAATGCTGAGTTTAATTGATAAATTTTGCAACATTATTTTTCTAGTTTTGGTGAACATTTTTCTGCTTAGTTTAGGTTCTGTTTTGCTAAACTACCGTGCCTCATGTTTGCATGGAATTATAATCTGTTTTTCTGTAGGAAACTGAAAATAATTCTAATGTTTAATCCTCTAAGAAACTGTTTAGAATTCAGATTGTTCTCTTGTGGTTTGTTTCTGTGTTAGAATCGTTTAGGTGTTTTGTTTGCTGTTCAAATTGCTAAGAGGTTTAGTATTTGAACCATGCATGTTTGTTTAGTTCTAGGTTGTTGTTTTTGCATATCTTAGTCTCTGTTTGTGTGTGTTTTTCGTAACATTTGTTTTGCAGTTTGTACCCATCTCCCAAGGCAAGAGGCCTCCTTAATTGGCAATTTCGGAGCTGTTAATTGCTTGTTTAAAAGGTACATTCATGTCCACCTTTAGTTTAAGTTTGTTGGGAGACTCTTCGAAATTGTTGACCGAGAGCAAATTGTGTTTAGTGTTTATTTTCTGTTGGGAAACTCTTTGGAATTGTTGACAGAGAGCAACTTGTCTTTTATGTTTGTATGTGATTGAACTTGCTATTCTTTGAAAGTACATTGCTATGACAATTAGCTGATATGATTTTTCCATATTATCCCCATGTTACTGATTAGCTAGCATGAATTAACCATGGCCCGTATCTGTTTAATTTTCAAAATGTTTTCTTGAAAAGCGTGTTCTATTTGTTGTGATTTTGTTGCGTTGTGTAAGTATTTGAATCTACTGTTTATTTGGATTTCATTACTGTGAAATTATATGATATGACTTTTTCATCTTAACCTCATGTTTCTGGTAAGCAAGCATGAACTAACCATGACTCATATCTGCTTAATTTTCATAATGTTATTCTAAAAAAGCATGTTCTATTTTGCTTGTTTTGTTTAGAAGATTGTTTATGGATTTTTGTTTCTATTTTTAGAACCATGTTTAGTTGTTTAGGTTGTGTTGGCAAAGTTAATTTACATAGAGAATGAATTAGAAAATGAGTGCTAAAATTTAATTCTCATGTTAGTTTACATTTTGCTGAAATTATTGTGTTGTTTTGGTATTTTCTAAATGTGTTTTAGTTTGTGTATTTGTTTGTCCAATCTTTTTTTATGTCTTATGTTTAGGAGATTTTATTGTGCTAATTTGTGGTGTAAATTGGCATTGATTTGTTTATGACTTTTCTAGGATGTTTAGTTAAAATAATGGTTTAGAATTTTCTGGTTTTTCTAGTTTTTGTTACTACTTTGGACTTGCATTATTCTTTTCTCACTATGAATTTTGATTTGAAATTTTTACAACATGTTAATCATATTGTGGACTAACATCTGTTTAAATTTCAGATTATTTGGAGTTGAATTGTGCAAGTTTCTGTTTAGGATACTTTAGGCTGTTTAAAAAATTTTCTAGTTTTTGAGTTTAAATTTCTGAACTTTGAGCTTGCATAACTTTCTGCTCATGTTGAATCTAAATTTGAATTTTGACAGAATGTTAATCTGGTTTGCTAATCCCTGTTAAATGTTTAGGAACTTTGGAGTAGATTTGTGTTAGTTTTTCTGCTTAGGAAATTTTGTTGTTTTTATGTGTTTTGTGCACTATTTTGAGTTTTCAATTTCTGTTATATGTCTTAAAAGCATCTAAAATGTTATGCAAATATTTTACCATGCTTATTTGTATTTTAACTTGTTTAGGATTTTATTTGATGCAATGAATTGAAATTAAAGTGAAAGCATAAAACTATAACAAGTTTAAATTGGATTGTAAAATTATTTCCATCCATGTTTAAGTTTTGTTTGATAATTGATGCATCTTTTCTGTCTATGTTTTGTTAGTGTCGAGTCTTTAAGAGTTCTTGATGATTAATTGAATTTGGATAAAAAGCATGAACTAAATTGCATGTTAAATAGAGCTTGGCAAATTCTATTTTACCAATGTTTATAAATTCTGTTTTGAACTCTTGTTTGATTGCATCAAGAATTTTGATAAGGCTAAAATTAATGATTATTGGAAAATGGTCATCCAAGAAGAGCTTAACAGGCTAAAACTTTATATTATTGAAACTAAGTGAGTGTTTAGTAATAATTTTAAAAAAACTAGGAAGTTTTAAGAAATAAAGCTAAGTTAGTTGCAAAATGTTATAATCAAGAAGAAGGTATTGACTTTGAGAAAATTTTTGCACTGGTAGCTAGGTTAGAATCCAATCGTATGTTTTTACTCTTTACTGTTACTCTCTATCAAAAGGACGTTAAAAGTGCTTTATTTAATGAGTATATCATGGAAGAAGTATATGTAGAGCCACTCATATGATTTAAAGTTCATGATATGCTAGATCATGTTTACAACTTCAACAATGCTCTCTATGTTATAACACAAGCACCAAGAGCTTAGTAAGAATGATTAAGAAAATTTCCTTTAGAGAGTGATTTTAAATTGAGAAGTATTGATTCCACTTTGTTTACCAAACGCAAGGGCAACAATCTCCTTATCGTACTAGTTTATGTTGATGATATTATATTTTGTGCAACAAATGAATCACTTTGTAAAGAGTTTGCAAAACTAATGCAATGTGAATTTAAAATGAAAATGATGAGTGAACTAAGATAAAAATGCCCAACGACTTTCTTTCTTCGACTTCTTTAGCCACTTCTGCGTCTTTCGAATTCTTGTTTAGGTAGTTCATACCATCCATGCATAACGTTTTGATCTAAGATTTCTATTCTTCCATGTTTCAGTAGTAGTACTTTCTTGGTTTTCAAATTAAACAATCCAAAGATGAAATCTATCTTAGAATTGGTAGCTATAACTTATCTTGTATTCTCAAGAGCCTTTTCACCAAATTGGACAAAGATAAAAGTGGTAAGTGTTTAGACATACATAGGTATAGTGGAAAGTGTTTAGACATAAAGACGATATCCTCTTTAGCATTTGATTGTGTGCTAAATTCCAAGTTAGTCCAAATGAGTCCAATTTGGATGCAGTAAAAAGAGTATATAAATATCTTGGTGGGACGTATGATTTAGAGTTACGGTATTCCGAAATAAATTATTTTTATTTGGTAGGATACACTGACTCAGATTATAGTGGAAGTTTTGTCACGACCCTTATCCGTATATAATTATTATTATTATTTTTTTTTTTATATAAGTACAAACTTTAATAACTTAGCGTTTAAGCGGAAATATACCTTTAAACCAGAACAGTTGAAGTCTAAAAGTTAAACCATTTAATTAGGACCTAAAAACAATTGAATTAGAACTTAAAACAATGCATTAAAACAATTATAAACAGAAGAAAATAATCGGCCAACGAAGCAGGGGCAAAACAGGGATGGCGATCCCATTACACAGGGGCGACCGAACGCCAAAGGATAGGCGTTCGTGCGCCCCATGCATAACTGCACGATCGGCCAACATTGGCCGATCGGGCGCCCCTTTGATGGCCAACTGCGATCGGGCGCCACTCTTTCCGCGCCCGATCGCGGAACTCTCTGGAAAACCCGAGAGTTCAGCGACCAGTCGCTACCCCTTCCGCGACCAGTCGCCCACCACATGTCTTTCTTTCCTTCCTTTCACGCCCTGCTCACCAATTTCCGACACAACACTTATACACATTTCCTTCATCTTTCTTCATCACTTACCATTACAATTTCACGAATCACACTTCTATACAATAACCGTATAGACACTCTACTGCCCGCTTCGCTAATTACGCATAAATTAACTCAAACACATTTAAAAAAAAAACATAACCACCTTTCATGAAAACGAACCGCGTGGTTCCGTTTAAAAGTTTAACATTCCTACTTGTTTTAAAACATCAAACACCACAAAACATTTTACATTTTCTATACAATTACCAAACACTCTAAAACATATCTAAACGTACTAAAATCCATCAAATTCATCATTATCCCAACAATACCCAAAAACTCTCAAAACACCTAACCGTGAGTCAACTGGCCCTGCCAAAACACACGCCGCCGCCACGAGCTCCGCCACCGACCATCTATACTTGGTCATCGTAAGGAGGTTCCTCACCTTCGTTCTCGTCACCTACATCATACGATAACTACATTAAGCCTAATGCTTAGTAAGGAGCGTGCTAAACATAACATTACATACATGCATGACATTTGTAAAACAGTTTCGTTTCGTTCGTTCGTATTCATTTAGTCCCGTGAGAAACATTCATTTGGTCCTGTGAGAAACATTCATTTAGTCCCGTGAGAAACATTCATTTGGTCCTGTGAGAAACATTCATTTAGTCCCGTGAGAAACATTCATTTGGTCCTGTGAGAAACATTCATTTAGTCCCGTGAGAAACATTCATTTAGTCCCGTGAGAAACATTCATTTGGTCCTGTGAGAAACATTCATTTGGTCCTGTGAGAAACATTCATTTAGTCCCGTGAGAAACATTCATTTGGTCCCGTGAGAAACATTCATTTGGTCCTGTGAGAAACATTCATTTGGTCCTGTGAGAAACATTCATTTGGTCCCGTGAGAAACATTCATTTGGTCCTGTGAGAAACATTCATTTGGTCCTGTGAGAAACATTCATTTGGTCCCGTGAGAAACATTCATTTGGTCCTGTGAGAAACATTCATTTGGTCCCGTGAGAAACATTCATTTGGTCCCGTGAGAAACATTCATTTGGTCCCGTGAGAAACATTCATTTGGTCCTGTGAGAAACATTCATTTGGTCCTGTGAGAAACATTCATTTGGTCCCGTGAGAAACATTCATTTGGTCCTGTGAGAAACATTCATTTGGTCCCGTGAGAAACATTCATTTGGTCCCGTGAGAAACATTCATTTGGTCCCGTGAGAAACATTCATTTGGTCCCGTGAGAAACATTCATTTGGTCCCGTGAGAAACATTCATTTGGTCCCGTGAGAAACATTCATTTGGTCCCGTGAGAAACATTCATTTGGTCCTGTGAGAAACATTCATTTAGTCCCGTGAGAAACATTCATTTGGTCCTGTGAGAAACATTCATTTGGTCCCGTGAGAAACATTCATTTGGTCCCGTGAGAAACATTCATTTGGTCCTGTGAGAAACATTCATTTGGTCCCGTGAGAAACATTCATTTAGTCCCGTGAGAAACATTCATTTAGTCCCGTGAGAAACATTCATTTGGTCCTGTGAGAAACATTCATTTGGTCCCGTGAGAAACATTCATTTGGTCCCGTGAGAAACATTCATTTGGTCCTGTGAGAAACATTCATTTAGTCCCGTGAAAAACATTCATTTAGTCCCGTGAGAAACATTCATTTGGTCCCGTGAGAAACATTCATTTGGTCCTGTGAGAAACATTCATTTGGTCCCGTGAGAAACATTCATTTAGTCCCGTGAGAAACATTCATTTGGTCCTGTGAGAAACATTCATTTAGTCCCGTGAGAAACATTCATTTGGTCCCGTGAGAAACATTCATTTGGTCCTGTGAGAAACATTCATTTGGTCCCGTGAGACACATTCATTTGGTCCCGTGAGAAACATTCATTTAGTCCCGTGAGAAACATTCATTTGGTCCCGTGAGAAACATTCATTTAGTCCCGTGAGAAACATTCATTTAGTCCCGTGAGAAACATTCATTTGGTCCTGTGAGAAACATTCATTTGGTCCTGTGAGAAACATTCATTTGGTCCCGTGAGAAACATTCAAAACATTCATTTAGTCCCGTGAGAAACATTCATTTGGTCCCGTGAGAAACATTCATTTGGTCCTGTGAGAAACATTCATTTGGTCCCGTGAGAAACATTCATTTAGTCCCGTGAGAAACATTCAGTCAGACCCGTGAGAAGCATACACGTGAGAATCATACAACGTTCACCTGATCGTTCTTTCATTTAACTTCTCATAAAAACATGTTCATAAACAGTTCGTATGCACTTTAATGAAACATGATGCACGAGGAGACATACATAAAAACATCTATCAAAATACCACTAAACTTCGCTAAGGCACTACTTAACTACCCTTCTTACCATCAACCCATGTAACCATCTATCCTCGTCACAATAAACATAATTTACATCGTTACGACGTAGGGCCTTAGTGGCCGGAAACCTAACACTCACTTACCTGGCGTCCTAAATATGCCGAGCACCGTCCTTTGAGCTTGGGTTACCTAGAGCATTTAACATCACATCATTAATATCGATTTTCAAACATCGAATCTAAACAATCGACTTCTCTAGCTAGGACAAATCCTTCAAAAAGACCCAAATCCTTTTCTTTTAGGCATTTCATCGAACACTTAGTGTTCATCAACTTCAAAACTCCATTAATGTCTTCCAAACCACTTTCAACAATCTATATTTCACATTAAACATCATCCAACACCATTAATCTACTCCAACAACTTAGATTTAACATCAAACATCATCAATGAGTAAAAATAAACAACCCTAACGATTTCTAACAAAAACCCCTAATTTTCTTCACAAACCCTAAATCGAATGAACTCCAAAAACAACGAATAAACTTGTCTAGAGTGTAGAACTCACCTAGAGGATTGATTTGGTGAAGAAGCTTGAAGGAAAATCGCCCAAATGGAGGAGAAATCAAGCCGATGGAGATGGCGATGAAGAGGAGGAGAAAATTGCGAGGGAGAGGAGGAGTTTCGTGCGCAGGAGGAAAAGTGAGAAAGAGAGAGAAGGCTTTTTGCCTTTTATTAAATTTTTGACTTTAAAACAAATTTACCTAAATGCCCTTAGCTCATTTCTTTAACTCAAATCGTTATTTCATCCATCAGTTAATTCCTCCAAAATTCCCATTTATTCTTAGGGCTCTAACAAAACTTCCCGTCGGCCATTTGGACTTAATTTATTATTTCCACGAATTTAAAACTCTAAAATGCTTAAATACTTAATATTCTAAACTTAAAGCTCGGAATCCTTAAAACGAAATTTCTGGGTGTTACAAGTTTAGTTGATCGAAAGAACATAAATGGAACATATCAATTCCTAGGAGAATCCTTAGTGTCTTGATTCTTTAAGATGTAAAACATTACGGTTCTTTCTACAGTCAAAAGTCAATATATAACTGCTTGAAGTTGTTGTGCTCAAGTGTTTTGAATGAAGGAAGATTTAGAAGAAAACAAGTGGAACATATCAATTTCTAGGAGAATCCTTAGTGTCTTGATTCTTTCAGAAATAAAACATTGGCTCTTTCTACAACCAAAAGTCAATATATAACCGCCTGAAGTTGTTGTGCTCAAGTGTTTTGAATGAATGAAGATTATGGGCAAATTTATGAGAAAATTCTAATTAGGTGTGACAGAACTATTTTTAGTAATATTTTAAAAAATGCCATCCAACACTCTCATACCAAACACATAGAATTTGTATTATGTGATTAGAAATCCTGTAACACCCGGCATTTTTGGTCATTTAACCACCCCTAAATTTATTTGAATAGAAGAAATTTGCTATTAATGTAATAAATATTTTGTTGGGATTGGGACGCTTAGAATTTTAAGGGTTTAAGAAAAATGGAACGAAAAGTGAAAGTCAAACCGCTCGGAATTTCGGTATTCCGTTTATTAGGTTATATTCGTAAATATGGTAATCTAAGGTTATTTTGCGAGCAGGAAGTTTTGTTAGAACCCTAGGATTTAATTAGAATATTTGGTGGATGGAGAAAGTTTCGAGATTTTAAGCGGGATTCCGAAACAAAACGCGAACGCTTTAATGCTCTCTCTCTCTCTCTCCCTCCGTCCCTCCCTCACGTGCCACTTATTTCCCCCCTCCCCCTCTCTTTCTCTTCATTCTTTTCCCGTCCCCCTCTCTGGTTTTAACCTTCTCCAGACAACGACGAACCAACCTCACGCCGCCGATGATTTTCTTCAATGCCCTCCTAGCCGATTTCTTCAATTTCTCTGATAAAGGTAATCTTCTACGTTATTTACTGAGTTTAGGATAATTATTCATTAGTTTCATTGAAGTTTTAGGGGTAGAGTTTTGGAGAAAACTCGTCGTTTTTATACGAAAACATGCTAAAATATCATCTAATGGTTTGAATGGATAAAATAAAGAAAAACTAAGCTCGGTCAACGAAAAACCAAAATTCGATCGAAAATTGACACGTATTTAGGGCACCCACGAAATTGGTATTTTTCTTTCGTTTTCGGCGTGGTTTTTATAAATTAACAATTCTATGATAAACTAGACGTAATGAGGATTCTGAAACATATTGGATTGTCGAAAACGAAACTCCTTTGGGTGATGAATTCGAGTATGAATTTGTGCACATAAGGTGTTCGACGAATTGTCCAAATGAGTTGTTAGATTGGTTTTCAGCAATTTGAATGGAGTTTGGAGCATGTCCTACTTAGTTTGTTAATTAGTATTATTGTAACGTGGCTTATGGTTCTATTGTACGTATTATAGGTTCGAGACTCGCCGAGACGTTCAAGGCTCGCAAACTTTACGGATGCTAGGTAAGTTCTTACGTATAGGTTGGCCCTTAAGGTTCTACATCACGGAGGTACTAGGTTTTTACGCTTTCGAGATTGTCGATGGGTAGATAGGTTGTAGAATAGGTCTTAAGTTAAGTATGTTTGTTTTACGTAATGTCTCGAGGATTTGTCATTTATTTTATGCTTTGATGACTTGTCTTTTATTATGTTATGTTTAAGTACAATGTACGTCCATGCATACACGTTTTCTCGAAAGTCATGCGAAATTTTTTATGCACGTGATTTGAAGTAAGAAAGATAAAAGATGTAAATGTAAAGTACGATTAAGTGTGGGACGGGTGCTGGCATATGTTTTGTCCTTCTTTGGGACTACGTAAAACCGTCATCGCCGCAGACAAACATGTGATTTTTATGTATTCTCGAACATGTATTTTGTCCCTCCATGGGATATAGCAAAAGTACCAACCATGTTAACCCCAACGTCATGTACGTATGTTATGTTTCCCACACTCTATAAGCCCCACTTATACCACATATCCACTTGAACGTAAATGTAAAGTAATGTTCATGTTCTTGAAATGTTCGTGGATAGCACATGAATCACTTGCATTATATTCCTTTACTGAGATTTAGGCTCATTAGTTGAACTCCATGTTGTAAGTACGGATCGCACGGATGAGGACTCTGAGCCTCAGGCCAATGTGTAGGCGCAGTTGGCGGGACAAGCTTGCAGGGTTTGTTGTGGCAGTCAGGAGCATTTTTGGCCCGTGCGTGAGGTTTTGAAATATATGTCACGTTTGTATAGTCTTTTTGGGATTTAGGTTTTCTGTCGATGTTTTAGAATTTTTGTTTAGATAGTTAATTTTTGAAAAACATACTGAACTGTTAGGGCTTTTAGGTTTATGCATGGATTCGTACAGTTTTTCAATCGATCCATGCAGTTTGATTTCTTGAATTTCCGCCACATTTTCTAACACGTTTAAAAATACGTTTTGAGTCAGGTTTTTGGGGGTTTTGAAGTATTTTGTTTTTAAAGAGATTCAGAAAGATTTTAGATAAGTTTAAGGTGAAGTGTAGGGGGTAGAAATGGAGAAAAAGTAAATAAGTGTGGAAAAAGGGGATGAAGTGCGTGGGAGGCGCGCTGGGGCGCACAGGAGGCACCCTGGGCCCGCGCATGCAGAAGGCGCAGTGTGCACCCCAGTCAATCGATCGACGTTGGGCGCCGATCTATCGGCACTCCCTCTGGACGCAGGGCTCGCGCGGCAGATTGGTTGCCCATCGATCGGCGACCGCCCCCATCTATTCGCCAGTGGCACACGAGCTGCGCGCAGCGCGCGCACGCGCTCCACACCTCAAGTGTCCTAAAACTGTTTTTTTTTTTTTTCTGATTTTCAAACACGTTTCAACCTGACCTTTTACGATACTTGTTAAACGTATTTTACGTGCGTTTCCTACGTAGTTTTAAGGATTTTAACGTCCCAAAAACCGAGTCGACGTTTTATCAAAAAATTATTTTAGCCTTCGTTTTAATGTTTTAAAATGGTCAACGACAAGGCAAATCTCGTGACTAGCTGGAGTGGGTCGGGGTTGTCACGAAACAAGTAGTTTTACATACGTTTATGTTAGACCCTAAAGGTCGATCGAGGTGGGTCATTTGTCTAAGTTCGTCGTCTTTTAAGGTGTAAGTAAAAATGAAAATTTTTTATGTGAAAGTACGAGGGCTTAAGTTAAGTTTACGTCATGGCAAGTCTGTGGCGGCCCTAACTGTGTTGGGGTCGTCACCGTTATGTTATCAGAGCACCCAGGTTTTAAAATCGCTTCTGTAGATTGTTTGACTGCGCTATTTGCCACGTGAGATCACTCCACCAACAGTAAGTGTTTAAGTTTCTGTACCCATTTTAGTTTATTAAATATAGTTTATTATTGTTTATAGGAACTTAAGAAAATGGTGAGGGGACGTCAAGGTGAAGCGAACGATAGGTGCGACGCCTTTGACCGTTTAACCGAGTTGGTCGGTATACAGTCTCGCATGGTGGAACGTATGATGGTGATGGAAGATAACGGGAACAACAATCACCCAAATCCTCCACGTGACACCAGTGGGGAAAGGTTCCGGCGGCTCCAATCTCCTATGTTTGATGGACTATCGATGACCCGACCCACACAAAGGATTGGATCCGGATGATTAAGAGAATGTTCAACTACGCGGAGGTGGAAGAGAATAAGAAGGTTATGTGAGCCGCATTTCATCTCACCAAGAGTGCGGGGTTTTGGTGGGACAGTGTACAGACAACAACGGCGGCAATGGATTGGGACGGATTCAAGAGGGTTTTCTACGAAAAGTACTTCGACTATAGTCTGAGGAAGGGAAAGATGATCGAATTCGCTCAACTACGATAATATGGAACAGTGGCCGAGTATTTTCATAAGTTTGAGTCACTATCCCGCTCTCAACTGTGACGTCCCTAACACTGTACCCGATTTACCCGTACTATATATATAATTTGCTATTATCAGCCAATAAGATAATTTGCTCTCCGAAATATCATTATTTTATTATAAACTCCATATTTGATAAATGGCTAGCAGAATTACCTATTTATACTTTCTCTATTAAGTATATTAAGGGAGACGGTCACTCTCTCTATACTATTCTAACCCGTGCATTTTCTCAGTATGGATAACCCCTTTAGGGGTAGGGGTAGAGGCCGTGGCCGTGGCCGTGGCAGTGGCAGATATTTATACGATTATCATTTTCCTATTATTGGTAGTGCTGGTGGCGTTGCTAGCACTAGTATTGCTACACTGACTCCCAAAACTGGTAAAGAAGTTTTGGAGTCTGTCACTTATTTTAAAAAGAGTTAAAATTATTTGCTATGATGAAAGATCAATTAGGATCTGTTGAAGATTTGAATATGACTGATGAAGATGAAGATCATATATCTGATCATATTTCTACTCCAGGTTCAGGATCTTTTCAGATATTTGCAAATGTCTCTCAACCATGCAAATGGGTATTTTTGCCTGATGCCTTTCTCACGGCTAAGCGGCCACACACCCCAACACGGCAACAGAAAGACATCTTACAAACAAGATGAAATCACAGCAAGTATTCTTTGCACATGAAAGCACGGAAAGAGTTAATAGAATCGTGTTGAAGAGATCACCTCATCGTATTGAGAAGAACAAAAGATCGTGTTGAAGTTAAAGCAAATATCGATTTACATTAGAAAACTTATCGACAAGTCCTTAGTTATTTGAAAGCAAATACAAATTTAGCCAATCATTTGGCTCTGATATCAAGAGGGGGGAAGCGATGAAGAAGAAGGAAGAAGTAGAAGAAACTTACTTATTATTCACAATAGTTGTAGCATACAAAGAGAGAGAGGGAGCGATCAGAGCTAGAGTTTTTACAAGGAGAGAAGGCAAAACTCTAAACAAACTTGAGAAAAGAAATGCAAACTAGCTCCCTTATATAGAAACGGGAGTTACAAGCGACAAACTAGTAACAGTAAAAGTAGATTCCCACTTATCAACTAGTGGGGCCTAGTCATGACAAAAGTAAAAGCAAATAGTCCTCCCATAGTGGAGTACGGAGATTCCTTCATAATGGAGTGGTAGGGACCACTACTTAACTTTATCAAAATCTTTATACTTCTGCCATAAGATCTTGCTGTCTTCACGAATCATATCTACATAATCTGAACGATCACCATTAAAAGGTTGATTCCACTTAGCTTCAGCTTCATTAAATAATTGACATAAAAACTGAGTTCTTTCTTTCATTTGTGCAACCCTTTGTTGCATATGACTAATATAGTTTCCAAAATTCATAGCTCTAATATGTAGAGGTAACCAAAGAGCTAGATTATGGACTGGTCTCCGATTTCTTTTAGAAATAGGAAAAGTTCTATTTCTTCGATAATATCGTCCGAAATTTCTATCAATATTTCTTGGATACCACCCAATATTCCAAGGAGCCACATTATAAGGATTCATTAAAGGAATATGATGACGAATTCTATCTTCAAAAACTTTATTTTCATGTCTTACAGCGGTTAATATTTCATGACGCTGTTCTAGAGATAAATAATTATCCCACCAACCTTTTAAAGCACCATTAAATCCATTAATAATAAAGGCAGCTATATCAGAATCTTTATTCTGAGAGGCTTTACAAACGCTAGAATACATTAACATTTTTTGGAGTAATTCATAAATTTGATATTCGGTTAAACCATCAAGGTTCCAATCATAGATAGTTTTAGCAGTATAAGAAGACTGTTCATGTAACCAATTTTCTTCCCATAATAAATCTACGGGAGTAGGTCTTTTATAATAAGTTCTTCTAATTCTATCGCCACCAGGCCCTTTATCCTCATATCTAACTCTATGAATACTTAAAGGGTCTATAGATTCTGGTAATGGATATAATTACATTCAGTAAAAGATTTTTCTATTTTTTTAATATCTTTTAAATAAGAAGGCATATCTTCGTCTTCACTAGAAGTATCATCTGCTGGCCAAGAACTAGAATCAATAGTTGGATGAATTTCAGTGTGATAATTTTCCATAGAATTTTCGGCTTGTGTATTAATAACACTAATATTTAATTGTTTCATTCTTTTAGCTAATTGTTCAATAAAGTCATTATTGTCTTTGGGAGATTTAAAATTAAATTTGGATATCACTATAGGAGGTTTTAAATCAGGAATAGAAATATTTTCTTTCTTTATTCCAGATGTCGAAGGAGGTGTCGTAAGAATATCTTCTATAACCTTTTTATTTGATTTTTCAGATAATTTAATTATTTGAGTTTCAACTCTTGATAATTGTTGTCCTATAGTGCTCATATGAATATTATTTTAATTTATTTGTTTAATTATAATATCATTTTTATCTTCAATAGGTTGAGATAAACTAACCAAAGGAATAGCTTCAATAGTATTATTCTTTAGACTAATAGGTTCTAAAGGTGGATGTATAGATTTAATACTTTCATTGTTTTTTATATTCCAAGTTTTACAATGATTATTATATTCTTCTAAAATATTAATTTGATATTTTGATACAGGTTTATAAAATATCGTTAAATACCATTCACTAAAAGTGATGAGATTCTGTTTCAAATCTAGATAAGAATAATATAAATCTTTTAATTTTTTAAATTCTTCAGATTTTTTATAATATTTTTTATCAATCCAATTTCTGAGAATAGCATTTTCAGGTGATTGATATTCTTCGTTACATATTTTTCTAATATCATCTTTGCTTAAATTTGAGTAATTCATCATAATTTAAATTCCATTTTTGAAACAGTAGGTGACTCTCTTTTATAAGGTTGAGAGGTTTCTCCTTTTTCATATTTAGAATTAGAAAATTGATTAGAATAAACACCATGAGGTATTTGTTGTTCAGATATTTTTAAAGCTTCAATATTAGAAATAGGAGTTTCAGATACAGAAAATCTAGAACTAGGTAAATCTACTTGATAAGGAGGAATAGATGACCTAGAAGATAGACTTCTGGAAAAAGATATTTTTCTTGATTGGTTATTATCAAATTTAATTTCTATATGTCCTTCAGGGGTTTGAATAATTTGAACGATTTTTTTATTAATAATTGGTTGAGGTAATACAGCTTGAGGAATAGTCCATTGTTCTGGAAATGTGACTTCATCCCAGTTTATTAATCTAGGAATAGCTATATTAGTTTTCATTATATCACTTTCAATTAATAAAGTTTTTCCTGGATTATCTTTTAATTTAACTTGAGGACATAAAGTATTCATTACTTTATAACTTAATCGATAGATTATAGCAATAGTTTCTGAACCTTGAAGAAACTCGTAACCATGAGTTTGAATATTTAAAACTACTGATTCAAATAAATTTTTATCAGTCAAAGATAAAGTTAAATTAGGATAAACATTAAAATAAATGGGATCATGACATAAACTGGTTTGTATAACACCCATTAAAGATTCTTTATAATTTTGACTCCTAGCGTATCTAAGAGTAGCTAAAATACTAGCATTTAAACCATGAATAGTTAAGGGTTTAAAAGCTATTTGAATAAGTCCAATGTGAATATATTTATATTTCGTAAAATATTTTTGAATATCTTTTAATCCTAATAATTTTATAGTTTTTTCATTAGAATCTAAGCAAATAGTTTGCTCAGAGGTCACCTATTACACATTCAAAGTGTTATATTATCAGGATTATCCATCCTCAAGAGTGGGGCTTAAATGTATTTGCTATTAGAAGCCTGAAAAATGATCAGAAATATAATTATTGGGATTATGTGAAAGCTTGGGAAAATACTTTTTACTATCAAAATCCTACAAGAACCCATTCATGGTTCTTTACTATCAATCCTGAGATTATGAAATCAGAAGATAAATTTCCACCTTGGTTTTATGTTTGGTGGATTGAGCATTCTCCTGATCTATCTATATTTCCTGAAAATATTCAAGCATTATTTGCTATATGGTTAAAATATCATCCTGAGTTATCCAGCAGGAAAACAATTATTAAAGAACAAGACCTATTATGGTTCTGTACTGAATTCCAAATTAATTGGATATGGCAATGGAATTTGGAAATTGATCAAGACCCTATTGGTCTGTATGAAGTTCAAAGAAACTTTTATGTTAAATGGTGGGCTAGATATGAAACTGAAGCCTGTATCGAAAGAATCAAAGCTGCTATTAGCACTTATAAAGACAAAGTGAGAAGTCCTATTACGGATAAAGATGAAAATATGGATGACAATTATATGAGAAAAATGTATGAAAATATTCAAAAGAAATATCCTCATATGAGTAAAAAAGAAAAAGAGTTGAAATTATTTGCTATGATGAAAGATCAATTAGGATCTGTTGAAGATTTGAATATGACTGATGAAGATGAAGATCATATATCTGATCATATTTCTACTCCAGGTTCAGGATCTTTTCAGATATTAGCTGAAGACTCACAAGATCCTAATGAAGATATTACTGATTTGACTATTGATTATACTACTAAAGACTTATGGGAAGCTTTTGTTGATGAACAGAAAAAGCTTAAAAATAAGGGAAAAAAGAAAACGTTATGAACTTTGAATTATATGAAGTTCGTATTGAAGATTTATATGAAAATAATATTGCAGGAATGAATCCTTATAATGTGGCACCTTGGAATATTGGGTGGCACCCTCGATATGTGACTAGAGAATTTCGTAACAGATATTATTATCCTAGTAGAAATAGTGTGCATTGGCCTATATCTCGACGAAATATGAGAAAAGTTCATAATCCAGCTATGTGGCTACATCTACATATTAGAGCTCAGAATTTTGGAAGACATATGGTTTATATGCAACAAAGGGTTGAACAAATGAAAGAAAAAACTCAGTTTTTATGTAGATTATTTAATGAAGCTGAGGCCAAGTGGAATCAACCTTTTAATGGTACCCGTTCAGAGTATGTGGATATGATTGGCGAAGACAGCAAGATCTTATGGCAGAAGTATAAAGATTTTGATAAGGTTAAGTAGTGGTCCCTACCACTCCACTATGAAGGAATCTTCGTACTCCACTATGGGAGTGCTATTTGCTTTTACTTTTGTCTTGAAACTAGACTAGGTCCCACCATACACTATGTGGGAATCTACTTTTACTTTTACTAGTGTGTCGCTTGTAACTCCCGTTTCTATATAAGAGAGCTAGTTTGCATTTCTTTCTCAAGTTTTTTAGAGTTTTGCCTTCTCTCCTTGTAAAAACTCTAGCTCTGATTGCTCTCTCTCTCCCTCTTTGTATGATACAACTACTGTGAATAAACAAGTAAGTATATTCTTATACTTCAAGGAGGAAGCGAAAGAGAAGAAGTGAGAAGTAGAAGAAACTTACTTATTATTCACAATAGTTGTAGCATACAAAGAGAGAGAGGGAGCGATCAGAGCTAGAGTTTTTCCAAGGAGAGAAGGCAAAACTCTAAAAAACTTGTTTAAAGAAATGCAAACTAGCTCCCTTATATAGAAACGGGAGGTACAAACGACAAAATAAAAAAGTAAAAAGTAGATTCATACTTATCAACTAGTGGGCCCTAGGCTAGAAACAAACAAAGTAAAAAGCAACTAGTACTCCCATAGTGGAGTACGAAGATTCTTTCTTTTATAAAGTAGTGGGGACCACTACTTAACCTTATCAAAAACTTTATCTTCTGCAATAAGATCGAATCATAGTGGTAGGGACCACCTTGTTATATCTTTCCATACTGACGAAGTTTAGTCATCACTAAACTACAATCAGTCTTTAAGAATTCCACTTCTTTACTTCTGTCACCGTTAAATAGAGGCATAGCCTCTTTATGTTGTTCTTCAAGCTGATTAACTAAATTCATCAAATATTGAGTCTTTTCTTGATACTGCTGCACCAATTGATGACTAAATTCTAGAAATCTTCTATAATTTTGTGCTTGCATATGAAGCGGTAGCCAAGTAGGTCTGTTGAAAACTTTTCGATAATTTCTTCTATAAATGGGCCAATATCCACGATAATGGCTAGGATGATAATCACGATAACGAAAAGTCCTGTCAATGCGAGCAGGGTAATACCCAATATTCCAAGGAGCTAAATTATAAGGATTCATCCGATCAATAAATCGTGGCAAATAATACAGCTGCCGATCTGCAAATATTTCCTCAATATGTGGATCTTCCCACTCAGGCCAATTCATAGATCTTTCTTTTCTTTTCCTTTGTATGTCAAAAGAAACATATTTTCTGCAACGTCTTCCTTAATAAAAACAAAAGGCTCATCATTATAAGTATGGTCAATATCCATATGAGGTGTTTGAATATTAAATAATTGAGTTTTCATAGCCTCAAATAATTTTTCGTCTTTTTCTTCCTTAGTCATATCAGGATATATTCGAGAAATAGTAGCATAAAGCGTTTCAATATAATTGATATTATCCTTTTCATCTTCAGCATCATTAATAGCTTTTTGCTTTGCTTTTTCTTTATAGATATTAATAGATGTCTTAATACGTGTTAAACACTTATTAGTCTCATAACGAGACTCCCATTTTACATAAAAGTTCCTTTGAACTGCATATAAACCCAAATAAGGGTCTTGATATATCTCAAGATTCCATTGCCATATCCAGTTTATCTGGAATTCAGAACAAAACCATAATAATTCTTGCTCTTTATTAAATAATTTCCTATTTGATAAAATAGGATGATACTTTAACCAAATATGAAACTCTTCTTGCATAACTGCAGGAAATAAAGCTAACTCCGGAGAGTGTTCCTGCCACCAAACTTAAAACCAAGGAGGAAATTTATCCTCTGTTTTAATAATTTCAGGATTAATAGAGAAGAACCATAAATGGGTTCTCTGAGGATTCTGAATATAGAACATATTTGTCCAAGCATCAACATAATCCCAATAATTATAATTTTGATCATTCTTGAGGCTTCTAATAGCAAACACATTTAAGCCCCATTCTTGAGGATGTATAACCCTAATAATATAACATTTCGAATGAGTGATAGCAGATTTTCCATATTCACCAATATAATGGTGCACAATCTGAACCGACTGTGTTTCGATAAGAATATGCTCATAATAAAGCCGATGCTTTCCATCAGTCATTAAATAATGATGAGAGCCCAAATATCTCTCTTTGATATACCAGGCGTCTTTATTAGCCAATAATAAATCTTTTTCATAAAAAGGAAAAATAGTAGCACATATATGCTTTTTCAAATATTGATCTCCTGCTTCGAATATTTCGGGAGCAGTTTTAGGAGGAGTAGGAGGAGTACTACTTTCTCCTATTGAAGAATATTGATGATAATAACTAAGGTGACCCTTTCCACGGCCCCTAGTACTTCTATGACCACCACTGTAACGCCCCGAGTCATCTGAACCCGGTTTGCTACCCATAACACTGAACCGAACCATGACGACTTGATGTTAAATTTAAAAAGAAATTTCGCTCGACAGTCAAAATTTGACTTTTTCTAAAAATTTATAATATTTAAAACTTGCAGCGGAAATAATTCTAAACAGCAATGTAGTAAAACAAAACTATAAATCATGGTTTGAAATGTTAAGAGACAATCGGTAGTTTGGAATTAAAGTTTAAAACTGTGGAATACTAGGAGAAATCGCGGAAATCCAACGTATCTGCCGATGAGCAAAGCCAACGGAAGGAGCAAAAAAAATGAAAACAAAAAGGCTTCTACCGATGACGTGCACAAACAACGCATTACCATCTGCCGATGACGTCAACGCAACACCGTCTGCCGATGAAGTCAACATAACTTCATCTGCCGATGAAGTCAACATAACTTCATACACAACTTCATCTGCCGATGAAGTCAACACAAATTCATCTGCCGGCAGATTTCCATCTTCCGATAGACAAACGCGCGACATCTACCGATGACGTCAGCCGGATGATTCCTTCATCCAACATCTGCCGATCGCTAGACGACAAAAACCTACACAACATCTTCCGATAGACAACTTAACCATGACTCAACATCTACCGATAGACATCATCTACCGATAGAGAACAAAACAACATTTCATCAACTCCTCGTTATAAAACACTACTCCAACTACAGAAAAGGATTTACTTACTCTACTGAAATCATTCAAAAACGATTCAACCATTGCATTACTCAAAATTCAGCAAGTAATAACATCTAGACCCAACAAGATACAGTTATCAGGAAGGAAAACTCAAAACATGTTCAAAACTTTGAAATCAATTCTGTCATGGAAACTCAACATACTCAGACTGAATCTTTAACTACTAGTCCTCCACACTGACAGACATCAGTTAAACCGCCCCATTAGCTGCCAGAACATTGAATAGGTGCACTCCTCCAACCCGACTAGTCCTCAGTGAACTCAGTAAACACACCTGCTGTCACTTCTTCACCTACATCACAAAACTCATCTATTAGCCTAATGCTAAGTAAGTAATGCAAAATGAAATGAATTACTGAAACATAAACTCCTAATCATGCAGTTTCTACTTTCTCATCTCAGTTGCTCATTCATCGTTTCTGATTCAGATCCCCCTGTGAAATTAGGAGTTGGATCAACTCTCCCAAAGTATATATCCACTGACTCATTAAGGGCCGGATTATTTCCCTTAACAGTAAATCTGATTCACATGTTCAGATCCCCCTGTGAAATTGGAAGTTGGATCAGCTCTTCCAAAGTATATTTATATCCACTGTCTCATTAAGGGGCGAATTAATTCCCTTAACAGTAAGTCTGATTCACTTTGCTGTTTCATCACATTCAATCCTCTCCATACCAATATGTATTCAAATTCATTTTCGTATACATTTTGAAAACATGACGCATGGCATACAAACACATCCAAGTAAATACAAACCTAACGTTTTGTGATGTAGGCCCGAAGGCACAAGCAAACATTACTTACCTGATCTCCTGGAAATCACTCGTTTTCAACTACTCTGGAACCCTTGCCCACCTGTCTTATGGCGAAGTCTAAAGATTTTGAAAGGTTAGTAGGTCCCCTACCACTCCACTATAAGAACTGCCTACTCCACTAATGATGCTTTTGCTTTTACTTTTTCTTGAACTGACTATCCCACCATAACACTCTGTGGGAATCTACTTTTCTTTTACTAGTTTGTCGCTTGTAACTCCCGTTCTATTAAGAGAGCTAGTTGCATTTCTTTCTCAAGTTTTTTGAGTTTTGCTTCTCTCCTTGTAAAAACTCTAGGCTCTATGTGGCCTCTCTCTCTCCCTCTTTGTATAACAATACTGTGAATAAAAACGTACGTATATTCCTTTACTTCATGAGGAGCTAAGAGAAGCAGTGAGAAGTGGAAGAAACTTCTTTTATTCCACAATAGTTTGTAGCTACAAAGAGAGAGAGGAGCGATCAGACTAGAGTTTGTGTTCGCAGGAGAGAAGTCAAAACTCTAAAAACTTGTTTAAAGAAATGCCAACTAGCTCCCTTATATAGAAACGGGAGGTACAAACGCAAATAAAAGTAAAAGTAGATTCTATTATCACCTAGTGGGGACCCTAGGCTAGAAACAAAAAATAAAACCAACTAATACTTCCCATAGTGGAGTCAGGTTCTTTCTTTTATAAGTAATGGGACCACTACTTCCTTATCAAAACTTTATCTTCCAATCAAATCGATCATAGTGGTAGGACCACCTTGTTATATCTTTCCCTACTGACAGAAGTTGAGTCATCACTAACTACATCGTCTTTAAGAATCCCTTCTTTTTTCGTTACTCTGTCACCGTAACTAGGAGGCATAAGCCTCTTTTGTGTTCTTCAAGCTGATTAACTAAATTCATCAAATATGAGTCTTTTCTTGATACTGCTGCACCAATTGAGGACTAAATTCTAGAAATCTTCTATAATTTTGTGCTTGCATATGAAGCGGTAGCCAAGTAGGTCTGTTGAAAACTTTTCGATAATTTCTTCTATAAATGGGCCAATATCCACGATAATGGCTAGGATGATAATCACGATAACGAAAAGTCCTGTCAATGCGAGCAGGGTAATACCCAATATTCCAAGGAGCTAAATTATAAGGATTCATCCGATCAATAAATCGTGGCAAATAATACAGCTGCCGATCTGCAAATATTTCCTCAATATGTGGATCTTCCCACTCAGGCCAATTCATAGATCTTCTTTTCTTTTCCTTTGTATGTCAAAAGAAACATATTTTCTGCAACGTCTTCCTTAATAAAACAAAAGGCTCATCATTATAAGTATGGTCAATATCCATATGAGGTGTTTGAATATTAAATAATTGAGTTTTCATAGCCTCAAATAATTTTTCGTCTTTTTCTTCCTTAGTCATATCAGGATATATTCGAGAAATAGTAGCATAAAGCGTTTCAATATAATTGATATTATCCCTTTTCATCTTCAGCATCATTAATAGCTTTTGCTTTGCTTTTTCTTATAGATATTAATAGATGTCTTAATACGTGTTTAAACACTTATTAGTCTCATAACGAGACTCCCAATTTTACATAAAAGTTCCTTTGAACTGCATATAAACCCAAATAAGGGTCTTGATATATCTCAAGATTCCATTGCCATATCCAGTTTATCTGGAATTCAGAACAAAACCATAATAATTCTTGCTCTTTATTAATAATTTCCTATTTGATAAAATAGGATGATACTTTAACCAAATATGAAACTCTTCTTGCATAACTGCAGGAAATAAAGCTAACTCCGGAGAGTGTTCCTGCCACCAAACTTAAACCAAGGAGGAAATTTATCCTCTGTTTTAATAATTTCAGTATTAATAGAGAAGAACCATAAATGGGTTCTCTGAGGATTCTGAATATAGAACATATTTGTCCAAGCATCAACATAATCCCAATAATTATACTTTTGATCATTCTTGAGGCTTCTAATAGCAAACACATTTAAGCCCCATTCTTGAGGATGTATAACCCTAATAATATAACATTTCGAATGAGTGATAGCAGATTTTCCATATTCACCAATATAATGGTGCACAATCTGAACCGACTGTGTTTCGATAAGAATATGCTCATAATAAAGCCGATGCTTTCCATCAGTCATTAAATAATGATGAGAGCCCAAATATCTCTCTTTGATATACCAGGCGTCTTTATTAGCCAATATAAATCTTTTTCATAAAAAGGAAAAATAGTAGCACATATATGCTTTTTCAATATTGATCTCCTGCTTCGAATATTTCGGGAGCAGTTTTAGGAGGAGTAGGAGGAGTACTACTTTCTCCTATTGAAGAATAATTGATGATAATAACTAAGGTGACCCTTTCCACGGCCCCTAGTACTTCTACGACCACCACTGTAACGCCCCGAGTCATCTGAACCCCGGTTTGCTACCCATAACACTGAACCGAACCATGACGACTTGATGTTAAATTTAAAAAGAAATTTCGCTCGACAGTCAAAATTTGACTTTTTCTAAAAATTTATAATATTTATAAACTTGCAGCGGAAAATAATTCTAAACAGCAATGTAGTAAAACAAACTATAAAATCATGGTTTGAAATGTTAAGAGACAATCGGTAGTTTGGAATTAAAGTTTAAAACTGTGGAATACTAGAGAAATCGCGGAAATCCAACGTATCTGCCGATGAGCAAAGCCAACGGAAGGAGCAAAAAAAATGAAAACAAAAAGGCTTCTACCGATGACGTGCACAAACAACGCATTACCATCTGCCGATGACGTCAACGCAACACCGTCTGCCGATGAAGTCAACATAACTTCATCTGCCGATGAAGTCAACATAACTTCATACACAACTTCATCTGCCGATGAAGTCAACACAAATTCATCTGCCGGCAGATTTCCATCTTCCGATAGACAAACGCGCGACATCTACCGATGACGTCAGCCGGATGATTCCTTCATCCAACATCTGCCGATCGCTAGACGACAAAAACCTACACAACATCTTCCGATAGACAACTTAACCATGACTCAACATCTACCGATAGACATCATCTACCGATAGAGAACAAAACAACATTTCATCAACTCCTCGTTATAAAACACTACTCCACTACAGAAAAGGATTTACTTACTCTACTGAAATCATTCAAAAACGATTCAACCATTGCATTACTCAAAATTCAGCAGTAATAACATCTAGACCCAACAAGATACAGTTATCAGGAAGGAAAACTCAAAACATGTTCAAAACTTTGAAATCAATTCTGTCATGGAAACTCAACATACTCAGACTGAATCTTTAACTACTAGTCCTCCACACTGACAGACATCAGTTAAACCGCCCCATTAGCTGCCAGAACATTGAATAGGTGCACTCCTCCAACCCGACTAGTCCTCAGTGAACTCAGTAAACACACCTGCTGTCACTTCTTCACCTACATCACAAAACTCATCTATTAGCCTAATGCTAAGTAAGTAATGCAAAATGAAATGAATTACTGAAACATAAACTCCTAATCATGCATTTCTACTTTCTCATCTCAGTTGCTCATTCATCGTTTCTGATCAGATCCCCCTGTGAAATTAGGAGTTGGATCAACTCTCCCAAAGTATATATCCACTGACTCATTAAGGGCCGGATTATTTCCCTTAACAGTAAATCTGATTCACATGTTCAGATCCCCCTGTGAAATTGGAAGTTGGATCAGCTCTTCCAAAGTATATTTATATCCACTGTCTCATTAAGGGGCGAATTAATTCCCTTAACAGTAAGTCTGATTCACTTTGCTGTTTCATCACATTCAATCCTCTCCATACCAATATGTATTCAAATTCATTTTCGTATACATTTTGAAAACATGACGCATGGCATACAAACACATCCAAGTAAATACAAACCTAACGTTTTGTGATGTAGGCCCGAAGGCACAAGCAAACATTACTTACCTGATCTCCTGGAAATCACTCGTTTTCAACTACTCTGGAACCCTTGCCCACCTAGTTTCATAAGCAGAATACCGATTAGATTACCACTAACTGTATCCTACATCACTCAGAAACCTAAGGAGCTAGTTTGGAAGTTCTGGTCATCATACACTCTCAGCACAATACTAAATCCCGAACTCCATTCATTCACAATATCGACATAACACACACACATTGCGCTCCCTCTGCTATCTAACCACTGAAATCTCAAGTGAACGAAAGGAAAACTTACCTAGTTGAGGAATGAGGATCGGTAAGGAAGAATCGCCTGGAGTTCTGCTGAGCCTGAGCTAAATACCGAGAAAGGAGAAATGAGGGAATAGTGGCTGTAACGCCCCCGAACCCACCTTTGCTCGGTGCGCTACTTAGCTAACCAATCCCTCGGTAAATCATAATGAAAAATAAAACTCCCAAACATAAAAGAAACTTACACAGCTGAATTTAAAACTAAACTCCTGAAACTCTCTTACTTCATACCTAGCTGCCTAGACACATCAATTCCCTTACCCCTAACCTTTCAGCACCACGGCGTCCTTCCCGAAAATTTCGGCAAAGTAACGCCATAAAATGGCGCCTCCAAAATGCTAGGTACCTGCACACAAACCAATTCCCAACCAGAATATTCTTCCTCAACTATCCACTCAACAATCCTACATATAACAACCTCCAAACAACAGTAAATAGGAAACTATAAAATACTAACATTTCTAACTAGCAAAACATCACCCTCACACATAGCTATCTCATAACTGTCAACCAAAAACATTACACATTTCCAACAATTCCACAAACAGACATTTACAATACTATTAAAATACAAAGCCCACACTCCCGAAGACCATGGTCGAGGCGCCCCGACAACTGCACGCACCGGCATACAGCGTACATCAACGACTGCGTCCCAATCCCAGCTTTTCTCTTAGCTCTAACCTGTACACCAGTCGTCACATACACCACAGAACACACACACACACGTAAGCTTATGCTTAGCAAGTAGGGATAACAAATATAAACAAGCACAATGCACACACAACCTCACACAACCCTAACATAACAACACAACACCACTCGGCACTACAACGCAACACAACATTACCCAACACGACAACGTAACACCACACTCCAAGGCAACTCAACAAACCGACTCAACACAACACAGCAACACGACCACACAATGCTAGTTGCCCGCACCCGAAAGGGTGCCTTAGCTGCCCGCACCGAAGTGCCTTTGTAACACCCGGGTTTTTTTTATGGAAGTTGGTAAGAAAATAAAATAGGTTGTTTTATTTAATTAATTTTGGTTCGGATATTTTCTGTGAAAGTAAGCCGTGGATTATAATGTAAGAGCAAGATTTATCGAAATTCGAATGGTAGAAAACACAAGTGGGTAAAACGGCAAGTGTAATTTGTATGAATGTTAATAGAAATAATAATTATAATTATTATAATTATTATTATTATTATTAATAAAATAAATAAAACAAAACAACAACAGAATTTCATTCTGTTGTTGTTCGAACCCGACGACGTGAGGAGCAGGACAGGGAGAGGGGGAGAGAACGCGAGCGACGGAGGCGAGCCGAGCACCGGCGACTCCGGCGTTCTCCGGCCAGACGGCGGCGATGCAGGGCTTCCGGCCTTTCTCCGCGCACGAACCGCCCGGTAAGGTTCGGTTTTTCTTTGTTTTTGCCCTGCTTTTTGGTTCTGTCGAGGCCGAGGGTGACGAGCTCGATTGAGCTCCGATCACCGACCAATTTGGGTTGTTTCCGGCGTGGGTTCGTCGACCCTTGGACCGGCTTTAGTCGTCTGGTTGTGAGGAGCCCAATTTGGGGAAATTTCAGTAAAAACCGATTTGGGGCATTTCGGGTTTGAGTGTGTAGGCTTGGAATTTCGATTAGTTTAGGCTAATTGGATGTGAGGGTGGTCGATTGGTGAGGATTTGAGTGAAAATTGATGAAAAATCGAAAAAGGAAATTTTCCGGTTTAAGGGCATATACTGGTTTACTGGAATTTGACCTAGTTAGAGTCGTTTGTTTTCAAATTCCTTTTGACAGGTTAAAATAGGTTATTAGAGGAGTACGTGGCCGCTGGAATCGTTCGATTCCGATATCCGACGCAAAAGTTACGCGTGTTTGAGGTTTCGGGTCGGTTTTTACCGAACCCAAATTGGTGGCCCATTTAGTTAGGCTTTCATTGGATTAGGCTAGAAATAGGAGTTTGAGAGTAATTAGTAGATGTAGGCTTGATTTTAATGGTTTGATGAATATTTATCGTAGGTCGAGCTGTAGATGGACAGGTAATCGGGTACCCTCAGCGAGCTAGGACGCCAGGTAAGTAGAGAACGTTTGTTTTGCCTTCGGGCCTACACCACGGAACGGTAGGATTTATTTTGTTGTTTGGTTGTTGATGCCTTATTGGTTGGTTGGTGTTTGTTTGTTGGTTGGTGTTCGAGTAGTGTGTGAGTTGTTGTTGTCGTTTAGTGTTGTTTAGTTGTTGATGTCTTGGTTGTCTTCTTTGTCGGTTGTTTCGTGTGGTGTCATATCGTCGTATTGTGTTGTATTGCATATCTTGGTTGACACATGCATCATGGTTTTCTAACTGACGAAATCACGTGTTTTGCAGGGTTGAGTGGTGAGGATGATGTAATGAAAGATAAGAAAAGATTTGCAACGTGGTCGTGAGTATGAATTCCTCGACCTATTCGTGCTTGAAGTGCACAATGGGTTGGTGCTTGAAGTGCACCCGTGCTTGAAGTGCACGGAGGATTCTACGATTGATTGGGGGGTTCTAATGTACGTAATGAGTCGTGAGTATGAATTCCTCGACCTATTCGTGCTTGAAGTGCACAATGGATTGGTGCTTGAAGTGCACCCGTGCTTGAAGTGCACGGAGGATTCTACGATCGATTGGAGGAGATTCGGTTGGCCGTCTTGGACTGTGTTGGGACGTGTGCCTCCGGTCTAGCTCCGTGGGTCAAGGTGTGGCCGTCCTGGACTGTGTGGGGGCATGTGCCTACTTGATTCACACGAAAGTGAAAGATAAATGCAACCGAAACGAAAAGAAAACAACAGAGTGTGTAGAAACTGCATATGATAGGATTGCATTGCATTGTGGTGTTGTGTTGCATTGTTGGTCGTGTTGTTAGTGATGTTTTGCATGGTTGAGTTGCATTGGGTGGTGTTGTATCTTTGTGTTGAGTTGTCGTGTCGAGGGGTGTTGTGTTGTGGTGTTAGAGTAGGGTAGGGTGTGCATTTTTCTTGTTATTATTTGTTACTCCCTACTTGCTAAGCGTAAGCTTACGTGTGTGTGTGTGTTCTGTGGTGTAGGTAACGACGCAGGTACAGGTGAGCTATGTGAGTCAGTCAGGACTTGGGAGCAGTCGGTGATGCATGGAGCGTGCCGGTGCGGGCATTTGTCGGGGCGAATCGACCATGGTCGTCGGAGATGTGGGGTTTAATATTTTGGTGGTTATTGTAAATGTTTATCGTTGTATATAGTTAAGTTAAGGGTGATGTATCGCCCTGTATTGTGGACTTTCTTCATTTAGGGATGTTAGTATTCTAGTTTCTCCTTGCTACTGTTTGAAGATTCTGTTGGAAGGTTAAGTAGATAATTGAGTAGAGTATTCTGGATTTGGTTGGGAATTGAATTGTGTGCAGGTATTTAGCATTTCGGAGGCGCCATTTTCAGGCGTTACTTTGCCGAAATTTTCGGGAAGAACGCCGTGGTGCTTATAGATTAGGATTAAGGGGCATTAGTGAGTCTAGTCTTATTTTAAATTAGATTTTTAACGTGAGATTGGTTAGCAAAGTAGCGCTCCGAGCCAGGGTGGGTTCGGGGGCGTTACAAGATGGTATCAGAGCATAAATGGTCGAGTCGTTCAAAGGATTACCCGACAATGCCGGCCGCCGTGCAACGTGCTTCACCGACTGTAAGTATTTCGTTACTTTAGTTAGTTTATATTTAAGATTAGATTGTTTAACCCTGTTTGTTTTGGAACTGTAATAGATTAGAACACCGAGAGTACCGAGACAACCTCGGTGGATCCCTTAAGCCAACTTATAGACGTATTGAAATGATAGTTTGAATAGTTAGGAATTTATTGGAAAGGCGAAACAGACAAGGTAACATCCTTAGAATAGATAGAAGTAGAATTGAGCATAGAGAGATTTCATAGAATTGAGAGTTGGGAATTGGAAAATTTATCTCCAGGAGAGCCCATAGACTTTGAAGTATTAGAGAATTAAAGTTGTTAGTAAATAGTGTATATGTTGTGTTGGACTTTGATGTACTTGACCTAGAGTTTTGGATTTAAAAATATAAAAGTTTAGAACAACTTAGAAATTTAGATGCCTTAACTTATTAGAGAAAAGTCTGGCCTCTTGAAGTAAGAGAATGTTCTGAGGATTAGAATATAGTAAGCCATACGCGAATTAGCTAGAGAGGGAGTGTCTATTTTAGAAAGGTATCAGGTAAGGGGCTGAGTTTAAAAGCGTGAAGGGAGCTACGACAATAAAATTTAAGAGAATAGTTAGAAACTGAAGTAACAGAATGAAAAAGAATATGTTAGGAATAAAGTTTGGAGAGATTTCTGAGAAAAATTTAATATTTGTATAAGAATGGAAAGACTTGGAAAATAGATTTTTGCAATAGTATTAGTAATACAAAGATTCGAGGTTTAAGTTGTACGTGTTAAATGGGGTATAAGAAATTTGAATAAGAAACACGGAAACTTGTGTGAAAACATTCAAGGGTGTTAGGAGGAATGTTAAGTTAGAAAGTTGCAAAGTTTCAATTCATAGGTAAAAAAAGAATCGAAACTGATAATTTTTGGTGAATAACTTAGGCTGGAGTTGATAAGTTTAAGTGGCTAAGGTTAAACATAGGATGTAAGTTAGAATCGAATGCTATTAGATTCTTGAGTATGGAGAATTTAAATTTTTGCAATGCTATGCTTAAGATGAGAATGTAAGATGGATAATCTAGGATTTAGTATCCTTAGATAGAAATGAAATCCTAAGTAGCAAACTTTTGGAGTTTTAGAAATAAATCAAAGTAGAGTTAGAAAAGTTTGAAGTTAGAGTTGACAGTACTTAAAGAATGTTGTGAGTGAGTGTAATTATTTGTCGCATAAATTGAGGTCAACATTAGTAAAGCTTAAGGGTAGAAACGAAATTTGGGGAAATGTTCTACACCATGGAAAGACCCTTAGAGAAACCCTTAGCACGTACGTTATGTGGATAAGACGAGAGATATAGATAGAATGATGTATACGATGTTAGTGAACTTATGAAAGCTTAAATTCTTAAGAAATGAGATAGTAAAATAGAAAGGATTTTTAAAATTGAGGACTTAGATAAGAAGTCTACTCGGCAGATTTTAGTATTGTGTGAGTAAGTATACTTTGAGAATTGAAGATACTAATTGGTATTTTGGGTGGTATTTAAGCTACAACAAGTTTGCTAACAAGGAGGGTGTTGGGTGACTTGTTGTAATGAGAATTAGAGAATATTTGAACCGAGTTGGAAGGCTAAAGAGAGTAGATTAGTTAGTAAATTTTGAAGAGAATCCTGAGGGAAATTAGATAATTATATTAGAGTTAAGAAACTTGGGAAGAAATTAGGACTTTGAGGTCTGAACCTTAAGTAATTACTTAGTAGTGTAAGATCTGAGGAATTAGAGAATTTCGAATAAGAGGAACGGGGAATTGCACAAAAGTGTGTGAGTGAGTTAGGGATAATGCTAAGTTAGAAAGTTTATAGGTTCGACTCGTATGTAACGAAGTCGAAACTGCTGAAACTGCTGATGTTGTAAATAGATTAGAAGAGTGGTAAACTTAAGAGTTGGTAAGCTTAAAAGTGAAATGTGAATGAGAACTTGAGCATTAGTAGAGGTTGGGAGATATAAGCTAGAAGAACGATGAGATTAAATTCTAGATTCTCATATGAGAGAAATTAGTTACCTAAGAGAGAGTTAGGATAGGAGAGTTAGCCCTCATATGAAGTTGTAGAACTTAGAGGATATTGATAATTAAATTGTAAAAGTTTTGAAAGGATAGGTGAGGAGATTAGTAAATTTTAATGGAAGGTTAGATAAAAGGGTTAGCCGTTGATTAATTTGAGGTCCGTGTGAAACTGTGGTATTTAGAGAATATCAGATAGAAGGAAAGGAAGTTCACACAGAAAATTTACAACTTAATTTAGGAAGGTTGTGAATCTAGGAGAGTATCAATTTTGAAATTAATAAGGTTGAAGTCGAAGTGGGTATAGATCATTTAAGGTATTTGGGTGATGAGTGTTGAGTGTAAAGTTGGGAACAAGTTTGTTTAGACCTTAAGATTTGAGTGTTTGGTAATGACTGAAAGTAGGAGTTAGCTAAGTTGAGGAATAGTTGATAGGTTTAAGAGATGAGAGTGTTGGGTATGAGTGCTGTGTAATGAAATGTCATGATTGTTCGAGGTATAAATTGTCTTGATTGGCTGATATGAGTAATTGGAAGAGATAGGAGGGATAAGTAGGAGTGAGATAGTGGAGCAGGAAAGAAGCAGTTCTTAGTGTGACGGTATTAATGTATCTTAGGAGATATGAGATTAAGATAGTAGGTAAGTGTTGATGAACTAGGGATTTGAAAAGCAACTAAGTGAACATAGTTAGAGAAAAGATGTAGAAAAGTGTAGTAAAGTCAATAATCGTGGGAATTATTGAGCGTTGTGGTGTATAGTTTAGGGTGTATAATTCAGAATGACCCAACTTAGAATTTTAGAGAATTGCCAATTTGGAGTGAATGAAAACTCAGATAGTACTTCGTTAGAATGAGGTACAAGGTAAATAGATGTAAGATGCGATAGTAAGATCGAAGGGAACTTGAAATTTAGAACTAACACTTTGTGATGGCTTTGGAAGTTGAGATTGTTTAATGGATTTTGAGTTGAAGGGTTTGAGGGAATGAATTAGAGCGTATAGAGCTAGGTGAAGTCAAAACTTTGGAGATGTAGGCCTTGTTATTTGAGAAGTGATTATGGGCAACCGATAGACGTATAGGATCGTAACGTAGTTGAGATTTAGCGTAGTAGCCCAGTAGCCCAAAGGGTAGAATGTGAGATGAGTAAATTGAAAAATAACAATGCCACAAATTTTGAGGACAAAATTTTTGTAAGGAGGGTGGATTGTAACACCCGGGTTTTTTTTATGGAAGTTGGTAAGAAAATAAAATAGGTTGTTTTATTTAATTAATTTTTGTTCGGATATTTTCTGTGAAAGTAAGCCGTGGATTATAATGTAAGAGCAAGATTTATCGAAATTCGAATGGTAGAAAACACAAGTGGGTAAAACGGTAAGTGTAATTTGTATGAATGTTAATAGAAATTATAATTATAATTATTATAATTATTATTATTATTATTAATAAAATAAATAAAACAAAACAACAACAGAATTTCATTCTGTTGTTGTTCGAACCCGACGACGCGAGGAGCAGGACAGGGAGAGGGGGAGAGAACGCGAGCGACGGAGGCGAGCCGAGCACCGGCGACTCCGGCGTTCTCCGGCCAGACGGCGGCGATGCAGGGCTTCCGGCCTGTCTCCGCGCACGAACCGCCCGGTAAGGTTCGGTTTTTCTTTGTTTTTGCCCTGCTTTTCGGTTCTGTCGAGGCCGAGGGTGACGAGCTCGATTGAGCTCCGATCACCGGCCAATTTGGGTTGTTTCCGGCGTGGGTTCGTCGACCCTTGGACCGGCTTTAGTCGTCTGGTTGTGAGGAGCCCAATTTGGGGAAATTTCAGTAAAAACCGATTTGGGGCATTTCGGGTTTGAGTGTGTAGGCTTGGAATTTCGATTAGTTTAGGCTAATTGGATGTGAGGGTGGTCGATTGGTGAGGATTTGAGTGAAAATTGATGAAAAATCGAAAAAGGAAATTTTCCGGTTTAAGGGCATATACTGGTTTACTGGAATTTGACCTAGTTAGAGTCGTTTGTTTTCAAATTCCTTTTGACAGGTTAAAATAGGTTATTAGAGGAGTACGTGGCCGCTGGAATCGTTCGATTCCGATATCCGACGCAAAAGTTACGCGTGTTTGAGGTTTCGGGTCGGTTTTTACCGAACCCAAATTGGTGGCCCATTTAGTTAGGCTTTCATTGGATTAGGCTAGAAATAGGAGTTTGAGAGTAATTAGTAGATGTAGGCTTGATTTTAATGGTTTGATGAATATTTATCGTAGGTCGAGCTGTAGATGGACAGGTAATCGGGTACCCTCAGCGAGCTAGGACGCCAGGTAAGTAGAGAACGTTTGTTTTGCCTTCGGGCCTACACCACGGAACGGTAGGATTTATTTTGTTGTTTGGTTGTTGATGCCTTATTGGTTGGTTGGTGTTTGTTTGTTGGTTGGTGTTCGAGTAGTGTGTGAGTTGTTGTTGTCGTTTAGTGTTGTTTAGTTGTTGATGTCTTGGTTGTCTTCTTTGTCGGTTGTTTCGTGTGGTGTCATATCGTCGTATTGTGTTGTATTGCATATCTTGGTTGACACATGCATCATGGTTTTCTAACTGACGAAATCACGTGTTTTGCAGGGTTGAGTGGTGAGGATGATGTAATGAAAGATAAGAAAAGATTTGCAACGTGGTCGTGAGTATGAATTCCTCGACCTATTCGTGCTTGAAGTGCACAATGGGTTGGTGCTTGAAGTGCACCCGTGCTTGAAGTGCACGGAGGATTCTACGATCGATTGGGGGGTTCTAATGTACGTAATGAGTCGTGAGTATGAATTCCTTGACCTATTCGTGCTTGAAGTGCACAATGGGTTGGTGCTTGAAGTGCACCCGTGCTTGAAGTGCACGGAGGATTCTACGATCGATTGGAGGAGATTCGGTTGGCCGTCTTGGACTGTGTTGGGACGTGTGCCTCCGGTCTAGCTCCGTGGGTCAAGGTGTGGCCGTCCTGGACTGTGTGGGGGCGTGTGCCTACTTGATTCACACGAAAGTGAAAGATAAATGCAACCGAAACGAAAAGAAAACAACAGAGTGTGTAGAAACTGCATATGATAGGATTGCATTGCATTGTGGTGTTGTGTTGCATTGTTGGTCGTGTTGTTAGTGATGTTTTGTGTGGTTGAGTTGCATTGGGTGGTGTTGTATCTTTGTGTTGAGTTGTCGTGTCGAGGGGTGTTGTGTTGTGGTGTTAGAGTAGGGTAGGGTGTGCATTTTTCTTGTTATTATTTGTTACTCCCTACTTGCTAAGCGTAAGCTTACGTGTGTGTGTGTGTTCTGTGGTGTAGGTAACGACGCAGGTACAGGTGAGCTATGTGAGTCAGTCAGGACTTGGGAGCAGTCGGTGATGCATGGAGCGTGCCGGTGCGGGCATTTGTCGGGGCGAATCGATCATGGTCGTCGGAGATGTGGGGTTTAATATTTTGGTGGTTATTGTAAATGTTTATCGTTGTATATAGTTAAGTTAAGGGTGATGTATCGCCCTGTATTGTGGACTTTCTTCATTTAGGGATGTTAGTATTCTAGTTTCTCCTTGCTACTGTTTGAAGATTCTGTTGGAAGGTTAAGTAGATAATTGAGTAGAGTATTCTGGATTTGGTTGGGAATTGAATTGTGTGCAGGTATTTAGCATTTCGGAGGCGCCATTTTCAGGCGTTACTTTGCCGAAATTTTCGGGAAGAACGCCGTGGTGCTTATAGATTAGGATTAAGGGGCATTAGTGAGTCTAGTCTTATTTTAAATTAGATTTTTAACGTGAGATTGGTTAGCAAAGTAGCGCTCCGAGCCAGGGTGGGTTCGGGGGCGTTACAGCCTTACACTATAACAAACTATCACACAACGTCTTATGTATACACAGTTAGGTGCCTCTTGCAGAACCTCCCGAAGCTTGCCATATTACAGACACTACTTCGCGACGAGGAGCCACTACACAGCTTTTGTGGAAACCTCCCGAAGCTTGCCATATTTCAGACACTACTTCGCGACGAGGAGCCACTACACAGCTTTTGTGGAAACCTCCCGAAGCTTGCCATATTTCAGACACTACTTCGCGACGAGGAGCCACTACACAGCTTTTGTGGAAACCTCCCGAAGCTTGCCATATTTCAGACACTACTTCGCGACGAGGAGCCACTACACAGCTTTTGTGGAAACCTCCCTGAAGCTTGCCATATTTCAGACACTACTTCGCGACGAGGAGCCACTACACAGCTTTTGTGGAAACCTCCCGAAGCTTGCCATATTTCAGACACTACTTCGCGACGAGGAGCCACTACACAGCTTTTGTGGAAACCTCCCGAAGCTTGCCATATTTCAGACACTACTTCGCGACGAGGAGCCACTACACAGCTTTTGTGGAAACCTCCCGAAGCTTGCCATATTTCAGACACTACTTCGCAACGAGGAGCCACCGCCAACAGACCACTTTCAAAACCATGCATATGCCACTAATGCTTAACCAACACAAAACATTCAAAACATGCTTAACCACAACCAAACATTTAAAACCACTCTTAACCATAACCAAACGTTTAAAACCACTCTTAACCAAACATTCAAGCAACCAAATCAGAACAAAGCAACAATCCAAACACTAACAATACACTATCAAACAATAAATCCTACCGTTCTGTGGTGTAGGCCCGAAGGCAACAAACACAAGTCCACTACTTACCTGAACTCCCTGCCCGTATCGTAGTTGCTTACTCCGAGTACACAAATCCCTCGCTCGCTAACCTAGCATATAAATGATGAATCACTTAATAACATATAATTAACCATAATTAACCCTAAAGAAGCAACAACTAAGTAATCTTAAGCTTTTAAACTTCAAAACCCGAAATTCACCCATTTTCACAGCCCAAACTTCAATCGGCCATAACTCCCTCATTTTTCAACGGATTTCGACGAATCACCCCATTCTGTAAACCTCTCCATGTCTACTTTCCATTGAAATAATCCATTTTAGCAAATAACAGAGCAGAACTGTTCGAATTCTGCAAAACAGAACCGACGACAACATTGATCCCATAATCGGTTTTTCACTAAAACTCACCACTTTTCAAATCTCTCCCTAAAATCAACCTAAACCATTCTATCCAAGATTTAAACAACCAAATTTAGCAAGAAAATCAGCAAGGTAAAAGAAAATTCGGAGCCCTCCCATTAGGGTTTCCAAACCCTTGCTAAATCTCCACAAAACTCATCAAAAACACCAAATTTTACTACTTACATGCATAGAACTAAAAACCCATCCAAAACTAACCTTAAATCCTTGAAGAAGCTTGAGAAAATGAAGAGGAACTCCTCCAATGGTGGCTGCTCTTGATCGTGGAAGAAGATGAGAAGAAATAAGGTTTTTTCCCTTTTAACACATTACTTTACCAAATATTTAAAACCAAGTTTTTCCCACTTTTAAAATCTACCACAAATTTCATCAAAATTGAAAAGCAACCCCACATTTTCTCTTCCTCATGTTCCAACGTGAATGCCATCCCTCAAAACCCATTTCATTCACTTTTACCTCATTTGACTTTTCAACCATTTTTTTTTTCCTTTTTACTTTGACTTTTCAAATTTACTTTTTAATCACTCCACTGTCTCTTCACCTTTTAAACCAACGTGATTCTTTCCCCATTTAATTACTTTTCTTTCATTTCTTAACTTCATTTACATTAACTTAAATTACAACACCCATTAACCACTCCAAGTGTAAGGTTTTCACTTAAATTTCTCTTCCAAATTTACTTCAAATAACACCTTCCAAATCAATTACTTATAAGGACTCTAGAACTACTCATATCATACCCTAACGAAGGTTATGCATGCTAAGGGAAAATTGCTGGGTGTTACAATCCACCCTCCTTACGAAAATTTTGTCCTCAAAATTTGACGTACCTTATTCTTTTTCAACTTACTCACTCTAACTCTACCCCCTTGGCTCTTAGGTTATCATTCGACTCCCAACCATGCGACAACTTTACTCATATATCGGCCCTTAATCATTTCTTGGGTAATGATAATTTCTACATCTATTCGCTTTATTTAACTCATCTTTCCCTAACCCAAGTACTCAAACATCCAATAAATATTTACATAGCCTAAGCACTCATCACCATACTCTCAAACTCATCTATCTGAATTTCAACTCTAACGTTTCTTTGAGCTAATTGCATACTCACTTTACTTTCTGATTTCGAGTCTATCAATCAACTACGCATCTATTTACCTTGAACAATTATAACCTTTTATTCCTTCGCACTCAAAGCTCCCAATACATAATCTATCCCTTATTCTTTCAAAGTATAAAATGAATTTATGCTCGATTTGTCCAACTTTGACTATAGTTATCACCAAACACTTTCAAATTCTTAGGTTTAAACTAATTCGTTCTCACTATTCACCCAATATATTAAATGGTGTACCACCACTTTAATTTCAACTCTCAACCTTCCTTATATAACTCTAAAACCTTAGTGAATAACTTCTTACCCTAAATTCTCAGTTCAAAATTCCCCTCTAAAATACTATCGGATCTTGCACCTTTTCGTTAGTCATTTTAACATCATCCACGCATTCTGAACTCTCACTACCTAAACCAATCTACTATGCTCTCGAAGTACTAGAGTGCTCATAATTACCTTACTACACTCAATTTATCTCACTTCTATTTCATTCATAACCACACACTCTCAAAGTCTTAGTTTCGGTGTATTCCCACTTCGACTCTAGCCCATGTCAACTACTCAACACTTTATAAATCAATATTCCCAAAATTCATTTTGCTCACAATTCCTATTCAATGAGGATTTCTTTATCCATTCTCTCCAACTAATCCTCATAGCTACACTCACTGCTCTGAATCTCATCCACTATACTCTCGATCATTCATCGAGGGTTGTCAACTCTCTATGACTCTAATTTAGGGTCATTCTAACTATATACCTCAATACTCAATAATCCCTCCAATTATTGACTTCACAATACCTAACTATCACTTAACTTATAAAATTATCTAACTTAAACTTCCTTTTAGTCCTAACAGTACCCTACCAATCACAAACCGCTACCACTAAAATAATACAACATACCTCAGTCTATCAAAATAAATAAAACAGCCGTTGAACTACAAATACCATACCTGAGATCACTGTTAAATCCTGCGTGTTGCTTTAGCCTGACCCTTCTTTTCTATAGGACAATTCTTGGCTATATGCCCAGGCTTATTGCAATTGAAACACTGATTGGTCTTTGGCTTTGGACAATCTCGGGCAGCATGGCCAGCTTTAAAACAGTTAAAACATTTTCCCTCGTATTGACCGCACTCTCCTGGATGAAATTTCAAACACTTAAGACATTTCGGAAAACTTCTTCTTTGCTTTTGTCGTGGTTTCTTTCCTTCTCTTTGGTCACTTAAAGTATCTCCCGGCCTTTTAGGTTCCTGAAGCTGTGAAGAAGATCCATCATCACCCATCTGAGTTGTAATTCCCGTGAACATTTGACCCAAAACTTCTGCTGGTTTAATCAACTTACCAGCAGCTTCCTCAACTTCTAATGCCTTCGCTACTACCTCAGAAAATGAACTTTTCGTAATCCCGAAGGTCTTCACCAGCATATAAATCTCGGGTTTCAAGCCTTGCACAAACTGAAAGATCTTATCTTCTTCCCGACTTACCATGTGGCTGGCAAACCGAGACAACAGTTCAAATTGCTGAATATAGTCTCCCACTGATCCCGTTTGCTTAAGTGCCATAAACTCCATCCTCTTTGCACCCTGGGCCGTCTGGTTGTAGTATTTGTCGAAGAACAAGTCTTTAAAGTCTTGCCAGGTTAAGCCCTGAGGACCGATGGTACCCTCCACCGACTCCCACCAACTTTGAGCATTATTGGCCAGATGAAAAGTAGCACATTTCACTTTGTTTACTTCTTCAACCTCGGCAACTTTAAACATATTCTCTATGGTATGAATCAACCTATCTGCAACTGTAGGATCCGTTAATCGGCCCTCGAACGCCGGAGGATTCAGCCCCTGAAATCTATTTCCACTAGCACTGACTCCAACATTTCCAAATCCTCCATGCCCAATCAAAGTTCCAACTAACTCTGCTTGCCGGGTAACCATGTCTGCTAGCTGCTTAACAGAGTCCTCAAGTGGATTTCTGGGCGGTTCGGGTTCATGCCTAGGTCTCCCGGGTCGTCTAGGGTTATACATTGTAACTTAATCCTGTATACAATTCAAAAAAACTAACTTAGATATAAAACTAGCTAAAGGAAAGAATACTTACAGTCGGTGAAGAACGTTGCATGGCGGCCGGCATTGTCGGGTAATCCTTTGAACGAATCGACCATTTTGCTCTGATACCATCTTGTAACGCCCCCGAACCCACCTTGGCTCGGTGCGCTACTTAGCTAACCAATCCCTCGGTAAATCATAATGAAAAATAAAACTCCCAAACATAAAAGAAACTTACACAGCTGAATTTAAAACTAAACTCCTGAAACTCTCTTACTTCATACCTAGCTGCCTAGACACATCAATTCCCTTACCCCTAACCTTTCAGCACCACGGCGTCCTTCCCGAAAATTTCGGCAAAGTAAAGCCTGAAAATGGCACCTCCAAAATGCTAGGTACCTGCACACAAACCAATTCCCAACCAGAATATTCTTCCTCAACTATCCACTCAACAATCCTACATATAACAACCTCCAAACAACAGTAAATAGGAAACTATAAAATACTAACATTTCTAACTAGCAAAACATCACCCTCACACATAGCTATCTCATAACTGTCAACCAAAAACATTACACATTTCCAACAATTCCACAAACAGACATTTACAATACTATTAAAATACAAAGCCCACACTCCCGAAGACCATGGTCGAGGCGCCCCGACAACTGCACGCACCGGCATACAGCGTACATCAACGACTGCGTCCCAATCCCAGCTTTTCTCGTAGCTCTAACCTGTACACCAGTCGTCACCTACACCACAGAACACACACACACACGTAAGCTTACGCTTAGCAAGTAGGGATAACAAATATAAACAAGCACAATGCACACACAACCTCACACAACCCTAACATAACAACACAACACCACTCGGCAATACAACGCAACAAAACATTACCCAACACGACAACGTAACACCACACTCCAAGGCAACTCAACAAACCTGACTCAACACAACACAGCAACACGACCACACAATGCTAGTTGCCCGCACCCGAAAGGGTGCCTTAGCTGCCCGCACCGAAGTGCCTTACACTATAACAAACTATCACACAACGTCTTATGTATACACAGTTAGGTGCCTCTTGCAGAACCTCCCGAAGCTTGCCATATTTCAGACACTACTTCGCGACGAGGAGCCACTACACAGCTTTTGTGGAAACCTCCCGAAGCTTGCCATATTTCAGACACTACTTCGCGACGAGGAGCCACTACACTGTAACGACCCGAGGAGGATCGTCACGTGTCATGACTTTCCTTTAAACTTATCCGTACTTTTATACCTCTGTAATCGGTGTATATATTTTTTTTATATATATATCAAATCTCATTCTAACTTAACTTAAGTTCGCTGAACAACCACATTTAGCTTTCACTCCTGCCGGTCGCTAAACGACAAACATCCAGTTGTTCTACCGGCCTGCACGTGCATCTCACATGATTCATTAGACATCTATCGGCAGGCACACATATTTGCATCTGCCGACGGTCACGTGCATCACGCGTGACCAATTAAATCATCACTCAATTACAACGACAAAAGACTGACTTATCTACCGATGACAAGGCACTCCATCTGCCGATGGCAACACACAACATCTGCCGATGGCATTTATACTACATCTTCCGATAGATTAACTCACATCATCTGCCGATGACGTGGCACTACATCTTCTGGTAGATTAACTCACATCATCTGCCGATGACGTCGCACTACATCTTCTGGTAAGGCGGAATGACATTTCCATCTTCCGGTATCTTGACCTACTACACATGCCGATCTCTAGGCATATCGTCTGCTGATGACGTCAGCCGGAAGACAAATACTTTTCCTCTTCCGATGACGTCCTCCGGAAGACAGACTTACCCGACTCCCATCACAATCCTCCTGTCGATTTCTACACTTCAAAATAACACATCTCCTGCCGATAGACAAGTACTTTCATCTACCGACTACTAAACATTAACCTAACATCTTCTTCTTCCGGTAGACAAGCAAACTTCATCTACCGATTTCTAAACTCCATAATAACACTCACACCTTCCGATAGACAAATACATTTCGTCTACCGGCAGCACAAACATCATAACTTCAAACTTAATACCGGACACCAACGGAATAAACCACAGATTCATTAAAACTCATACAGCGGAAGACTTAGTTAAAATCACTCATTCTATATTCTTATAATATACTCATAATCAGTATTCAAGCTAGACAAGTTCAAGCTCCATAATCATAAGTAACATCATCCTACTTAAACTTTTATGTTCATAGTTATCATTAAAACCTTAAGAGTAAAACCAGAGGGTCATAATCGCCATCCAGCCATAGACTTTCCACACTGATCACCTCCAGCAACCGAGCTTAGACTTCATCCTCAACTTTGTATTCCTCACCTGATATTTCTTCACCTACATCAGTAAGGTGTAACTGTAAGCCTAAGGCTTAGTAAGGAATGCAAACTATTATGAGTTCATGAATGCATAACTTGGAGAAAAACATGCTCATAAGTCTTTTCTTTTCACGTACTTGTTCTTAATCATCATTCATAATCGTATCTCGTATTCATTGTTCATAATCATCATTCGTAGACATGCTCATATTCATCATTCCTTTCATCATTCATATTCTTCATTACATTATGTGGTTTAAGGGAGGATTTGTGCCGGTAAAGGGGGTTCGACAGTGAGTTTGATCATGGTCCCTACTGCGGGTCGTATTCATATGTCCTACTGCGGACTGTGACATACGCCGAACCACCCCCAACCCTCACTTAACCACGTTGCATAAGTTTTATCTTCTTATTTTATTCATGAGAAAACATATTTCAAAACATTTTCATATGCTTGAGAAGTAAAACATGATGCATAACATAAATGCACTTAATCATCGAACTAAGACAGGGGAGAACATCAGAATAACATAACCATATCCATCGACATTTCATCAAACATATAGAAGACAACGTTCACTAAATCTAACATAGTCCTTTGATGTAGGGCCCTATTGGCCGGAAACTTAGTACATTCACTTACCTGGATCCTTAGCAACTTGAATCACTTTCTCTTCAACTTCTTCACCTAAAACATTCCACATTATAGTAGTTAAAATCAAGTCCTAAAAGTTCTAATCGAAAGTCATCCTAGAATCTAGCAGCTAAGGTTCTCTGTGCAGTCTGAAATCCAAAACCGAAACAGCTAGATATAGCTATCGATTAAACGGGGTCGGTTATATAAAAGGTCCAGAATCGATTTAAAGGTGGCATTACCAAATGAAGATAAGGAACGATAACTAACTGACTTAGCCATTGAAGAACTCGAAAGTACAAGTTCAACTGAAAACAGAGTTCTAAATGACTACCCGGTATCTACATTGTCAAAATCTTACCTAGAATGCGGGTTACCGGAGTAGAGGCTGAAAAACCAGTTGCTGGGGAGGAAGAAAGTTCCAGAGAAGAAGGGAGTCGCCGAGAGGAAATGTCGGCTGCAGTGAGGTTTAAATGAGATTTAAGGTTTCCATTTTCTATTTATACCTAATCCTTCAGTCTTTATTACAAAATTGCCACTCAACCTAGTTTTACTCAACTTGTAATGAATTTGCCTCAACATTAAATTTAATCATAAAGGTTAAATAAAGGGTAACAATGAGAATGGTCAGAAAATCACCTGGCCGAAATGTCGGGCGTTACACACAGCTTTTGTGGAAACCTCCGAAGCTTGCCATATTTCAGACACTACTTCGCGACGAGGAGCCACTACACAGCTTTTGTGGAAACCTCCCGAAGCTTGCCATATTTCAGACACTACTTCGCGACGAGGAGCCACTACACAGCTTTTGTGGAAACCTCCCGAAGCTTGCCATATTTCAGACACTACTTCGCGACGAGGAGCCACTACACAGCTTTTGTGGAAACCTCCCGAAGCTTGCCATATTTCAGACACTACTTCGCGACGAGGAGCCACTACACAGCTTTTGTGGAAACCTCCCGAAGCTTGCCATATTTCAGACACTACTTTGCGACGAGGAGCTACTACACAGCTTTTGTGGAAACCTCCCGAAGCTTGCCATATTTCAGACACTACTTCGCGACGAGGAGCCACTACACAGCTTTTGTGGAAACCTCCCGAAGCTTGCCATATTTCAGACACTACTTCGCAACGAGGAGCCACCGCCAACAGACCACTTTCAAAACCATGCATATGCCACTATGCTTAACCAACACAAAACATTCAAACATGCTTAACCACAACCAAACATTTAAAACCACTCTTAACCATAACCAAACGTTTAAAACCACTCTTAACCAAACATTCAAGCAACCAAATCAGAACAAAGCAACAATCCAAACACTAACAATACACTATCAAACAATAAATTCTACCGTTCTGTGGTGTAGGCCCGAAGGCAACAAACACAAGTCCACTACTTACCTGAACTCCCTGCCCGTATCGTAGTTGCTTACTCCGAGTACACAAATCCCTCGCTCGCTAACCTAGCATATAAATGATGAATCACTTAATAAACATATAATTAACCATAATTAACCCTAAAGAAGCAACAACTAAGTAATCTTAAGCTTTTAAACTTCAAAACCCGAAATTCACCCATTTTCACAGCCCAAACTTCAATCGGCCATAACTCCCTCATTTTTCAACGGATTTCGACGAATCACCCCATTCTGTAAACCTCTCCATGTCTACTTTCCATTGAAATAATCCATTTTAGCAAATAACAGAGCAGAACTGTTCGAATTCTGCAAAACAGAACCGACGACAACATTGATCCCATAATCGGTTTTTCACTAAAACTCACCACTTTTTTAAATCTCTCCCTAAAATCAACCTAAACCATTCTATCCAAGATTAAACAACCAAATTTAGCAAGAAAATCAGCAAGGTAAAGAAAATTCGGAGCCCTCCCATTAGGGTTTCCAAACCCTTGCTAAATCTCCACAAAACTCATCAAAAACACCAAATTTTACTACTTACATGCATAGAACTAAAACCCATCCAAAACTAACCTTAAATCCTTGAAGAAGCTTGAGAAAATGAAGAGGAACTCCTCCAATGGTGGCTGCTCTTGATCGTGGAAGAAGATGAGAAGAAATAAGGTTTTTTCCCTTTTAACACATTACTTTACCAAATATTTAAAACCAAGTTTTTCCCACTTTTAAAATCTACCACAAATTTCATCAAAATTGAAAAGCAACCCCACATTTTCTCTTCCTCATGTTCCAACGTGAATGCCATCCCTCAAAACCCATTTCATTCACTTTTACCTCATTTGAATTTTCAACCATTTTTTTTTTCCTTTTTACTTTGACTTTCAAATTTACTTTTAATCACTCCACTTTCTCTTCACCTTTTAAACCAACGTGATTCTTTCCCCATTTAATTACTTTCTTTCATTTCTTAACTTCATTTACATTAACTTAAATTACAACACCCATTAACCACTCCAAGTGTAAGGTTTTCACTTAAATTTCTCTTCCAAAATTTACTTCAAATAACACCTTCCAAATCAATTACTTATAAGGACTCTAGAACTACTCATATCATACCATAACGAAGGTTATGCATGCTAAGGGAAAATTGCGGGTGTTACAAACACCTCCCTCACGAAATTTTGTCCTCAAAATTTGAAAGTACCTGATCTTTTTCAAATTAATCACTTAACTCACCCCTGGGCTCTAGGTATCATTCGACTCCCAACCATGCGACAACTATCATATATAGGCCGTAATCATTCTTGGGTAATGATAATTTATTCAATTATCAGCTTTATTTTTTAACTAATCTTTCCATAACACAAGTAATAAACATCCAATACAAATTTTACATAGCCTAAGCAATCATCAACATACTTCAAAATCATCTTATTGAATTCAACTCTACCGTTTCTTTGAGCTAATTGCATACTCACTTTACTTCTGTTTGATTTCGATGTCTATCAATAACTACGCATCTATTTACCTTGAACAATTATAACATTTATGCCTTAGAAATCAAGATCCCAATACATAATCTAACCCTTATTCTTTCAAGTATAAAGAATTTATGCTCGATTGGTCCAACTTTGCTATAGTTATCACCCAACACTTTCAAATCTTAGGTGTAAACTTAATTCGTTCTCACTATTCACACAATCTATTAAATGGTGTACCAACCACTTTAATTTCAACTCTCAACCTCATTATATAAATCTAAAACCCTTAGTGAATAAATTCTTTTACCCTAAATTCTCAGTTCTAAATTCCCCTCGAAAATACTATAGATCTTGCACCGTTTCGTTAGTCATTTTAACATCATCCACGCATTCTGAAACTTCACTACATAAAAACCAATCTACTGATGCTCTCGAAGTATAGAGTGCTCATAATTACCTTACTACATCAAATTATCGCACTTCTATTTCATTCATAAACCACACAATTAAAAGGATAGTTTCGGTGTATTCCCAACTTCGACTTAGCCATGTAAAACTACCTCAACCTTTATAATCCAATATTCCCAAAATCATTTTGCTCACAATCCTATTCAATGAGGAGTCTTTATCCATCTCTCAACTAATCTCATAGGACACTCCACGCTCTGAATATCATCCACTATACTCTCGACATTCATCGGAGGGTTGTAAACTCTCTATGACTTAATTTCGGGTTCATTCTTCTCACTATATACCTCAATACTCAATAATCCCTCACAATTATTGATGTCACAATACTAAATATCCACTTAACTTATAAAATTCAACTTAAAATTCCGTTTAGTCGAACAGTACCCTACAAATCACAAACCGCTACCACTAAAATATAATACAAATACCTCAGTCTTCAAAATAAATAAACAGCCGTTTTGAACTCAAAAACCATACCTGAGATCACTGTTAAATCCGCGGTGGCTTAGCCTGACCCTCTTTTATATAGGGACAATTCGTGGCTATTCATGACAGGCTTATTTGCAATTGAAACACTGAGTGGTCTTTGGCTTGGACAAATCCGGGCAGCATGGCCAGCTTTAAACAGTTAAAACATTTTGACCCTCGTATTGACCGCACTCTCCTGGATGGAAATTAAAACACTTAAGACATTTCGGAACAAACTTCTTCTTTGCTTTTGTCGGGTTTCTTTCTTCTCTGTGGTCACTTAAAGTATCTCCAGGCCTTTTAAGGTTCCTGAAGCTGTGAAGAAGGATCCATCAATCACCCATCTGAGTTGTAATAACTGTGAAACATTGACCCAAAACTTCGCTGGTTAATCAACTACCAAGCAGCTCTCAACTTCTATGCCTTCGCTATACCTCAGAAAATGAACTTTTCGTAATCCCCGAAGGTCTTCAACCAGCATATAATCTCGGGTGTCAAGCTGGAACAAAACTGAAAGTCTTATATTCTTACGATTACCATGTGGCTGGCAAACGAGGACAAGTTCAAATTGCTGAATATAGTATCCCACTGATCCGTTTGCTTAAGTGCCATAAACCCAATCTTTGCACATGGCCGTCTGTGTAGATTTGCGAAGAACAAGTGTAAAGCTTGCCAGGTAAGCACTGAGGACCGATGGTACCCTTTTTTTTTCAACGACTCCCAACAACTTTGAGCATATTGGCCAAGATGGAAAAAGTAGCACATTCACTTTGTTTACTCTTCAACTCGGCAACTTAAACATTATTCTCTATGATGAATCAACCTATCTGCAACTGTAGGATCCGTAATCGGCCCTCGAACGCCGGGGCTTCAGCCTGACATCTATATTTCCACTAGCACTGACTCCAACATTTCCAAAGCCTCCATGCCAATCAAAGTTCAAAACTAACTCTGCTTGCCGGTAACCTGTTGCTAGTGCGTAACAGAGTCCTCAGTGAGATTTATGGCGGTCGGGTCAGGCCTAGTCTCCCGGGGTAGTCTAGGGTTATACATTGTAACCTAATCCTTGTATACAATTCAAAAAAACTAACTTAAGAGATAAACTGCTAAAGAACAGAATACTTACAGTTCGGTAAGAACCCGTTGGCATGGCGGCGGCATTGTCGGGTAACCTGTGAAACTAATCGAACCATTTGCGTCTGCTACATCTTGTACACGCCCGAACCCCACCTGGCTCGGTGCGTACTTAGTAACCAACCCTCGGGTAAATCATAAATGAAAAATAAAACTCCCAAAATAAAAGAACTTACACAGCTGAATTAAAAACTAAAACCTTGAAACTCTCTTACTTCATACCTAGCGCCTAGACAATCAATTCTCTGACCCCTAACCTTTAAGCACCACGCGTCCTACCGAAAAAATTTCGGCAACTAAGCCTGAACCTGGACACCTCAAATGCTAGGTACCTGCACACAAAACAATCCCAAACAAGAATATCTCTCAATATCACCAACAATCTACATTAACAACCCAAAACAACCGAAATAGAAAATAAAATACTAACATTTCTAATAGCAAAACATCACCCCACACATACTATCTCTAACGAACCAAAAACATTTACACATTCAACAATTCCACAAACAGACATTACAATACTATTAAAATACAAAGACCCACTCCCGAAGACAATGGTCGAGGCGCCCCGACAACTGCACGCACGGAATACAGCGTACATAAACGACTGGTCCCAATCCAGCTTGTCTCGTAGTCTAACTGTACACCCGTCGTCCCTACACACTAGAACACACCACCACACGTAAGCTTACGTTGGCAAGTAGGATAAACAAATATAAAAAGCAAATGCACACACAACCTCACACAACCTAACATAACAGTAAACACAAACACCACCGGCAAGCAAACGCACAAACATTACCCAACACGACAACGTAAACACACTCAAGGGGCAGCACCAAACTGACTCAACACAACACAGCCAACACGACCACACATGATAGTGCCAGCACCCGAAAGGGTACCTTAGCTGCCCGCACCGTAAGTTGCCTTACACCTATAAAAACTATTCACAAAGTCTATGTTACACAGTTAGGGGTGCTCTTGCAGAAACCGAAGCTTGCCATATTTCAGACATATTCGCGAAGAGGAGCACTACACAGCTTTTGTGCAGAAAACCTCCAGAAGCTTGCCTATTTAGACAACTACTCGAGACGAGGAGCCACTACACTGTAACGACCCGAGGAGGATCGTCGTGTCAGACTTTCCTTTAAATTATAGTACTTTTATTACCTATGTAATCGGTTGTATATATTTTTTTTATATATATATCAAATTCTAATTCCCTAACTTAACTTAAGTTAGCTGAAACACCCACATTTAGCTTTCACTCCTGCCGGTAGCTAAACGACAAACATTCCAGTTGTTCTAACGGCAAGCACGTGCATCACATGATTCATTAGACACTATCGGCGGCACAAATTTGCATATGCGACGGTCAGTGCATCACGCGTGACCAATTAATCAATCAATCAATTACAACGAAAAAGACTGACTTATCTACGTGACCAAGGCACTCCATCTGCGATGGCACACACAACACTGCGATGGAATTTATACTAAATCTTCCGATAGATTAACTCACATATTCTTGACGATGACGTGGCACTACCTCTTCTGGTGATTAAATCACATCATCGTGCCGATGAAGTCGCCACTTAAATATTCCTTGGTAAGCGGAATGACATTTCATCTTCGGTATCTGGAACTACTACAAATGCCGCATATCGAGGCATATCGTATGAGATGAGTCAGCGGAAGACAAATCTTTGTTCCTCTTCCGATGAGTCCTCCGGAAGACAGACTTACCGACTCCCATAACAATCCTCCTGCGATTTCGACACTAAAAATAACACATCTCCTGCCGATAGACAAGACTTTCATCTACCGACTACTTAACTTAACCTAAAATCTTCTCTTCCGGTAGACAAGCAAACTTCATTACGATTCTAAACTCATAAATAACACTCACACCTTACGATAGCAAATTACCTTCGTCTTACCGGAAGCACAAACAGCTAACTTCAAATTAATACGGGGGACACCAACAGAATAAACACAGATCATTTAAAACTCATACAGCGGGAAGACTTAGTTAAAATCACTCCTTCTATATTCTTATAATATATCATAATTCAGTATTCAGCTAGACAAGTTAAAGCCATAATCATAATATAAAATTCATCCTACTTAAAACTTTTATGTTATAGTATCATTTAAACCTTAAGAGTAAAAACAGAGGGTCAGATCGCCATCAAGCCATAGACTCCCGTTCACCTGATACACCCTTACAGCAACCAGCTTAAACTTCATCTCAATCTTTGTTATTACTCACCTGATATTTCTCACCTACATCGTAAGGTGTCAAATGTAAGCTAAGGCTTAGTAAAGGGAATGCAAACTGATTAGGAGTTCATGAATGCATAACTTGGAGAAAACATGATCATAAGTCTTTTCTTTAACGTACTTGGTATAATCATCATCATAATCAGTTATCTGTATTCAGTGTGCATAATCATCATGGTAGAAATGTAAATCTCATCCTGTCATCATCATGGCTTCAGTACATTATGTGGTGTAGGGAGGATTTGGGCCGGGGAGGCGGGGGGGGTTCGACAGTGAGTTGATCATGTGTCCCTACTGCGGGTCGTATTCATATGTCATACTGCGGAATGTGAATACGCCGAACCACCCCAACCCTCCAACCTTAACACGTTGCAAAGTTATCTTCTGATTTTATTCATAGAGAAAACATATTCAAAACATTTCATATGGCTTGAGAAGTAAACCATGATGCCTAACATAAGAATTAAATCAGCGACACTGACAGGGGGAGAACATCAGGATAACATAAAATATCCATCGACCATTTCTCAAACATATAACAGAAACGTTCACTAAATCTAAACATAGTCCTGTGATGTAGGGCCCTATTGGCCGGAAACTTCGTACATTCACTGACCTGGATCCTTAGAACTTGAATCCACTGTCTCTTCAACTTCTTCACCTAAACATTCCACATTATCGTAGTAAAATCAAGTCCTAAAAGTTCTAATCGAAAGCATCTAGAATCTAGCAGCTAAGGTATCTGTTTGCAGTGGGAGTCTGAATCCAAACCGAACAGCTCGATATAGCTATTCGATTAAAACGGGGTGGGGGTGGTTATATAAAAGGTCAGAGAATCGATTTAATAATTATAAAGGTGGCATTACCAAATGAAGATAAGGAACGATAATAACTGGACTTAGCCATTGCGCAGAAACTCGAAAGTACAAGTTCAACTGAAAACAGAGTCAATGACCTACCCGGTATCTACATTGTCAAAATTTCTTACCTAGAATGGGGGTACCGGAGTAGAGGCTGAAAAACCAGTTGTGGGGAGAAGAAGTTCCAGCGAAGAAGGGAGTCGCCGAGAGGAAAAGTCGGCTGCAGTGAGGTTTAAATGAGATTTACGTTCATTTTTATTATACCCTAACTTCAGTCATTTATACAAAATTGCACTCAACCTAGTTTACTCAACGTGTAATGAATTTGCCTCAACATTTAAATTTACTCATAAGGTTAAATAAAGGGGAACAATGAGACATGGTCAGGGAAAATCCACCTGCCGAAATGTCGGGCGTTACACACAGTTTTGTGGAAACATCCCGAAGATTGCCATATGGCAGACACTACTTCGCGACGAGGAGCCACTACAGATTTTGTGGAAACCTCCCGAGCTTGAATATTTCGGACACTACTTAGCGACGCGGAAGCCAATACACAGCTTTTGTGGAAAACCTCCCGAGCTGCCAGATTTCAGACACTAACTTCGCACGAGGAGCCACTACACAGCCTTTTGTGGAAACCTCACGAAAGATTGCCAATTTAAGACACTACTTCCGACGAGGAGCCATACACGCTTTTGTGGAAACTCCCGAAGCTGCCATATTTCAGACACTACTGTCGCGACGAGGAGACCACACACAGCTTTTGTGGAAACCTCCCGAAGCTTGCCATATCTTCAGACACTACTGCGCAACGAGGACGCCCCGCCAAACAGACCAACTTTCAAAACCAGCCATAGGCCACTAAGGCGTAACAAACACAAAACATTCAAAACATGATTACCCAAACCAAACATTACAACCACTCTTAACCATAACCACAACGTTAAACCACTCTTAACCACATTCAAGCAACCAAATCCGAAAAAGCAAACAATCCAAACACTTAAACAATCACTATCAAACAATACATTCTACGTTCTGTGGTGTGGCCCGAAGCAACAAACACAAGTCCATAACTTACCGAAACTCCCTTGCCCGTATCGTAGTTGCTTACCGAAGTACACACATCCCCGCGCGACTAACCATGCATATAAATGATGAAGACTTATAAAATCGAATTAACCATAATTAACCCTTAAAGGAAGCAAAATAAGTAATCTAGCTTTAAACTTCAAACCCGACATTCACCCATTTTCACAGCCCCAACTTCAATCGGCCATAACTCCCCATTTCCAACGGATTTCGCCGAATCACCCCATTCTGTAACCTCTCCATGTCTACTTTCCATTGAAAATATCCATTTTAGCAAATAACAGAGCAGAACTGTTCGAATTCTGCAAAACAGAAACCGACGACAACATTGATCCAATAATCGGTTTTCATAAAACCCCACCACTTTTTAAATCTATCCCTTAAAATCAACCAAACATTCTATCCAAGATGGAAACAAACCAAGATTTAGCAAGAAAATCAGCAAGGGTAAAAGAAAAATTCGGAGCCCTCCCTTAGGTTCCAAACCCTGCTAAATCTCCACAAAACTCATCAAAAAAACACCAATTTTTACTACTTACATGCATAGAACTAAAAACCATCCAAAAACTAACCTT
>CM039510.1:31684860-31786380 GCA_022432975.1 Begonia masoniana
TCGCGCCGATGAGCCCTACACATCTTTTGTGGAAACCTCCCGAAGCTTGCCATATTTCAGACACTACTTCGCGACGAGGAGCCACTACACTGTAACGACCCGAGGAGGATCGTCACGTGTCATGACTTTCCTTTAAACTTATCCGTACTTTTATACCTCTGTAATCGGTGTATATATTTTTTTTATATATATATCAAATCTCATTCTAACTTAACTTAAGTTCGCTGAACAACCACATTTAGCTTTCACTCCTGCCGGTCGCTAAACGACAAACATCCAGTTGTTCTACCGGCCTGCACGTGCATCTCACATGATTCATTAGACATCTATCGGCAGGCACACATATTTGCATCTGCCGACGGTCACGTGCATCACGCGTGACCAATTAAATCATCACTCAATTACAACGACAAAAGACTGACTTATCTACCGATGACAAGGCACTCCATCTGCCGATGGCAACACACAACATCTGCCGATGGCATTTATACTACATCTTCCGATAGATTAACTCACATCATCTGCCGATGACGTGGCACTACATCTTCTGGTAGATTAACTCACATCATCTGCCGATGACGTCGCACTACATCTTCTGGTAAGGCGGAATGACATTTCCATCTTCCGGTATCTTGACCTACTACACATGCCGATCTCTAGGCATATCGTCTGCTGATGACGTCAGCCGGAAGACAAATACTTTTCCTCTTCCGATGACGTCCTCCGGAAGACAGACTTACCCGACTCCCATCACAATCCTCCTGTCGATTTCTACACTTCAAAATAACACATCTCCTGCCGATAGACAAGTACTTTCATCTACCGACTACTAACATTAACCTAACATCTTCTTCTTCCGGTAGACAAGCAAACTTCATCTACCGATTTCTAAACTCCATAATAACACTCACACCTTCCGATAGACAAATACATTTCGTCTACCGGCAGCACAAACATCATAACTTCAAACTTAATACCGGGACACCAACAGAATAAACCACAGATTCATTAAAACTCATACAGCGGAAGACTTAGTTAAAATCACTCATTCTATATTCTTATAATATACTCATAATCAGTATTCAAGCTAGACAAGTTCAAGCTCCATAATCATAAGTAACATCATCCTACTTAAACTTTTATGTTCATAGTTATCATTAAAACCTTAAGAGTAAAACCAGAGGGTCATAATCGCCATCCAGCCATAGACTTTCCACCCTGAGCACCTTCCAGCAACCAGCTTAAACTTCATCCTCAACTTTGTATTCCTCACCTGATATTTCTTCACCTACATCGTAAGGTGTAACTGTAAGCCTAAGGCTTAGTAAGGAATGCAAACTATTATGAGTTCATGAATGCATAACTTGGAGAAAAACATGCTCATAAGTCTTTTCTTTTCACGTACTTGTTCTTAATCATCATTCATAATCGTATCTCGTATTCATTGTTCATAATCATCATTCGTAGACATGCTCATATTCATCATTCCTTTCATCATTCATATTCTTCATTACATTATGTGGTTTAAGGGAGGATTTGTGCCGGTAAAGGGGGTTCGACAGTGAGTTTGATCATGGTCCCTACTGCGGGTCGTATTCATATGTCCTACTGCGGACTGTGACATACGCCGAACCACCCCCAACCCTCACTTAACCACGTTGCATAAGTTTTATCTTCTTATTTTATTCATGAGAAAACATATTTCAAAACATTTTCATATGCTTGAGAAGTAAAACATGATGCATAACATAAATGCACTTAATCATCGAACTAAGACAGGGGAGAACATCAGAATAACATAACCATATCCATCGACATTTCATCAAACATATAGAAGACAACGTTCACTAAATCTAACATAGTCCTTTGATGTAGGGCCCTATTGGCCGGAAACTTAGTACATTCACTTACCTGGATCCTTAGCAACTTGAATCACTTTCTCTTCAACTTCTTCACCTAAAACATTCCACATTATAGTAGTTAAAATCAAGTCCTAAAAGTTCTAATCGAAAGTCATCCTAGAATCTAGCAGCTAAGGTTCTCTGTGCAGTCTGAAATCCAAACCGAAACAGCTAGATATAGCTATCGATTAAACGGGGTCGGTTATATAAAAGGTCCAGAATCGATTTAAAGGTGGCATTACCAAATGAAGATAAGGAACGATAACTAACTGACTTAGCCATTGAAGAACTCGAAAGTACAAGTTCAACTGAAAACAGAGTTCTAAATGACTACCCGGTATCTACATTGTCAAAATCTTACCTAGAATGCGGGTTACCGGAGTAGAGGCTGAAAAACCAGTTGCTGGGGAGGAAGAAAGTTCCAGAGAAGAAGGGAGTCGCCGAGAGGAAATGTCGGCTGCAGTGAGGTTTAAATGAGATTTAAGGTTTCCATTTTCTATTTATACCTAATCCTTCAGTCTTTATTACAAAATTGCCACTCAACCTAGTTTTACTCAACTTGTAATGAATTTGCCTCAACATTAAATTTAATCATAAAGGTTAAATAAAGGGTAACAATGAGAATGGTCAGAAAATCACCTGGCCGAAATGTCGGGCGTTACACACAGCTTTTGTGGAAACCTCCCGAAGCTTGCCATATTTCAGACACTACTTCGCGACGAGGAGCCACTACACAGCTTTTGTGGAAACCTCCCGAAGCTTGCCATATTTCAGACACTACTTCGCGACGAGGAGCCACTACACAGCTTTTGTGGAAACCTCCCGAAGCTTGCCATATTTCAGACACTACTTCGCGACGAGGAGCCACTACACAGCTTTTGTGGAAACCTCCCGAAGCTTGCCATATTTCAGACACTACTTCGCGACGAGGAGCCACTACACAGCTTTTGTGGAAACCTCCCGAAGCTTGCCATATTTCAGACACTACTTTGCGACGAGGAGCTACTACACAGCTTTTGTGGAAACCTCCCGAAGCTTGCCATATTTCAGACACTACTTCGCGACGAGGAGCCACTACACAGCTTTTGTGGAAACCTCCCGAAGCTTGCCATATTTCAGACACTACTTCGCAACGAGGAGCCACCGCCAACAGACCACTTTCAAAACCATGCATATGCCACTAATGCTTAACCAACACAAAACATTCAAAACATGCTTAACCACAACCAAACATTTAAAACCACTCTTAACCATAACCAAACGTTTAAAACCACTCTTAACCAAACATTCAAGCAACCAAATCAGAACAAAGCAACAATCCAAACACTAACAATACACTATCAAACAATAAATTCTACCGTTCTGTGGTGTAGGCCCGAAGGCAACAAACACAAGTCCACTACTTACCTGAACTCCCTGCCCGTATCGTAGTTGCTTACTCCGAGTACACAAATCCCTCGCTCGCTAACCTAGCATATAAATGATGAATCACTTAATAAACATATAATTAACCATAATTAACCCTAAAGAAGCAACAACTAAGTAATCTTAAGCTTTTAAACTTCAAAACCCGAAATTCACCCATTTTCACAGCCCAAACTTCAATCGGCCATAACTCCCTCATTTTTCAACGGATTTCGACGAATCACCCCATTCTGTAAACCTCTCCATGTCTACTTTCCATTGAAATAATCCATTTTAGCAAATAACAGAGCAGAACTGTTCGAATTCTGCAAAACAGAACCGACGACAACATTGATCCCATAATCGGTTTTTCACTAAAACTCACCACTTTTTTAAATCTCTCCCTAAAATCAACCTAAACCATTCTATCCAAGATTTAAACAACCAAATTTAGCAAGAAAATCAGCAAGGTAAAAGAAAATTCGGAGCCCTCCCATTAGGGTTTCCAAACCCTTGCTAAATCTCCACAAAACTCATCAAAAACACCAAATTTTACTACTTACATGCATAGAACTAAAAACCCATCCAAAACTAACCTTAAATCCTTGAAGAAGCTTGAGAAAAATGAAGAGGAACTCCTCCAATGGTGGCTGCTCTTGATCGTGGAAGAAGATGAGAAGAAATAAGGTTTTTTCCCTTTTAACACATTACTTTACCAAATATTTAAAACCAAGTTTTTCCCACTTTTAAAATCTACCACAAATTTCATCAAAATTGAAAAGCAACCCCACATTTTCTCTTCCTCATGTTCCAACGTGAATGCCATCCCTCAAAACCCATTTCATTCACTTTTACCTCATTTGAATTTTCAACCATTTTTTTTTTCCTTTTTACTTTGACTTTTCAAATTTACTTTTTAATCACTCCACTTTCTCTTCACCTTTTAAACCAACGTGATTCTTTCCCCATTTAATTACTTTTCTTTCATTTCTTAACTTCATTTACATTAACTTAAATTACAACACCCATTAACCACTCCAAGTGTAAGGTTTTCACTTAAATTTCTCTTCCAAAATTTACTTCAAATAACACCTTCCAAATCAATTACTTATAAGGACTCTAGAACTACTCATATCATACCATAACGAAGGTTATGCATGCTAAGGGAAAATTGCTGGGTGTTACAGTGGCGGCTAAACCTCATTAAACCCTTCCTTAAATACATTTTCCACTTTTCAAAATGCTAATTACTCTTTTGCCCTTGCATAGTTATTTATTAACCTAATCATCATTTTCTCCCAAATCCTCACATTATAAATGGTTAGTTAAATTCGGTTCAATAGAACCGGGTGCTACAATCTACCCTCCTTAAAAGAATTTTGTCCTCAAAATTCAGTACCTGAATAATTCCGGATGTTGGTCCATCATGTCTTGCTGGCGCTCCCAAGTTGTTTCTTCTATGTTCTGGTTGTGCCAAAGGACTTTCACTAATGGAACCTCTTTGTTGCGCAATACCTTCACCGCATAGTCCAAGATCCTTACAGGTTTCTCTTCATATGCCAGAGTGGGGAGAACTTCGATACTCTGCTGTTCCACAATCTGTGATGGATCTCTAACACACTTCTTTAGCATAGACACATGGAACACACTGTGTATTCCATCCATAGAAGCCGGCAGCTGTAACTGATAGGCTGCTCTCCCAACTCTCTTCAAAATGGTGAATGGTCCAATAAATCTGGGGTTTAACTTTCCTCTCTTTCCAAACCTCACAACTCCCTTAAAAGGTGACACTTTAAGAAAAACTTCATTACCAACATCAAATTCCAGTTCCCTTCGTCTTTTGTCTGCATAGCTTTTCTGTCGGCTTTGAGCTGTCAGGGTTCTTTGACGGATAAGAGCAATCTTCTCTACTGTCTGTTGCACAATTTCAGGACCAATCAGTTGTGCTTCCCCAACTTCATCCCAATACAATGGTGATCTGCACTTCCGTCCATACAATGCCTCGTATGGTGCCATACCTATGGTTGCCTGAAAACTGTTGTTGTAAGAGAATTCTACTAAGGGTAGGTATTTGCTCCAAGAACCTTGAAAATCCAAAACACATGCCCGGAGCATATCCTCTAATGTTTGAATGGTTCTTTCCGATTGTCCATCAGTTTGAGGGTGGAAAGCTGTGCTAAAGTTTAGTTGCGTTCCCATAGCCTTGTGCAGACTTTTCCAAAACTTGGATGTATATCTGGAGTCTCGGTCTGAAACTATAGTGCTTGGAACTCCATGCAGTCTAACTACTTCATGCACATACAACTCTGCCAGTTGATCCATCGAGTATGTTATCTTTATCGGCAGAAAGTGAGCAGATTTGGTTAAACGATCGACTATTACCCAGATTGCGTTATGTCCCTTTGCTGTTCTAGGTAATCCTATAACAAAATCCATAGCTATTTGTTCCCATTTCCATTCGGGAACTGGTAAGGGTTGCAACATTCCTGAGGGTCTCTGATGCTCGGCTTTAATCTGTTGACAACACAAACATGATCCTACATATTCTGCCACACTTCGTTTCATACCAGGCCACCAGTAGTGATGTTTAAGGTCTCTGTACATCTTTGTACTCCCTGGGTGGACAGAAAACCTGGAAGAGTGTGCTTCAGAAAGAATCTCGTCACGAAGCTTCTTAATGGCAGGAACAAACCATCTATTTCTATACCTAAGGATCCCATCGGTAGAATAGTTAAAATCTGACTTGTCCATAGAATCCATGCTTGACTTGTACTTGTTACACTCATCATCGTTCGCCTGAGCTTCCTTTATTTTCTCAAGAATAGTAGGCCTTAAAGTTATGGTTGAAATTATAGCTGATACATTGGTTACTGCTTCTAGATTAAACTTTTAGAATTCTGTCTCTAAAGCTATTGGTATGTCTAGAGTCAATGCAGAGACGGAATGAGTCACTCTACTCAAGGCATCAGCCACTACATTGGCCTTACCAGGGTGGTATTTAATCTCGAAATCATAATCTTTGACAAATTCCAACGACCTACGCTGCCTTATATTCAGTTCCTTTTGCGTGAAAATGTATTTCAGGCTCTTATGATCTGAAAATATCTCACAAGATTGTCCATACAGGTAATGCCTCCAAATCTTAAGTGCAAATACAACTGCAGCTAATTCTAAGTCATGTGTAGGGTAATTTTTCTCGTGGACCTTCAACTGTCTAGAGGCATAAGCTATCACTTTCCCATCCTGCATTAACACACAACCTAGACCGATCTTGGAAGCATCACAATAAATGCTAAACTTACCATCCTCGACAGGGAGGGTCAGAATTGGAGCATTGGTCAGCTTCTGCTTCAAAGTTTGAAAACTATGCTCACAATCCTCAGTCCACACGTATTTTACGTTCTTCCTAGTTAATCGGGTAAGGGATGTCGCAATCTTTGAGAATCCTTCGATAAACTTCCTGTAATACCCAGCCAATCCAAGGAAACTTCTGACATCCGTAGCATTCCTCGGTTGGGGCCATTCCTTAACTGCCTGGACCTTAGCTGGATCCACAGATATGCCATCTCCAGAGATGACATGTCCTAAAAAGTGAACTTGGTCCAACCAAAATTCACACTTGGAAAACTTGGCATAAAGTTGGTGCCTTCTCAGTACTTCTAACACTAAACTCAAATGTTTTGCATGCTCGTCTTTAGTGCTAGAATAGATTAGAATGTCATCTATGAATACAATGACAAACTTGTCCAAATACTCGTGAAACACCCTATTCATGAGATCCATGAAGGCTGCTGGTGCATTTGTCAGACCAAAAGACATAACCAAAAACTCATAATGTCCATACCTCGTGCGAAAGGCAGTCTTTGGGATATCCTCAGATTTAACCTTCAGCTGATAATAACCGGATCTAAGGTTAATCTTAGAGAAAACTCTTGCAGCCCTAAGCTGGTCAAATAAGTCATCAATTCTCGGCAAAGGGTATTTATTCTTAACAGTTAACTTATTCAATTCTCTATAATCAATGCACATGCGCATAGATCCATCTTTCTTTTTGACAAAAAGGACCGGTGCACCCCATGGTGAAAAGCTAGGGCGTATGAACCCTTTCTCCAACAGATCCTCCAATTGTTTCTTTAACTCTTTGAGTTCTGTTGGTGCTAGTCTATATGGATTTTTAGACACAGGTTCGGCTCCGGGGTAAACATCCACAACAAATTCAATTTCCCTATCTGGTGGCAAGCCTGGAAGGTCATCTAGGAATACTTCAGGGAAGTCTTGGACGACTAAGACATTTTTGGGACTTGATTTCTCTACTAGTTGTATGTCTAAAACACTAGCTAAGAAGCACAAATACTCTCTGCATAGGGAGGGTCTACAATTGACCGAAGTCATTACAGTCATTTCCTTACTCTTTTCTGAGGCTTGAAAGGTATGCTTCAAACTACCAGGGGGTTGGAAACTAACTATTCCAGTCCTACAATCAATCGTGGCATAATGCTTAAACAGCCAATCCATTCCCAGAATTACATCAAATCCCATTATATCCATAATGATGAGGTCAGCAGGTAGACTCACACTTCCTACTAACACATCACTGTCAAGCATCACTCGGTTAGAGTGCATGCGTTCACCAGAGGGTAAGGTAACATTAAACACATGCATGGAAGGGGTAAACTGTACATCTAATTTAACAGCAAATGTAGATGCTATAAACGAATGCGTTGCACCAGAATCTATCAAAGTAAAAGCAGGCACAGAGTTGATCAATATAGTACCTGACACTACAGCAGGCTGTTCCTCACCCGACTCCGTCATGGAGAATATTCTTGGTTTAATCATAGCAGGACCACTCTTAGGAACTGGACAGTCTCTGCTAATATGGCCGACTTTGTTACAATTATAGCATCTGGTGACTCTAGGCTTTGAACACTCTTTGAACGTATGTCCAACCTCCTCACACTTGAAGCACTTTCCCAAGCCCAGTCTACATTCTCCCGAGGTGGTTCTTCATGCACTTTGGACACTGGGGAAATTTCCTGACATTTTGCACCTTTCCCCCTGATCCTTGGCTATTTTGGCCCTCACTTGGCCTCTTCGTTCCCCTTTGCTGGTGTGGCTGGTTAAACCTTTGCAGGGCCTCCTTTGGTCTAGCACACTTCCTTTCAGCCTCTTCCACTTCCAGAGCAGTGGACACAACTTCGCTGAACGTTAAACCTTTAATGCCACAGAATTTGACTCCCCGATAAATCTCCGGCTTCAGTCCATGCACAAATTTGAACACCTTATCCTCGTCCTTATGAGCAAAGTGTCCAGCAAACCTGGACAAGGACTCAAATTGCCTACTGTACTCTGCCACCGACCCTGTCTGCTTCAAATTCAGAAATTCCAACTTCTTTGCGGTCTTGACCGTGCTGTTAAAATATTTCTCATAGAAGATGTCCTTAAACTTTGACCAAGTCATGGTCAGAATGTCAGTGGTGGTTTCAACTGTTTCCCACCAGAGTTGAGCTTCGCCAGCCAAGTGAAATGTTGCTAACGTGACCTTATCTCCTTCTCCTATGTTGGCGCACCTAAACATGCTCTCTATCTTCCTAAGCCACCCTTCAGCCACAACAGGATCAGACGACTGACCATCAAACGTGGGTGGTCTTAGCCTCCGGAATCTATCCCCGGAATGCTCGTTGCTAGAATCCGAGTTGGCACTTCCTTGCACCTCTCGGTTCAGCAGTACTCCTAGTTGCTCGGATTGTTGGCGCATTAATTATGCCTGCTGTCGCACTAGATCTGTCAACTGTCCGATTACACTAGAATCTTCTGCGCTTCGCGGAGTTGGTGTCTCTCTCCGCACCCTTGGCCTTCCTGGTCGTCGGGACATTTTGCTATATTCCTGCGCAGGGTTAACTATTTTATAAACATCTAATTACTAAGGCTAACATAAACACGTACAGTTGTTGGAGTACTCCCATGCAACGATCGGCACTGATCAGTAATCTTTTGAACGGTTTAACTGAATGTCTCTGATACCAACTTGTAACGCCCCGAGTCATCTAAACCCGGTTTGCTACCCATAACACTGAACCAAACCATGACGACTTGATGCTAAATTTAAAAAGAAATTTCGCTCGACAGTCAAAATTTGACTTTTTCTAAAAATTTAAAATATTTAAAACTTGCAGCGGAAATAATTCTAAACAGCAATGTAGTAAAACAAAACTATAAATCATGGTTTGAAATGTTAAGAGACAATCGGTAGTTTGGAATTAAAGCTTAAAACTGTGGAATACTAGGAGAAATCGCGGAAATCCAACGTATCTGCCGATGAGCAAAGCCAACGGAAGGAGCAAAAAAAATGAAAACAAAAAGGCTTCTACCGATGACGTGCACAAACAACGCATTACCATTTGCCGATGACGTCAACGCAACACCATCTGTCGATGAAGTCAACATAACTTCATCTGCCGATGAAGTCAACATAACTTCATACACAACTTTATCTGCCGATGAAGTCAACACAAATTCATCTGCCGGCAGATTTCCATCTTCCGATAGACAAACGCGCGACATCTACCGATGACGTCAGCCGGATGATTCCTTCATCCAACATCTGCCGATCGCTAGACGACAAAAACCTACACAACATCTTCCGATAGACAACTTAACCATGACTCAACATCTACCGATAGACATCATCTACCGATAGAGAACAAAACAACATTTCATCAACTCCTCGTTATAAAACACTACTCCAACTACAGAAAAGGATTTACTTACTCTACTAAAATCATTCAAAAACGATTCAACCATTGCATTACTCAAAATTCAGCAAGTACTAACATCTAGACCCAACAAGATACGGTTATCAGGAAGCAAAACTCAAAACATGTTCAAAACTTTGAAATCAATTCTGTCATGAAAACTCAACATACTCAGACTGAATCTTTAACTACTAGTCCTCCACACTGACAGACATCAGTTAAACCGCCCCATTAGCTGCCAGAACATTGAATAGGTGCACTCCTCCAACCCGACTAGTCCTCAGTGAACTCAGTAAACACACCTGCTGTCACTTCTTCACCTACATCACAAAACTCATCTATTAGCCTAATGCTAAGTAAGTAATGCAAAATGAAATGAATTACTGAAACATAAACTCCTAATCATGCAGTTTCTACTTTCTCATCTCAGTTGCTCATTCATCGTTTCTGATTCAGATCCCCCTGTGAAATTGGGAGTTGGATCAACTCTCCCAAAGTATATATCCACTGACTCATTAAGGGCCGGATTATTTCCCTTAACAGTAAATCTGATTCACATGTTCAGATCCCCCTGTGAAATTGGAAGTTGGATCAGCTCTTACAAAGTATATTTATATCCACTGTCTCATTAAGGGGCGGATTAATTCCCTTAACAGTAAGTCTGATTCACTTTGCTGTTTCATCACATTCAATCCTCTCCATACCAATATGTATTCAAATTCATTTTCGTATACATTTTGAAAACATGATGCATGGCATACAAACACATCCAAGTAAATACAAACCTAACGTTTTGTGATGTAGGCCCGAAGGCGCAAGCAAACATTACTTACCTGATCTCCTGGAAATCACTCGTTTTCAACTACTCTGGCAGCCTTGCCCACCTAGTTTCATAAGCAGAATACCGATTAGATTACCACTAACTGTATCCTACATCACTCAGAAACCTAAGGAGCTAGTTTGGAAGTTCTGGTCATCATACACTCTCAGCTCAGTACTAAATCCCGAACTCCATTCATTCACAATATCGACATAACACACACACATTGCGCTCCCTCTGCTATCTAACCACTGAAATCTCAAGTGAACGAAAGGAAAACTTACCTAGTTGAGGAATGAGGATCGGTAAGGAGAATCGCCTGGAGTTCTGCTGAGCCTGAGCTGAATACCGAGAAAGGAGAAATGAGGGAATAGTGGCGGCTAAACCTCATTAAACCCTTCCTTAAATACATTTTCCACTTTTCAAAATGCTAATTACTCTTTTGCCCTTGCATAGTTATTTATTAACCTAATCATCATTTTCTCCCAAATCCTCACATTATAAATGGTTAGTTAAATTCGGTTCAATAGAACCGGGTGCTACAACCACCACCCCCAAGGGGTTTATTCATTCTGTAAAAATATACTTTGAGCAATATAAGAAATTTCAACAATATGCTGTCCCAAAATATATTTGGTGTATCACCACATACTTCAGTAATAAAAGTATTTTCAATATTTTTAATTTTTTCAATTATTTTAGGTTGTTTTAATTGATCTTCAAGTTTTAAATAATAAATTTCTGATTTTAAAAAACTAATATGTTTTTGTTTATCTAAATATTGATTTTTTAATTCATTGATAAAAGTATCTTCAGGGTACATAATAAAAGCGTAATAAATAGATTGATTATTACAAGTAGCACTTATACCCTTTTCATCAATATTTTTAATAGGCATAATCATATTTAAAAATGGAGTTCCTAAAATAATTTTATGTTGTAAGTTTTTAACCAATAAAAAAGTAGTTGTTATACTAACATTATTATCGCAAATACTAGCATCAGTTAATTTATAGTTTACTTTTAATTTATTTCCACCGGCTGAATATAAGGATTGTTTTGTTTTCTCAAAATATTTAGTGGGAATAATTCCTTCTTTAATACAATTAATATCAGCACCACTATCTATAAGGGCTATTAAATCAGAGATAACATAATCTTGATTTATAATTAAATTAATTTTAATAAACCATTTTTGAAATCTCAATTTTGTTAAAATATTTATATCATTATCATTATAAGGGGTAACTTCATTAGAAGAGGAACCAATATTCATATGGGTTTCTATTTTTTCTAATCTTTCACTAATATTAATCTGATATTGATTGTAATCATACAGTAACTCTTGCAGTTCTCTTTTAAGATCTTTAACTTCTCTATTAAGATCTTGAATAGTGACAGGTTTAATTTTAGCTTTATCTAGTCTGTTAAAGACTTCTGTTAAAGAATAATGATGACCTCTTAAATTAGGTTTTTCAATTATTTCTTTATCTTTATTTTGTTGAATAATAATTTCAATAATCTTTTTTCTAAAGATAGGATCATGTATCTGATCTAAATTATCTAAAATATTTTGTTGCTCAGTTGATAATACATTGACTTGACATTTTTGACAGGTGTCATTGTCAGATGAAGAAGATAACTCATCAATAATATCTTCTGAGTCAGAAGATTCTTCCGAAGAAGTTAATAATAGTTTTTCTAAGGCTACTTTGAACCTGTAACGGCCCAATCCCCTGCCCAACATCTCCGGCCCAGCCTCAGCCAGCGCCAGTAGAAGTCGGCAGCCTCATGTCCGTGCATCACTGCCACGTGGCAGCCACACAGGCCCACCACGTGTACTCACGACCTTCCCACTCCCTGCAGTGGGTTTTTGCCTTCCCCCCCACTCGAACCTGGGACCTCAAGGACAAGTACCCAAGGCTACAAGTGAGGAGTACCACTGAGCTAGCTAGCTCATAACACTGAACGGAATCATGACGTCTTGATGCTAAATTTAAAATTTCACTCGACAGCCAAAATTTGACTTTTTCTAAAATTTCAAAATATTTAAAACCTGCAGCGGAAATAATTCTAAACAACAATGTAGTAAATCAAAACTATAAATCATGGTTTGAAATGTTAAGAGATAATCTGTAACGCCCCGAACCCGCCCCGGGCCCGGTGCGTCACGTTGCTAACCAAACCCGTGTTTAAAACTATGTTTAAATGATTTTTCGTAAATTTTTCGACTCGGTTTTCGAGTTTTTTCGAACCCTCAAATTTTGTTGGAAAACGTGCCAAAATATGTTTAAAATATGTCGGAAAAAGTCGGGTTAAAACTGGTTTGAAATAAGCGTCAAAATGTTAAAAATTGAAGTATGAACAGTAAAGTGTCGACACTATGAACTGTAGGTGTCAACACTTTCAAAACAGTTTATTCTCTGGTCCCATTTCTTTGCAAAAGGTGTCGACACCTTGTATTTGGTGTCGACACTATTTCAACAGTGTGAACAGTAAGTGTCAACACCTTGTATTAGGTGTCGACACTTTCTCAACACAGTGAACAGTGAATGTCAACACCTGCGTGCAAATTTGTTTATCCACTTTTCCTTAAGCTAAACTTCTCCAAAATCCATGAAATTTTAACCACACACTCCGGACACCTAAATCTTCAAATCCCGTAAATTTTATAGAAAACCGACTTCAAACGATTAATAAAAAAAATAGCAAACATAACCTGACGTTAATTATTTTAAAACCAAAACGGGCGGCGTAACGCCTAAATTTCTTTAAACCAAAACCTGAAATCAACCCACGAAAATATATGTTTACAACTTCCTTAAATACGACAACTATTAAACACAATATCCCAACTCGGAAACACCAAAATACATTACGAAAATATTTACGAACACAATTTACCACAACTTAATAAAGTTTCCTAACTCCCACAAAACAACATTTCCGCACACCAACTATCCATACCAAAATACTTACAAATTAAACTATCCATGTCAAACATTCACCTCCCACTACCCGAGACATCCAGTGGTCAAAACGCCCCGACAATAGCCTGCACCGGCGGACTCCGTACTCCTCCGACTGCAGCCTAATCCTCGGTAGTCTCGTCTACTTCACCTGTATACAAATCGTCACCTACACCACAGAACACACAAAAAGGTAAGCCTAACGCTTAGCAAGTAGGGAAATAATGCACAACGACACGCTAAATGCTCGACTCAATCCTAACATGCAGTTTCTACACACTCAGTTGCTTTCTTTTCGTTTCAATTGCATTATCTTTCACTTCCAGGTGAATCAAGTAGGCACACGCCCCCACACAGTCCAGGACGGCCACGCCTTGATCCACGGAGCTAGACCGGAGGCACACGTCCCAACACAGTCCAGGATGGCCAACACGAATCTCCTCCAATCGATCGTAGAATCTTCATTGTGCACTTCAAGCACGAACAGGTCGAGGAATTCATACTCACGACACATTACGTACATTAACAGGGCATCTCGAATAGAATCCCTCGCGGGATGCTCAACGAGCCACTTGCCCGACGAAGCTATTCTACTCGAGACCAAGTTGCATATCACTTCTTATCTTTCTTTCACATCATCCTCACCACTCAAACATGCAAAACTCGTGATTTCGTAGTTTAGAAAACAATGATGCATGACACCCAATGCGTAACAAAAGCAAATCATAACAAACAAACAAACAAACAATCCCTACCGTTCTATGGTGTAGGCCCGAAGGCAACAAACACTCATCCACTACTTACCTGGTTGCTGCTCGATACTTCCTTGTTCACACCGTCCAACAAAATCAAACGTTCGATCACCTAACCAATACAGAAATTCACTTAGTAACAACCTAAATAAATTATAAGGATTTTCTCACATTTCCTCCTAAACTCACAACTTAACTCCAAACCCGATTTTTACACCAAAATTGACCGTCCAACTTCAAACGGTCGTAACTCTCTCGTTTTTCAACGGATTTCGACGTGCCACCCCATTACGGAAACCTCTACACGTCTACTATCCATTTAAGCACTCAATTCAACCAAACAAACACTTTGGTCAGCCCGAAATTCCCAAAGACAGAATCGGGTATATGGTGTTCTTCAACCTATTTTGTGTAACACTCTTTCAATCTTCCATCTAATCCCTCTAACAACCTAAATCACTCCATTCAACAACTAAACTACCAAAATAGGAAGGAAATATAATATCTAAACTCAATTTTTCGGACTTCACCAATTAGGGTTTCCAAACCCTATGCAAACTCTCACCAAACGCCCTAAAAACCTCAACAAATCAACCCTTAATGTATGCAATTGAAAACCCACATGATTTTACCTTGAAAGCACCTTGGAAAATTGAAGAAAAGAAAGGGCAAGAAGCAGCTATGGAGGACGCCAAGCTTGGACGAAAATCGTGGAGAAGAAGATGGAAGGAAAAGAAGGAAACAAAACCCTTAAATTCTCCATTTTTCTCTCTTTTGAATTTTTCCACAACATTCTTCTTAATTACAAAAACTAACCACTTTTCTTTGGTCTAAAGTTTTCCAACGTGAATCACTCATCGAAGCACCACTTTAATCTCTCATTTCCATTATTTTATTTCATCATTTTTCATACCATTAATGCTTAAAACAATCCTATTGGTGGTTTGACTTTTCAAACCCTTTGGTTTGAATTGTCAAACCACTTCATTTTCTCTTCTCAACCTATCCCTTCTAAACCCCTCACAAAGCACTCTCATACCTCACTAACTTAGGTCTAAACACGTAGTCAAAATTTTCTGGGTGTTACATAATCGGCAGTTTGGATTTAAAGTTTAAAACTGTGGAATACTAGGAAAAATCGTGGAAGTCTAACGTATCTGCCGATGAGCAAGGCCAACGGAAGAAGCAGAAAAAGAAAACAAAAGGCTTCTACCGATGACGTGTACAAACAACGCGATGCCATCTGCCGATAACGTCGACGCAACACCATCTGTCGATGTAGTCTACATAACTTCATCTGCCGATGAAGTCAACATAACTTCATACACAACTCCATCTGCCGATGAAGTCAACATAACTTCATACACAACTCCATCTGCCGATGAAGTCAACATAACTTCATCTGCCGATGAAGTCAACATAACTTCATCTGCCGATAGACTTCCATCTTCCGATAGACATCTCAACCATGACTCAACATCCACCGATGGACATCATCTACCGATAGAGAACAAAACAACATCTCACCAACTCCTCGTTATAAAACACTACTCCAACTACAGAAAGGATTTACTTACTCTACTGAAATCATCCAAAAATGACTTAACCATTGCATTACTCAAAATTCAGTAAAAACAATGTTTTCAAAAATCCAAAAAAAAATACCAATATCAGAAGATTCTTAAAATGTATTCAAAACTTTGAGACCACTACTGTCATAAATTTTTTTTAGAAAAACATCTATACTGAACTAGTCACTCTCAACTCAACACCTGCAGCCATGAATTAAACCGCCTCAACAGATGACCAAACTGATGCCTGAAAATGCTCCTCCAACCAGCCTAGTCCTCATGTTGGTCGGTAAACATACCTTCAGTAACTTCTTCACCTACATCACAAAACTCATCTATTAGCCTAATGCTAAGCAAGTAAAGCAATGAATGAAATGAATTACTGAATCATAAATCTCCTAGACATGTTGTTTCTAATTTCTCCTCTCTGTTGTATACATAATCGTGCTCTGTTGATCCCTCTGTACGATGGGAGAGTGGATCAGTCATCCCCCAAAGCATACATCCTCTGATCTCAATTAAGGGGCGGATTAGTTCCCTTAACAGTTAGCTGGTCTGATCCCCCTGTAGGATTGGGAAGTGGATCACTTTTCCCAAAACCTCAATCCTCTGTTCTCAGTTAAGGGGCGGATTAATCCCCCTTAACAGTTGTTCTGATCATCCTGCTCACACTTACCATGCGTTTCATGTAAATTCATTTTCGCAATTCTTTCAAAAACATGATGCATGACAACTGGAAAATAAACATACAAAGCATACATAAGTCCTACTGTTTTGTGATGTAGGCCCGAGGGCACAAACAAACTCTACTTACCTGGATTCTTGGCGAGTGCTCGGTTAGGAGCTTCTTCGGGATCTTTCTCACCTAGAACATAAACAGAACATTAAGTCAACCTATACTAAACCTCATTCTAAGGCATTCAGAAAACCTAAGGGAATAGTTGGGAGTTCTGATCGCCAAGCATTACTGATTTTATGCTAAACCCGAACCTACTCACTTTCCTGATGAGTTCCCAAAATACATATCCAACACTCCCCCATACAATCTTCCTTAGTTACTAAGTCAGAAAAATCGAGGTAGAAACTTACCTAGCTCGACGAACGGACTCGGGGAAGGAAATCGCCTGGGAAGTCTGCTGGTTTGAGCTGAAAGCCGAGAGCAAGAATGAACAGTGGCGGCTAAGCTCAATAAATTTCTTTTAAATAGGTTATCCACTAATAAGTTTTTAATTTACCATAATGCCCTTGCATATCCATTCATTAACCTAATCCATATTTGCACATCTTAATTTGACAAATTAAATTGGGTTTAATGGAACCGGGTGCTACAAAACTAACCAAAGGAATAGCTTCAATAGTATTATTCTTTAGACTAATAGGTTCTAAAGGTGGATGTATAGATTTAATACTCTCATTGTTTTTTATATTCGAAGTTTTACAATGATTATTATATTCTTCTAGAATATTAATTTGATATTTAGATACAGGTTTATAAAATATCGTCAAATACCATTCGCTAAAAGTTATTAGATCCTTTTTCAAATCTAAATAAGAGTAATATAAATCTTTTAATTTTTTAAACTCTTCAGGTTTTTTATAATATTTTTTATCAATCCAATTTCTGAGAATAGCATTTTCAGGTGATTGATATTCTTCATTACATAATTTTCTAATATCATCTTTGCTTAAATTTGAGTAATTCATCATAATTTAAATTCCATTTCTGAAACAGTAGGTGACTCTCTTTTAGTGTGAGAGGTTTCTCCTTTTTCATATTTAGAATTAGAAAATTGATTAGAATAAACACCATGAGGTATTTGTTGTTCAGATATTTTTAAAGCTTCAATATTAGAAATAGGAGTTTCGGATATAGAAAATCTAGAACTAGGTAAATCTACTTGATAAGGAGGAATAGATGACCTAGAAGATAGACTTCTGGAAAAAGATATTTTTCTTGATTGATTATTATCTTCTTCTTGAGATAATTCTATAATTTCTTCATTTTTAATAGAATTTTCAGAGAATATATTTGAGATCAAATTCATATTCAATTTGTAGAATTTACTTTCAAATAACATAACTACTTGACTTCAAGTATTCAACGGTAAATAGACATAAGGTTTAACTTCGTATTGATCTTCGATTCATCTCGTATTGACTTGCGGATAACTTCGTATTGATCTATTAATTCCTTCTATACTAAACATGTGACTAACGAGACTACTTGCCCTGTCAAAGACTAAGTTCACAAGGTTTGCAAATGTCTTTCAACCATGCAAATGGGTATTTTTGCCTGACGCCTTTCTCACGGCTAAGCGGCCACACACCCCAACACGGCAACAGAAAGACAACTTACAAACAAGATGAAATCACAGCAAGTATTCTTTGCACATGAAAGCACGGAAAGAGTTAATAGAATCGTGTTGAAGAGATCACCTCATCGTATTGAGAAGAACAAAAGATCGTGTTGAAGTTAAAGCAAATATCGATTTACATTAGAAAACTTATCGACAAGTCCTTAGTTATTTGAAATCAAATACAAATTTAGCCAATCATTTGGCTCTGATACCAAAAGGGGGAGGAAGCGAAAACAAGAAGAAAATAGCTTCTCTCCTTGTATTCAATTTAAGATCTTGAATAGTGACAGGTTTAATTTTAGCTTTATCTAGTCTATTAAAGACTTCTGTTAAAGAATAATGTTGAACTCTTAAATTGGGTTTTTCAATTATTTCTTTATCTTTATTTTGTTGAATAATAATTTCAATAATCTTTTTTCTAAAGATAGGATCATGTATTTGATCTAAATTATCAAAAATATTTTGTTGCTCAGTTGATAATACATTGACTTGACATTTTTGACAGGTGTCATTGTCCGATGAAGAAGATGACTCAATAATATCTTCTGCGTCAGAAGATTCTTCCGAAGAAGTTAATAGTAGTTTTTCTAAGGCTACTTTGAACCTTTCATCTATATCAAGATTATTTAATTTTTCTAGAGTAGTACATTTAGATGCATAGTGGCCAAATTTACCACATTTATAACATTTAATTTCAGATAAGTCTTTTTTAGACTTCTTCTTTTTAAATGTTTTATTTCTATTAGAAGATTCGGGAATATCATATTTTTGCTTATATTTTTTAAAAGCTCTTTTTTGTAATTTCTTTTTTCGTTTATATTTCATATATTCTTCGCTTTTATCAGCTTTAGATAAACCTTTTAAATTAGGTTTAGGAATATGATAAGCAAATTGATCACAAAATTCACCTATTTCTTTTTTACCATCTAAATTTTGTTTTTTAAATGGATATTGTAATTTCATATCATTACATAAACTTAAATCTTCTTGAACACATACACTAATCAAATGACCATATGTACATGTAGCCCAAGGAATAAATTGTCCATCATTTAATTCTAATAATTTCTTTTTAATTCTTTTAGAAAATAAAGGAGATAATCCATCAATAAATTTAGATTTCCAATGCTCAGAATTAGCATCTGGTCTTTGCATAACTTTAGTTATAAAAACATCTTTATACCATCTAAATTCGGTTAAAGTTCTACATCTTAAGTTTTGTAATAATTCTCTACCTCTTTCTTGTCTTTGTTCGGTAGCTCCAATAAAATGTAAAATAATAGCTTGTATTAATGTATAAACACTATCCTCATAAACCATATTATTTTCATGCCTTACAGCGGTTAATATTTCATGACGCTGTTCTAGAGATAAATAATTATCCCACCAACCTTTTAAAGCACCATTAAATCCATTAATAATAAAGGCAGCTATATCAGAATCTTTATTCTGAGAGGCTTTACAGACACTAGAATACATTAACATTTTTTGGAGTAATTCATAAATTTGATATTCTGTTAATCCATCAAGATTCCAATCATATATAGTTTTGGCAGTATAAGAAGATTGTTCATGTAACCAATTTTCTTCCCATAATAAATCTACAGGAGTAGGTCTTTTATAATAAGTTCTTCCTATTCTATCTCCACCGGGCCCTTTATCCTTATATCTAACTCTATGAATACTTAAAGGGTCTCTAGATTCTGGTAAAGGATAGATATAATTACATAAAGTAAAAGATTTTTCTATTTTTTTAATATCTTTTAAATGAGAAGGTGTGACAGCCCAAATCCGAACCCGATCGGGGTCCGGGATCGGAGCCATCAATCCGGGACAGTTAACAGAAAACGGGGACTATTTTTTTTGTAAAACTTTATACTTTTAAAACCTTAACAGAGAGTATAAACCTTCTCTGGAAGTGAAATTGGAAAACACATTTAAGCTGGATGTAAATAAACAAAGAGAACAGTTGATGTGAATAAGACGAAAACAGTGGATGTATATAAGACAAAAGTGAACAGTACCGGTAGATGGATATAAGACGGAATCGGAAGATGTATATAAAACGAAATCGGTAGATGCATATAAGACAAAAGTGAACAGTACCGGTGTAACGCCCCGAGTTATCTGAACTCGGTTCGTTACCACTAACGCAAACATCACCAAGAACTCTCGGAGCAATTTACAATTTCACTCGAGGATCAAGATTTGATGCTTATTAAAACCTAAAAATGTTTAAAACTTGCAGCGGAAAATCATTTAGACAAGATGTGAATTAATAAAAACTGTAAAATAATGTTTGAAAGAATCAGTTGAAGTGTTAAGGAATAATTAGTTGAAGGAAGTAAAAGTTTAAATCGTTAAATACCGATGGGGTGACAGAGGTCAAACGCCCCTGCCGACGACTAGTCAACGGAATAGGCCATATATAAATAACAGGCTTCTGCCGATGACGTCACGACTCAAACACAGCTGCCGACGACTAGTCAACGGAATAGGCCATATATAAATAACAGGCTTCTGCCGATGACGTCAGCAGGATAACTTAATTATCCAGCTTCTCCTGCCGGTGACGTCAGCCAGATAAACCCATTATCTAACTTCTGCCGATTGCTAAACGGCTAAGCAGAATGTCCTACTTATGCCGATGACGTCAGCAGGATAACTTAATTATCCAGCTTCTGCCGATACGTGCTTATCACGTGACTTTTAAAACGTATGCCGATAGAAGGCAAGTTTACTGCTTATCAACTACCGGTAGGACAACAAAACAACTACTCTTCTCCTGCCGATAGACTTTACCAAACAACATCAAATAGACGTATTACTCAACTTCATATCGATGGACTGAACAATTTGACAGTAAACTTGACTAACAATTGGACTCAACATTTTACCAAAACTCATTCTAAAACACCTCAATTCATTGTATTACTCAAATTCCGTAAAATCAGCATTCTAGAAATTCAACAGGACACTAACATCATAAATTCTAAAATGTATTCAAAAGGTTGCAATCTCTACTGTTATAAAAATTCAACATACTCAGACTAAATCATTGTCAATTAATTTCTCATATCTGCAGACATCAGTTAATCCGCCTCAACAGTTTGCCGAATCAGAACATGAGAGTACTCCTCCAACCACATCTATTCATTTGCACGATCAAGGAAATCACCTGCTATATTCTCAACACCTACATCACAAAACTCATCTATTAGCCTAATGCTAAGTAAGCAGAGCAAGAAATGATGGAAGTACAGAGATATGCAAATCCTAAATATGCAATTTCTACATTCCTCTTCCTCAGTTATATTGCATTCATTCAACCGGTCTGATGATCCCTGATACAATGGGAGGTGGATCAGCTTTCCCAGGGTATGAATCCACATATATGTCACTTAAGGGGTGGATTAGTTCCCTTAACAGATGATTGATCCCTGATACAATGGGAGGTGGATCGGTTTTTCCCAAGGTATGAATCCAGTTATGTTCGATTAAGGGGCGGATTAATTCCCTTAAAAATGTATTGTCTCAATCTGTTCACAACTCACCATGCTACTTCATGTAAAATCATTTTCGTTTTCTTTCCAAAATATGATGCATGGCAATTGAAATGAAACATACTTTCATGCATACAAGAAAATCCTAGTGTTTTGTGATGTAGGCCCGAAGGCAAATACAAACTCTACTTACCTGGCCCTCCTGGAATTACTTGGTTGCTAGCTACTTCGGTTTAGCTCAAACCTAAAATCGTAGGCAGTATGTTAGTTATACTTCATTCTAAACAATCCAGGAGTTTAAGGAAATAAATTATGGAGTTCGGATCTTCGTGCATTCCCATTTCACAGAAACCCGAATCTATACCAAATCATAGCGTTTTCCTCGAAACTTCATACATTGTATTCCCTCAGCTATCTAACTACTAAAATCACAAGAAGACGAGGAGAGTTCACCTAGGTTGAAGGAGAATCGAACAGGGGAATCGCCTGGAGAATCCTGCTGCTCGAGCTGAAAAAACCGAGAGGAAATGAGGGAAAGGGTGGCGGCTACCGTGAAATAACTCAAAACCTCTTTCCTTAAATACGTTATCCACTTTTTAAATTTCCAATTACTCATATGCCCTTGTCTAGTCATCCACCAACCCTACATTTAATATTGCCATATAAAATGCACCATTAGCTACAAGAGATAGAGAATTGGTCTATATAAAAACCGGGTATTACAATCTACCCTCCTTAAAAGAATTTTGTCCTCAAAATCAAGTACCTGAACAATTCGGGATATTGATCCATCATGTCTTGTTGGCGTTCCCAAGTTGTCTCTTCAAGGTTTTGATTGTGCCACAAGACTTTAACTAGTGGGATTTCTTTGTTCCGCAATACTTTTACAGCAAAGTCTAGGATCTTTGCTGGTTTCTCTTCATAAGAAAGGGTTGGTTGAACTTCAATACTCTGCTGTTCCACAATCTGAGACGGATCCCGCACACACTTCTTCAACATGGAAACATGAAACACATTATGGACTCCATCCATAGAGACTGGCAGCTGTAACTGATAGGCTGTTTTCCCAAACTTCTTCGAGATTATGAATGGTCCAATAAATCTAGGATTCAACTTCCGTCTCTTTCCGAATCTTACAACTCCCTTGAAAGGTGACACCTTAAGGAAAACTTCATCTCCAACTTCAAACTCCAATTCTCTGCGTCTCTTATCGGCATAACACTTCTGTCGGCTTTGAGCTGTCAAGATTCTTTGTCAGATAAGAGCAACTTTCTCCACAGTCCGTTGCACAATATCAGGACCAAGCAACTGCGCTTCACCAACTTCATTCCAGTACAAAGGTGATCTGCATTTTCGTCCATACAGTGCTTCATACGGTGCCATTCTTATTGTTGCCTGAAAACTGTTATTGTAAGAAAATTCTACTAAAGCTAGGTACTTACTCCAGGAACCTTGGAAATCTAAAACACAAGCACGAAGCATATCTTCTAAAATCTGAATAGTCCTTTCGGATTGTCCATCTGTTTGAGGGTGGAAAGCTGTACTGAAACTAAGCTGAGTCCCCATTGCCTTATGCAAACTCTTCCAAAACTTAGATGTGAATCTAGCATCTCGGTCTGAGACTATAATACTTGGAACTCCATGCAATCTGACAATTTCGTGCACATACAACTCAGCAAGTTGATCCATTGAGTATGTCATCTTCATAGGCAGGAAGTGGGCTGATTTGGTTAAACGGTCAACTATTACCCAAATTGCATCATGTCCTTTTACTGTTTTAGGCAATCCTACCACAAAGTCCATGGTTATTTGTTCCCATTTCCATTCGGGGATTGGCAAAGGTTGTAATGTTCCTGCAGGTCTCTGATGTTCAGCTTTAACCTGTTGACAACATAAACATGATCCTACATATTCTGCCACACTTCTTTTCATTCCAGGCCACCAATAATGCTGTTTCAGATCCTCATACATCTTCGTACACCCAGGGTGAACTGAGAATCTAGAGGAATGAGCCTCAGAAAGAATCTCATCACGAAGCTCTTTAATGGCAGGAACAAACCACCTATTCCTAAACTTAAGGATTCCATCGGAAGAATAGTTGAAATCCGATTTGTCCGTGGAGTCTATGCTTGACTTGAACTTGTTACAGTCATCATCGTTCGACTGAGCTTCCTTTATCTTCTCAAGAATAGTAGGTCTTAAGATTATGGCCGAAAGTATAGCTGATACGCTAGATACTGCTTCTAGATTAAACCTTCGAAATTCAGATTCTAAGGCTAACGGCATACTGAAACTCATAGTCGGGGCTGATGTTGCTACCCTGCTCAAGGCATCTGCCACAACATTTGCTTTTCCGGGATGGTACTTGATCTCAAAGTCATAATCTTTTACAAATTCTAACCATCTACGTTGCCTCATATTTAATTCTTTTTGAGTGAAAATATTTCAGACTTTTATGGTCTGAGAATATTTCACAAGATTGTCCATACAGATAATGTCTCCAAATCTTAAGTGCAAACACCACTGCAGCTAATTCTAAGTCATGCGTGGGGTAATTCTTCTCATGCGTTTTCAACTGCCTGGAAGCGTAAGCTATAACTTTCCCGTCCTGCATCAAGACACAGCCCAGTCCAATCTTGGATGCATCACAGTAAATACTATACTTACCACCTTCAACTGGAAGGGTTAAAATAGGAGCATTGGTCAGTTTCTGTTTCAAAGTTTGGAAACTAAGTTCACATTCATCGGTCCATGTGTACTTTACATTCTTCCTAGTCAACTTAGTGAGAGGTGTAGCAATCTTTGAAAATCCTTCAATGAACTTTCTATAGTATCCTGCTAGTCCAAGAAAACTTCTGATATCGGTGGCATTCTTCGGTTGGGGCCATTCCCTAACTGCTTGAACCTTAGCTGGATCAACAGATAATCCATTTCCAGAAATGACATGTCCTAAAAAGTGAACTTGGTCCAACCAAAATTCACACTTAGAAAACTTGGCGTATAATTGGTGCTGTTTCAGTAATCCTAACACTAAGTTTAAGTGTTCTGCATGCTCCTCCTTGGTTTTGGAATAGATTAGAATGTCATCTATAAATACAATGACAAACTTGTCCAAATACTCATGAAACACTCTGTTCATAAGATCCATAAAGGCTGCTGGTGCGTTTGTCAAACCAAAAGACATGACCAGAAACTCATAATGTCCATACCTAGTACGAAAGGCAGTCTTCGGGATATCTTCAGTTTTAACCTTAAGCTGGTAATAACCGGATCTAAGGTCAATTTTTGAGAAAACTCTCGCACCTCTAAGCTGGTCAAATAAGTCATCAATTCTCGGCAAAGGGTATTTGTTCTTGACTGTAAGCTTATTCAATTCTCTGTAATCAATGCACATGCGCATTGATCCATCCTTCTTCTTGACAAAAAGGACAGGTGCACCCCATGGTGAAAAGCTAGGGCGTATGAACCCCTTCTCTAATAGTTCTTCCAATTGTTTCTTTAGTTCCTTGAGCTCAGTTGGAGCTAATCTATAAGGATTTTTAGACACAGGCTCGGCTCCGGGGTATACATCTACAACAAATTCAATTTCTCTATCTGGCGGTAAGCCAGGAAGGTCATCTAGGAATACCTCAGGAAAATCTTGGACGGCTAAAACATCTCGAGGACTCGATTTTCCTATATGCTGTGTGTCTAAAACACTAGCTAAGAAGCACGAATACTCCCTACACAGGGAAGGTCTAGTGGCAATAGAAGTCATCACAGACATTTCCTTACTCTTCTTTGAAGCTTGAAAGGTATGTTTCAACTTACCAGGGGGTTGAAAACTAACTACTCCGGTTCTACAATCAATTGTGGCGTGGTGTTTAAACAACCAGTCCATACCTAGGATTACATCAAATCCTATTATATCCATAATTATAAGATCAGCAGGTAGACTTACATTCCCTACTAACACATTGCTATCTAGCATCACTTGGTCAGAGTGCATGTTTTCCCCAGAGGGTAAGGCAACATTAAACACATGCATGGAAGGGGTAAACTGTACATCTAATTTATTGGCAAAAGTAGATGCTATAAATGAGTGCGTTGCACCAGAGTCTAATAAAGTGAAAGCAGGTACTGAATTGATCAATATAGTACCTGACACTACAGCAGGCTGTTCCTCTTCTCCTGACTCTACCATTGAGAATATCCTCGGTTTAACCATAGCAGGGCCACTCTTAGGGATTGGACAGTCTCTAACCATGTGTCCTTTCTTGTTACAGTTGAAGCATCGAAGGACTCTGGGCTTGGTGCAGTCCTTGAACGAATGCCCGACCTCCTCACAATTGAAACACCTTCTAGAAGTCCACCTACACTCCCCCGGGTGATTCTTCAAACACGTTGGACATTGGGGAAAATTCTTGACCTTCTGTATTTTTCTTCCTGCTTCCTTGCTATTTTGGCCTTCACTTGGCCTCTTCATTCCCTTCTGCTGGTGTGGCTGGTTAAACCTTTGCGGGGTCTCCTTTGGTCCAGCACACTTCCTTTCAGCCTCTTCCACTTCCAGAGCAGTGGACACTACTTCACTTAATGTCAAACCCTTTATACCGCAGAATTTTACTCCTCGGTAAATTTCTGGCTTCAATCCATGCACAAACTTAAACACCTTATCTTCATCCCTGGGGGCAAAATGTCCAGCAAATCTGGACAGAGACTCAAACTGCTTACTGTACTCGGCCACAGACCCTGTCTGCTTCAAGTTGAGGAACTCCAATTTTTTTGCGGTTTGGACAGTACTGTTAAAATATTTCTCATAGAAAGCATCCTTGAATTGTGACCAAGGCATGGTCAGAACATCTGTGGTGGTCTCTATTGTCTCCCACCAGAGTTGAGCTTCACCAGCAAGATGGAAGGTTGCCAACGTGACCTTGTCTTCTTCTCCTATGCTGGCACACCTAAACATACTTTCAATCTTTCTAAGCCATCCTTCAGCTATGACTGGATCCGTTGACTGTCCATCAAATGTGGGTGGTCTAAGTCTCCTAAACCTATCTCCAGAATGCTCACCACCAGGACCCGAGTTGGCACTTCCTTGTGCTTCTCGATTCAACAGCACCCCTAATTGATCAGATTGTTGACGCACTATGTCAGTCTGTTGGCGCATCAACTCAGTCAGTTGTCTGATCACACTAGAGTCCTCCTCACGTCTTGGAGTTGGTACCTCTCTTGGTATCCTCGGTCTTCCTGGTCGTCTAGCCATATGCTAAATTCCTGGACAGGGTTAAGTATGCTCGTAAATATCTAATAACTAAGGTCAAGGTAAACACTTACAGTTGTTGGAGCACTTCCATGCAATGATTGGCACTGATGAGTAATCTTTTGAACGGTTTAACTGAATGTCTCTGATACCAACCTGTAACGCCCCGAGTTATCTGAACCCGGTTCGTTACCACTAACGCAAACATCACCAAGAACTCTCGGAGCAATTTACAATTTCACTCGAGGATCAAGATTTGATGCTTATTAAAACCTAAAAATGTTTAAAACTTGCAGCGGAAAATCATTTAGACAAGATGTGAATTAATAAAAACTGTAAAATAATGTTTGAAAGAATCAGTTGAAGTGTTAAGGAATAATTAGTTGAAGGAAGTAAAAGTTTAAATCGTTAAATACCGATGGGGTGACAGAGGTCAAACGCCCCTGCCGACGACTAGTCAACGGAATAGGCCATATATAAATAACAGGCTTCTGCCGATGACGTCACGACTCAAACACAGCTGCCGACGACTAGTCAACGGAATAGGCCATATATAAATAACAGGCTTCTGCCGATGACGTCAGCAGGATAACTTAATTATCCAGCTTCTCCTGCCGGTGACGTCAGCCAGATAAACCCATTATCTAACTTCTGCCGATTGCTAAACGGCTAAGCAGAATGTCCTACTTATGCCGATGACGTCAGCAGGATAACTTAATTATCCAGCTTCTGCCGATACGTGCTTATCACGTGACTTTTAAAACGTATGCCGATAGAAGGCAAGTTTACTGCTTATCAACTACCGGTAGGACAACAAAACAACTACTCTTCTCCTGCCGATAGACTTTACCAAACAACATCAAATAGACGTATTACTCAACTTCATATCGATGGACTGAACAATTTGACAGTAAACTTGACTAACAATTGGACTCAACATTTTACCAAAACTCATTCTAAAACACCTCAATTCATTGTATTACTCAAATTCCGTAAAATCAGCATTCTAGAAATTCAACAGGACACTAACATCAGAAATTCTAAAATGTATTCAAAAGGTTGCAATCTCTACTGTTATAAAAATTCAACATACTCAGACTAAATCATTGTCAATTAATTTCTCATATCTGCAGACATCAGTTAATCCGCCTCAACAGTTTGCCGAATCAGAACATGAGAGTACTCCTCCAACCACATCTATTCATTTGCACGATCAAGGAAATCACCTGCTATATTCTCAACACCTACATCACAAAACTCATCTATTAGCCTAATGCTAAGTAAACAGAGCAAGAAATGATGGAAGTACAGAGATATGCAAATCCTAAATATGCAATTTCTACATTCCTCTTCCTCAGTTATATTGCATTCATTCAACCGGTCTGATGATCCCTGATACAATGGGAGGTGGATCAGCTTTCCCAGGGTATGAATCCACATATATGTCACTTAAGGGGTGGATTAGTTCCCTTAACAGATGATTGATCCCTGATACAATGGGAGGTGGATCGGTTTTTCCCAAGGTATGAATCCAGTTATGTTCGATTAAGGGGCGGATTAATTCCCTTAAAAATGTATTGTCTCAATCTGTTCACAACTCACCATGCTACTTCATGTAAATTCATTTTCGTTTTCTTTCCAAAATATGATGCATGGCAATTGAAATGAAACATACTTTCATGCATACAAGAAAATCCTAGTGTTTTGTGATGTAGGCCCGAAGGCAAATACAAACTCTACTTACCTGGCCCTCCTGGAATTACTTGGTTGCTAGCTACTTCGGTTTAGCTCAAACCTAAAATCGTAGGCAGTATGTTAGTTATACTTCATTCTAAACAATCCAGGAGTTTAAGGAAATAAATTATGGAGTTCGGATCTTCGTGCATTCCCATTTCACAGAAACCCGAATCTATACCAAATCATAGCGTTTTCCTCGAAACTTCATACATTGTATTCCCTCAGCTATCTAACTACTAAAATCACAAGAAGACGAGGAGAGTTCACCTAGGTTGAAGGAGAATCGAACAGGGGAATCGCCTGGACAATCCTGCTGCTCGAGCTGAAAAAACCGAGAGAAAATGAGGGAAAGGGTGGCGGCTACCGTGAAATAACTCAAAACCTCTTTCCTTAAATACGTTATCCACTTTTTAAATTTCCAATTACTCATATGCCCTTGTCTAGTCATCCACCAACCCTACATTTAATATTGCCATATAAAATGCACCATTAGCTACAAGAGATAGAGAATTGGTCTATATAAAAACCGGGTATTACAACCGGTAGATGGATATAAGACGGAATCGGTAGATGTATATAAAACGAAATCGGTAGATGCATATAAGACAAAAGTGAACAGTACCGGTAGATGGATATAAGACGGAATCAGTAGATGTATATAAAACGAAATCGGTTGATGTATATAAGACAAAAGTGAACAGTACCGGTAGATGGATATAAGACGGAATCGAGACAAAAGTGAACAGTACCGGTAGATGGATATAAGACGGAATCGGTAGATGTATATAAAACGAAATCGGTTGATGTATATAAGACAAAAGTGAACAGTACCGGTAGATGGATATAAGACGGAATCGGTAGATGTATATAAAACGAAATCGGTAGATGCATATAAGACAAAAGTGAACAGTACCGGTAGATGGATATAAGACGGAATCGGTAGATGTATATAAAACGAAATCGGTTGATGTATATAAGACAAAAGTGAACAGTACCGGTAGATGGATATAAGACGGAATCGGTAGATGTATATAAAACGAAATCGGTTGATGTATATAAGACAAAAGTGAACAGTACCGGTAGATGGATATAAGACGGAATCGGTAGATGTATATAAAACGAAATCGGTTGATGTATATAAGACAAAAGTGAACAGTACCGGTAGATGGATATAAGACGGAATCGGTAGATGCATATAAGACAAAAGTGAACAGTACCGGTAGATGGATATAAGACGGAATCGGTAGATGTATATAAAACGAAATCGGTAGATGCATATAAGACAAAAGTGAACAGTACCGGTAGATGGATATAAGACGGAATCGGTAGATGTATATAAAACGAAATCGGTAGATGCATATAAGACAAAAGTGAACAGTACCGGTAGATGGATATAAGACGGAATCGGTAGATGTATATAAAACGAAATCGGTAGATGCATATAAGACAAAAGTGAACAGTACCGGTAGATGGATATAAGACGGAATCGGTAGATGTATATAAAACGAAATCGGTTGATGTATATAAGACAAAAGTGAACAGTACCGGTAGATGGATATAAGACGGAATCGGTAGATGTATATAAAACGAAATCGGTTGATGTATATAAGACAAAAGTGAACAGTACCGGTAGATGGATATAAGACGGAATCGGTAGATGTATATAAAACGAAATCGGTAGATGCATATAAGACAAAAGTGAACAGTACCGGTAGATGGATATAAGACGGAATCGGTAGATGTATATAAAACGAAATCGGTAGATGCATATAAGACAAAAGTGAACAGTACCGGTAGATGGATATAAGACGGAATCGGTAGATGCATATAAGACAAAAGTGAACAGTACCGGTAGATGGATATAAGACGGAATCGGTAGATGTATATAAAACGAAATCGGTTGATGTATATAAGACAAAAGTGAACAGTACCGGTAGATGGATATAAGACGGAATCGGTAGATGTATATAAAACGAAATCGGTTGATGTATATAAGACAAAAGTGAACAGTACCGGTAGATGGATATAAGACGGAATCGGTAGATGTATATAAAACGAAATCGGTTGATGTATATAAGACAAAAGTGAACAGTACCGGTAGATGGATATAAGACGGAATCGGTAGATGTATATAAAACGAAATCGGTTGATGTATATAAGACAAAAGTGAACAGTACCGGTAGATGGATATAAGACGGAATCGGTAGATGTATATAAAACGAAATCGGTTGATGTATATAAGACAAAAGTGAACAGTACCGGTAGATGGATATAAGACGGAATCGGTAGATGTATATAAAACGAAATCGGTTGATGTATATAAGACAAAAGTGAACAGTACCGGTAGATGGATATAAGACGGAATCGGTAGATGTATATAAAACGAAATCGGTAGATGCATATAAGACAAAAGTGAACAGTACCGGTAGATGGATATAAGACGGAATCGGTAGATGTATATAAAACGAAATCGGTTGATGTATATAAGACAAAAGTGAACAGTACCGGTAGATGGATATAAGACGGAATCGGTAGATGTATATAAAACGAAATCGGTTGATGTATATAAGACAAAAGTGAACAGTACCGGTAGATGGATATAAGACGGAATCGGTAGATGTATATAAAACGAAATCGGTAGATGCATATAAGACAAAAGTGAACAGTACCGGTAGATGGATATAAGACGGAATCGGTAGATGTATATAAAACGAAATCGGTTGATGTATATAAAATTCACAGACAATATTTTCTCTTTCAAAAATTTAAACCTCAGAGCAGAAATATGTCTAACTGCAGCAACCACCCCATGAGCTCGATCCACCCTCTACATTAGATCATCACTTTGAGGAACCAGATCCTCAGTTTCGGGTTCAGTACCTACATCAGGGAGTTCACCTATGAGTCTAAAACTCAGTAAGGACATAATCAGAATGCAGTGGTGCATATGCAATGCATGAACTTTCAGAAATTCAGTGACAGAACAGAACATTACATTACAGTGACAGAAGAATTAAGTGGGGCTTATAGGGGAACTGGTTCAGTAGGTGCACTATCAGGCACGGCAGTTTTCAGATTCCCAGGGAGGGATAAAACCAGAGGGTCCTTGCCGGGGACAATATTTTCAGATTCCCAGGGAGGGATAAAACCAGAGGGGCCAGTCCCCGTCCCACACTTAACCTGGTACATTTCAGTCAGATTTTATCTTGTTAATTTCAAACAGTGTACAGAAATCGGTTTTGCATGAATTTTCAGGAAAACAGTGCATGCATGAACGGTGCCTCAACTTTAACTGACAGATAACAGAATAAAACAATAGGCTGCAGAAAATAAATCATAGCCAGACCTTTCAGAACATAACTCTAACTCTTCTACCCAAAACAACCCGACAGAACAGAAAAACCTAGTACTTCCATGATGTAGGGCCTTAAGGGCCGGATCTATGCTTATGAACTTACCTGTTTGCGGTAATGCAGTGTACTCGAACGTCCTTGGAGAGTTCGGATCTGTAACATGAATGTACAGAATTTAAACGCTACAAATGCTAACTAATATCACGTAGGAAACGCAGCAAACACACTTAAAACACTTTAGAAAACACACCAACGTGTTTTCATCCAAAACAGTGAGTTTTCACCCAAAACTGAAACCCTAAACTTCGGTAAAAACTCACTTTAAACTTGTCCAAACTTGTTAGCGTTAAAAGACGCTCACCTTTGCTGAAAAAAAAAACGGAGAAATGCTGGAGAAACAAAGTGTGGAAGTTTTGTTTCAATCGCCTGGAAGAGAGAAAACAGAAAGGGGAGGTAGAAGTGAGCTTCACGTAGGAGGAAGAGAAGACATATCTTCTTCAACAAGTTGCCACTTGGCACTCATCCATTGGTTTGCTTCCACCTACCATAATCACTTCCACATTTACCCTTCCATTAGCTTTTAACCTAATTGGCTTGTTTTGATTACACTTAGTTTGGTTTTCCCTCAAACATTCCATCATTTTAACCAAAATATTCATTGTATTAATATAATATTAATCCGTTTAAACGATCCGGGAAAAACTATTACATGGCAAAAATGCCGGGTGTTACATTCCACCCACCTTAACAGAAATTTTGTCCCCAAAATTTGCTTAAGCGAAGAGGTCCGGATATTGGGCTCTAACATCTTCTTGTCTTTCCCATGTGGCTTCCTCCACGTTGTGATTACGCCATAAAACTTTCACCAACGGGACCACTTTGTTGCGCAACACTTTGACTGAGGTATCCAGAATCTGTATGGGCCTTTCTTCATATGTAAGTGTCGGCATGATGTCAAAGTCCACATGTTGCACGATCTGAGTTGGATCCCGCACACACTTTCTCAGCATCGAAACATGAAAAACATTGTGAACTCCATCCATTGACGCTGGCAACTGTAGTCTGTAGGCCATGTTCCCAACTTTCTTTAAATTGGAAAAAGGCCCAACAAATCTTGGGCTTAGCTTCCCTTTCTTGCCAAATCTCATCACGCCTTTGAAAGGTGACACCTTCAAAAACACCTCATCACCCTCAGCAAACTCTAAATCTCTTCTCCGATGGTCTGCATAGCTCTTCTGTCGACTTTGTGCAGCTTGGATTCTTTGCTTGATTTCCGTTATTACTCCAGACATCTGTTGTAGTATCTCGGGGCCGATAAGCTTGGTTTCCCCAACTTCATCCCAACACAACGGGGACCTACACTTTCTGCCATAAAGTGCTTCATATGGAGCCATGCCGATGGTAGCCTGATAACTATTGTTGTAGGCAAACTCCACAAGTGGCAAATATCTACTCCAAGGAGCATGAAGTTCCAGCACGCACGCCCTTAACATATCCTTCAATGTCTGAATCGTTCTCTCAGATTGTCCATCCGTCTGTGGGTGAAACGCCGTGCTGAAGTCCAGTCTAGTGCCCAAGGAGCTTTGCAAGCTTTTCCAAAACCTGGAAGTGAATCTAGGATCCCGGTCAGAAACAATCGACAGCGGAATACCATGCAGCTTAACAATCTCACTGATGTACAGCTCCGCATACTGATCCATGGAGTATGTCGTCTTCACAGGTAGAAAGTGGGCCGACTTCGTCAATCTGTCAACTATGACCCAAATGCTATTATGGCCCTTAGTTGTCCTTGGAAGGCCAACAACAAAGTCCATTGTGATGTTCTCCCACTTCCATTCGGGAATCGGAAGAGGCTGAAGCGTCCCACTTGGTCGTTGATGTTCAGCTTTGACTTGTTGACATATCATACAAGACTCCACATACTTGGCCACTTCATTCTTCATATTCGGCCACCAGAAGTGAAGTTTCAAGTCCTGATACATCTTTGTGCTTCCAGGATGCACAGAGAAAGAAGATGAATGGGCTTCCGACAAGATGTGCTTCCGTAGCTCTTCGTCTTTCGGAACATACCATCTGTTTTTGAACTTCAGAATTCCATCTCCCGAATAACTGAAATCGGAAGAAGCCATTGGTACCTTGCCCACCATATCAGCCATTTCCTTTGAATTGGTCTTCTGGGCTTCCTTAATTCGGTCCAAGACGGTGGGCCGTAGGGTTAAGTCTGCTAGTATGGCCGATAGCCCAGAAACTATCTCCATATCGAACTTCTGTATCTCCGTCCTTAAAGGCATCGATATGGCCGACATAACTGGTTGCATAGTAGCTGGCATCCTGCTCAGTGCATCAGCTACCACATTAGCTTTACCAGGATGGTATTTGATCTCAACATCGTAGTCTTTTACAAATTCTAACCACCGCCTCTGTCTCATATTCAACTCTTTCTGAGTAAAGAGGTACTTCAAACTCTTGTGGTCAGAAAACACCTCACATGATTGTCCATATAGGTGATGTCTCCATACTTTCAGCGCAAATACAACTGCCGCTAACTAAAGGTCGTGAGTAGGGTAGCTTTGCTCGTGGTTTTTCAATTGTCGGGATGCGTATGCCACTACTTTCCCTTCCTGCATTAATACACATCCCAAACCAATCTTGGATGCATCGCAGTATACGCTGAATTTTCCGTCTTCAGTTGGCAATACTAGTAGAGGGGCCGTGGTTAATTTCTGCTTGAGTGTCTGAAAGCTCACATCACATGCTTCAGACCACCTGAACTTGATGTCCTACTTTGTTAAGCTGGTCATAGGTTTTGCTATCACAGAGAAGTCTTTAATGAACTTCCTGTAATAACCAGCTAGTCCGATAAAGCTTCGTACTTCGCTGGCATTCCTCAGTTTTGGCCAATCTTTCACGGCCAGAATCTTGGCTGGATCCACGGACACTCCTTCTGCCGACACCACATGGCCCAAGAAATTAATTCTGCTCAGCCAGAATTCACACTTTGATAGCTTGGCATATAATTGATGCTGCTTTAGGATTGACAGTACAATAGCCAAGTGCTTTTCATGTTCGGCCTCATTCCTGGAATAAACCAGAATGTCGTCGATGAAAACGATCACAAATTTATCCAAGACATCTTGGAATATCCTGTTCATCAGGTCCATAAATGCTGCCGGAGCATTAGTTAACCCGAACGACATCACCAAGAACTCGTAATGCCCGTACCGGGTTCTGAAGGCGGTCTTTGGAATATCTTCAGCCCTGACTTTCAACTGGTAATAACCTGAGCGTAAGTCAATCTTTGAGAATACCCGAGCCCCCTGTAACTGATCAAACAAATCATCGATTCTTGGCAACGGGTACTTATTCTTGATCGTCAACTTATTCAGCTCACGGTAGTCAATACACATTCGTAGGGACCCATCCTTCTTCTTAACAAACAAGACGGGAGCACCCCATGGGGAGAAACTTGGGCGCACAAAACCCTTGTCCACCAGTTCTTTCAGCTGAGTCTTCAACTCCTTCAGCTCTATTGGTGCCATGCGGTACGGATTCTTCGATACTGGTTCAGCACCAGGATACACATCGATCTCGAACTCGATCTCACGATCAGGTGGCAATCCCGGCAAGTCATCCAGGAAGACCTCTGAGAAGTCTCGAACTACCGGAATATTTTGAAGTTCCACCTCACCTTGTCTTTGAATATCTACCACGTTGGCAAGGAATCCGACACATCCTGACCTCATCAGCTGTTGAGCTTTCAAGGTGGATATAACAGGCACACTATGTTTCTTTGGTATTGCCTGATAGGAGAACTCTACTTTGTTCGGGCGCTTAAAAGTCACGAGCCCGGACCTACAGTCGATGGTGGCATGATGTCTAAATAGCCAGTCCATCCCCAGAATGACGTCGTACCCTTTCATACCAATAACGATGAGGTTGGCGTACAACTTCTGGTCTCCTACTGACACTACATCACCCCGTATGACCCGCTCGGAGTGCATAAACTCTCCAGACGGTAGCATAATGCTGTAGGGCTGATCAGACAACGTACAACTAACCTTCTGTCTAACTACGAAGTCCCCCGACACAAATGAATGTGTGGCCCTAGTATCCCACAAGGTATAAGCAGGTACATCACACACCAAAATTGTACCTGTGATTGCTGTGTGCAAATCAGCATCATCAACATCCTCCATCATTGCAAACACTCTTGGCATGGCTTGACCTGTTCTGGTGTCGGGCATTGGGCAATCCCGAACAAGATGGCCTACTTTGCCGCATCGGAAACACTGGCCAGCAGCAAGCCTACATTCTCCTCTGTGAGGTTTCTGGCACTGTGGGCATAGTAAAGGCTGAGGAGCCCCCATTGGTCTCTTTCCTTTGTCTTGGTAGAGGATGGCTTCATTGGGCCTTTTAATACCCCTGTTTTGTTGCTGTTGAGGTTGTAAATTCTGACCTCTTTGTTGTTGTTGTTGCTGTTGAGGAACACTTCGAATAATCCCTCTTGGTGAATCTCTTTGTCTCTGGGACTTTATTTCTAAGGCCTCTAACTGATAGGCCTTGGCCACCACCTTCACATATGGTGCCTCATCAAAACCTCCAGTTGTGATTCCTCGCAGAAGGTCCATTTTTAAACCTTGAATAAACTGGTGTACCTTGTTCTCATCAGTGGCCACCATGTGTGTTGCATATCGGGATAACGACTCAAATTTCTGAACATATTCAGCCACTGACCCATACTGTCGCAGCCGAGAGAACTCAAGCAACTTTTCCTTCCTCACTCCTCTGTCAAAGTACTTCTCGTAGAAGATTTTCATGAATCCTTCCCAGCTTAATGCCACTGTAGTTGACTGCACTGTGTCCCACCAAAATCCCGCACTTTCGGTGAGATAGAACGTGGCACAAATAACTTTCTTGCTGTCTTCTACTTCAGCATAGCCGAACATCTTCTCCATTGTTCGAATCCAGGTTTCAGCACGGGTCGGGTCTGTAGACAGTCCATCAAATGAAGGCGGCTGAAGTCGCCGAAATCTATCTCCACTGTTATCACGTAAAGCATTCCCATGATAATTGTTATTGTTCCCGCCATCTTCTCTGGCCATCATACGTTCCACTATGCGGGATTGTACTCCCACCAGCTCGGTTAATTTGTCAATGGCCCGAGAACTTTCACTTGACTCTTCCTGATGTCCTCTCACCATTTCTAAGGAACCCTATAAACAGAATAACCTAATTTAATAAACAGAACTTTGACAGGAATTTAAACACTTACAATTGGTGCAGCGATCTCACGTGGCGGGTTGCGCAGTCAGACATTTCACAGAATCGGTTTTAAAACCTTGTCTCTCTGATACCACAACTGTGACAGCCCAAATCCGAACCCAATCGGGGTCTGGGATCGGAGCCATCACTCCGGGACAGTTAACAGAAAACGGGGACTATTTTTTTTGGAAAACTTTATACTTTTAAAACCTTAACAGAGAGTATAAACCTTCTCTGGAAGTGAAATTGGAAAACACATTTAAGCTGGATGTAAATAAACAAGGAGAACAGTTGATGTGAATAAGACGAAAACAGTGGATGTATATAAGACAAAAGTGAACAGTACCGGTAGATGGATATAAGACGGAATCGGAAGATGTATATAAAATGAAATCGGTAGATGCATATAAGACAAAAGTGAACAGTACCGGTAGATGGATATAAGACGGAATCGGTAGATGTATATAAAACGAAATCGGTAGATGCATATAAGACAAAAGTGAACAGTACCGGTAGATGGATATAAGACGGAATCGGTAGATGCATATAAAACGAAATCGGTGGATGCATATAAGACAAAAGTGAACAGTACCGGTAGATGGATATAAGACGGAATCGGAAGATGTATATAAAACGAAATCGGTAGATGCATATAAGACAAAAGTGAACAGTACGGTAGATGGATATAAGACGAAATCGGTTGATGTATATAAGACGAAATCGGTTGATGTATATAAGACAAAAGTGAACAGTACCGGTAGATGGATATAAGACGAAATCGGTTGATGTATATAAGACAAAAGTGAACAGTACCGGTAGATGGATATAGACGGAATCGGTAGATGCATATAAGACAAAAGTGAACAGTACCGGTAGATGGATATAAGACGGAATCGGTAGATGCATATAAGACAAAAGTGAACAGTACCGGTAGATGGATATAAGACGGAATCGGTAGATGCATATAAGACAAAAGTGAACAGTACCGGTAGATGGATATAAGACGGAATCGGTAGATGTATATAAAACGAAATCGGTTGATGTATATAAGACAAAAGTGAACAGTACCGGTAGATGGATATAAGACGGAATCGGTAGATGCATATAAGACAAAAGTGAACAGTACCGGTAGATGGATATAAGACGGAATCGGTAGATGCATATAAGACAAAAGTGAACAGTACCGGTAGATGGATATAAGACGGAATCGGTAGATGTATATAAAACGAAATCGGTAGATGCATATAAGACAAAAGTGAACAGTACCGGTAGATGGATATAAGACGGAATCGGTAGATGTATATAAAACGAAATCGGTAGATGCATATAAGACAAAAGTGAACAGTACCGGTAGATGGATATAAGACGGAATCGGTAGATGTATATAAAACGAAATCGGTAGATGCATATAAGACAAAAGTGAACAGTACCGGTAGATGGATATAAGACGGAATCGGTAGATGTATATAAAACGAAATCGGTAGATGCATATAAGACAAAAGTGAACAGTACCGGTAGATGGATATAAGACGGAATCGGTAGATGCATATAAGACAAAATCGGTAGATGCATATAAGACAAAAGTGAACAGTACCGGTAGATGGATATAAGACGGAATCGGTAGATGTATATAAAACGAAATCGGTAGATGCATATAAGACAAAAGTGAACAGTACCGGTAGATGGATATAAGACGAAATCGGTTGATGTATATAAGACAAAAGTGAACAGTACCGGTAGATGGATATAAGACGGAATCGGTAGATGTATATAAAACGAAATCGGTAGATGCATATAAGACAAAAGTGAACAGTACCGGTAGATGGATATAAGACGGAATCGGTAGATGTATATAAAACGAAATCGGTAGATGCATATAAGACAAAAGTGAACAGTACCGGTAGATGGATATAAGACGGAATCGGTAGATGCATATAAGACAAAAGTGAACAGTACCGGTAGATGGATATAAGACGGAATCGGTAGATGTATATAAAACGAAATCGGTTGATGTATATAAGACAAAAGTGAACAGTACCGGTAGATGGATATAAGACGGAATCGGTAGATGCATATAAGACAAAAGTGAACAGTACCGGTAGATGGATATAAGACGGAATCGGTAGATGTATATAAAACGAAATCGGTAGATGCATATAAGACAAAAGTGAACAGTACCGGTAGATGGATATAAGACGGAATCGGTAGATGTATATAAAACGAAATCGGTAGATGCATATAAGACAAAAGTGAACAGTACCGGTAGATGGATATAAGACGAAATCGGTTGATGTATATAAGACAAAAGTGAACAGTACCGGTAGATGGATATAAGACGGAATCGGTAGATGCATATAAGACAAAAGTGAACAGTACCGGTAGATGGATATAAGACGGAATCGGTAGATGTATATAAAACGAAATCGGAAGATGCATATAAGACAAAAGTGAACAGTACCGGTAGATGGATATAAGACGGAATCGGTAGATGTATATAAAACGAAATCGGTAGATGCATATAAGACAAAAGTGAACAGTACCGGTAGATGGATATAAGACGGAATCGGTAGATGTATATAAAACGAAATCGGTTGATGTATATAAGACAAAAGTGAACAGTACCGGTAGATGGATATAAGACGAAATCGGTTGATGTATATAAGACGAAATCGGTTGATGTATATAAGACAAAAGTGAACAGTACCGGTAGATGGATATAAGACGGAATCGGTAGATGCATATAAGACAAAAGTGAACAGTACCGGTAGATGGATATAAGACGGAATCAGTAGATGTATATAAAACGAAATCGGTTGATGTATATAAGACAAAAGTGAACAGTACCGGTAGATGGATATAAGACGGAATCGGTAGATGTATATAAAACGAAATCGGTTGATGTATATAAGACCAGCTCAAAACCTGATTTTTCGAACACAACAGAAAACATGACAGAAACTTAAGAAAAATCAAATTACATGGATAGCTCTAAAACCAGAAACCATCCATGCACAGGCCAACAGAAAAATATTCCAAGCAATTCCAGAATACTTCAGAACATAAATTCAACTGTCAGATACAGAGGTTTTAGACATCAAGACAAATCCCATACATTACCAGAATACCACAAAATTTCAACAGAGTTTTCCTAAAACCAAAACATCAGAATCTAAGTAAAATTCACAGACAATATTTTCTCTTTCAAAAATTTAAACCTCAGAGCATAAATATGTCTAACTGCAGCAACCACCCCATGAGCTCGATCCACCCTCTACATTAGATCATCACTTTGAGGAACCAGATCCTCAGTTTCGGGTTCAGTACCTACATCAGGGAGTTCACCTATGAGTCTAAAACTCAGTAAGGACATAATCAGAATGCAGTAGTGCATATGCAATGCATGAACTTTCAGAAATTCAGTGACAGAACAGAACATTACATTACAGTGACAGAAGAATTAAGTGGGGCTTATAGGGGAACTGGTTCAGTAGGTGCACTATCAGGCACGGCAGTTTTCAGATTCCCAGGGAGGGATAAAACCAGAGGGTCCTTGCCGGGGACAATATTTTCAGATTCCCAAGGAGGGATAAAACCAGAGGGGCCAGTCCCCGTCCCACACTTAACCTGGTACATTTCAGTCGGATTTTATCTTGTTAATTTCAAACAGTGTACAGAAATCGGTTTTGCATGAATTTTCAGGAAAACAGTGCATGCATGAACGGTGCCTCAACTTTAACTGACAGATAACAGAATAAAACAATAGGCAGCAGAAAATAAATCATAGCCAGACCTTTCAGAACATAACTCTAACTCTTCTACCCAAAACAACCCGACAGAACAGAAAAACCTAGTACCTCCATGATGTAGGGCCTTAAGGGCCGGATCTATGCTTATGAACTTACCTGTTTGCGGCAATGCAGTGTACTCGAACGTCCCTGGAGAGTTCGGATCTGTAACATGAATGTACAGAATTTAAACGCTACAAATGCTAACTAATATCACGTAGGAAACGCAGCAAACACACTTAAAACACTTTAGAAAACACACCAACGTGTTTTCATCCAAAACAGTGAGTTTTCACCCAAAACTGAAACCCTAAACTTCGGTAAAAACTCACTTTAAACTTGTCCAAACTTGTTAGCGTTAAAAGACGCTCACCTTTGCTGAAAAAAAAAAAACGGAGAAATGCTGGAGAAACAAAGTGTGGAAGTTTTGTTTCAATCGCCTGGAAGAGAGAAAACAGAAAGGGGAGGTAGAAGTGAGCTTCACTGTAACACCCGACATTTCGGCCAGGTGATTTTCTGACCATTTTCATTGTCACCCTCTTATTTAACCTTTATGATTTAAATTTAATGTTAAGACAAATTTATTACAAGTTGAGTAAAACTAGGTTGGGTGGCAGTTTTGTAATTAAAACTGATGGATTGAGTATAAATAGGAAATGGAAACCTTAAACCTCATTTATTACCACTGTAGCCGACATTCCCTCTCGGCGATTTCTTCCCTCCCAAGTTCTTGCTCTCGACTACCAGAACTTTCCTTTGCCGACGGCTGGTTTCAGCTTGCTTTTCTCTGCAAATCTGCACCCGAGGTATGAAATAGACAATGTAGTCATTTATTAGTGATTAAAGTTCTGCTTTCAGCTCGGCATTTGAGTTCGGAATTTTCTTAGCAGTGGCCGAGTAGTTTAAGACCCTTTTAAGTCTGAGAATAGAAATGTCATCCCAAATCGATTCTGAACATTTCAAAGTAACCAACTCGGATTTAATCAATGATAAAACCTGTCCACCTAGTTTCAGATTTCAGACTGCAGTGTGTCAAACAGAGGATTCGGAGTAACCTTAGCTATTAGAGTCCTAGGACGATTTATGAATAGAACTATTAGGACCTTTGTTTTAACTACTGTAATGTACATGTTTTAGGTGAAGAACCTTAAAGGGAAGAAGCTCGGATTGCTAAGGAATCCAGGTAAGTGAATGTATTAAGGTTTCCGGCCACTAGGGCCCTACACCGCAAGGGTATTAGGAAATCATTGAGATGTTAGTCTGTTGACTATGATTAGCTATTACTATGACATGATGAATTGGAGTAAGAAGATGTTAGGTTACGAGATGTTATGCTTGTCCTTATGATATGACTTCTCTCTATGAACTTTATGTCTATGCACTGTGTCCATGTTATGATTTAGTTGAGAACATGAAAAGCAAATGTAACCAAGATTAAGTGCAGAGCGGGGAAAAGACTATGTTATGTATGACTCGCGAAATCTCCCACTGGTGGAGGCCGAGTTAATGACGTGTATGACTCGCGAAGTCTCCCACTGGTGGAGGCCGAGTTAATGATATGTATGGCTTGCGAATTCTCCCACTGGGGGAGGCCGAGTGATGTATTATGATTGCCGCGATAGGCAAATGATTATGTATGACTGCCGCGATAGGCAAATGACTATGTACCCCTGTCTTCCTCCCTCGTCTCCTGCCTTAATACATGTCATGTAAATAATGAAAATGAACGTGAATGAAGAAAGGTTTATGAACTTGTGTTCTTTAAATTGTGCACTCATGTATATCTGTCAGTATGCATTCCTTACTAAGCATTAGGCTTATAGTTGAACCTTATGGTGTAGGTGAAGAAGGTTCAGGTGAGGATACTATGTTCAAAGAGGATGCTTAAGGCTGGTTGCTGGTGGAAGCTCAAAATGACAGTGCGGGACTGGAAAGGCGATTGATGACCCCTGGTTAATGCTCTTTTGTTTCAGTATAATAAAGGATATAAAAGTTTAAGTAGGATGAGATTATTTTATAATGTTGAGCTTTGAGACTGTCTAGTTGATTCACTGAGTTAGGGATTGATTTTATAGACTTATAAATGATCTGTTACTTAAGTCTTCCGCTATATGCATTCTGAATGGGTTGTGGTATTTTCTGTTGGAAGAAGTCGTTTGATGGTTTAGTCTTCCGGCTGACGTCATCGCAGATGCCGAATGTTAGAGTTTGATGGTTTAGTCTTCCGGCTGACGTCATCGGCAGATGCCGAGTGATAGAGTTTGATGGTTTAGTCTTCCGGCTGACGTCATCGGCAGATGCCGAATGTTAGAGTTTGATGGTTTAGTCTTCCGGCTGACGTCATCGGCAGATGCCGAGTGATAGAGTTTGATGGTTTAGTCTTCCGGCTGACGTCATCGGCAGATGCCGAATGTTAGAGTTTGATGGTTTAGTCTTCCGGCTGACGTCATCGGCAGATGCCGAGTGATAGAGTTTGATGGTTTAGTCTTCCGGCTGACGTCATCGGCAGATGCCGAGTGATAGAGTTTGATGGTTTAGTCTTCCGGCTGACGTCATCGGCAGATGCCGAGTGATAGAGTTTGATGGTTTAGTCTTCCGGCTGACGTCATCGGCAGATGCCGAGTGATAGAGTTTGATGGTTTAGTCTTCCGGCTGACGTCATCGGCAGATGCCGAGTGATAGAGTTTGATGGTTTAGTCTTCCGGCTGACGTCATCGGCAGATGCCGAGTGATAGAGTTTGATGGTTTAGTCTTCCGGCTGACGTCATCGGCAGATGCCGAATGTTAGAGTTTGATGGTTTAGTCTTCCGGCTGACGTCATCGGCAGATGCCGAGTGATAGAGTTTGATGGTTTAGTCTTCCGGCTGACGTCATCGGCAGATGCCGAATGTTAGAGTTTGATGGTTTAGTCTTCCGGCTGACGTCATCGGCAGATGCCGAGTGATAGAGTTTGATGGTTTAGTCTTCCGGCTGACGTCATCGGCAGATGCCGAGTGATAGAGTTTGATGGTTTAGTCTTCCGGCTGACGTCATCGGCAGATGCCGAGTGATAGAGTTTGATGGTTTAGTCTTCCGGCTGACGTCATCGGCAGATGCCGAGTGATAGAGTTTGATGGTTTAGTCTTCCGGCTGACGTCATCGGCAGATGCCGAATGTTAGAGTTTGATGGTTTAGTCTTCCGGCTGACGTCATCGGCAGATGCCGAGTGATAGAGTTTGATGGTTTAGTCTTCCGGCTGACGTCATCGGCAGATGCCGAGTGATAGAGTTTGATGGTTTAGTCTTCCGGCTGACGTCATCGGCAGATGCCGAATGTTAGAGTTTGATGGTTTAGTCTTCCGGCTGACGTCATCGGCAGATGCCGAATGTTAGAGTTTGATGGTTTAGTCTTCCGGCTGACGTCATCGGCAGATGCCGAGTGATAGAGTTTGATGGTTTAGTCTTCCGGCTGACGTCATCGGCAGATGCCGAATGTTAGAGTTTGATGGTTTAGTCTTCCGGCTGACGTCATCGGCAGATGCCGAATGTTAGAGTTTGATGGTTTAGTCTTCCGGCTGACGTCATCGGCAGATGCCGAGTGATAGAGTTTGATGGTTTAGTCTTCCGGCTGACGTCATCGGCAGATGCCGAGTGATAGAGTTTGATGGTTTAGTCTTCCGGCTGACGTCATCGGCAGATGCCGAGTGATAGAGTTTGATGGTTTAGTCTTCCGGCTGACGTCATCGGCAGATGCCGAATGTTAGAGTTTGATGGTTTAGTCTTCCGGCTGACGTCATCGGCAGATGCCGAGTGATAGAGTTTGATGGTTTAGTCTTCCGGCTGACGTCATCGGCAGATGCCGAGTGATAGAGTTTGATGGTTTAGTCTTCCGGCTGACGTCATCGGCAGATGCCGAATGTTAGAGTTTGATGGTTTAGTCTTCCGGCTGACGTCATCGGCAGATGCCGAATGTTAGAGTTTGATGGTTTAGTCTTCCGGCTGACGTCATCGGCAGATGCCGAGTGATAGAGCTTGATGGTTTAGTCTTCCGGCTGATGTCATCGGCAGATGCCGAATGTTAGAGTTTGATGGTTTAGTCTTCCGGATGACGTCACCGGTAGATGTAAAGGTTTCTTTGTCGACTAGTGACGGGGATGTCACTGGATGATGTAGAAGATATTTTAACTGAGCACGCGAGGCCCACGTGCCCACCGGAAGAATCTCTTCCATTAGGCGATGTAAGCAAGTCACGCGCGTTGCACGTGACGACCGGACGACTAAATTTCTGAGGGTTGCCAACGCATGCAACCCATGCAAACCCGAGTAGAATCATGTCGAGAGGGTTGGGGACATTTCTTCCCTGCTCGAATTTGTCCAGAAACCGATAACCGAGCCTAGTCGCTCGACTCTGTGAATGTTTGAAACGACGTGGTATAGGAAGTCGAGCACGAAAGGGGTTCGTTTTCCTTAATGGTTCGGCGTCTCTGTTTCCAGTTTAGAAAACAAAATATACGCGACGTAAATGTCTGACGAGAAAAAGTAAGTGAATGCAATAATAGTAAAAGTCAAGCAAACGATTAATGAAAGATAATGATCACGTGACAGCTCCTGGCCGGGGTTGTTACATTCACGTAGGAGGAAGAGAAGACATATCTTCTTCAACAAGTTGCCACTTGGCACTCATCCATTGGTTTGCTTCCACCTACCATAATCACTTCCACATTTACCCTTCCATTAGCTTTTAACCTAATTGGCTTGTTTTGATTACACTTAGTTTGGTTTTCCCTCAAACATTCCATCATTTTAACCAAAATATTCATTGTATTAATATAATATTAATCCCGTTTAAACGATCCGGGAAAAACTATTACATGGCAAAAATGCCGGGTGTTACAGAAGGTATATCTTCTTCTTCACTAGAAGTATCATCTGCTGGCCAAGAACTAGAATCTATAGTGAGATGAATTTCAGTGTGATAATTTTCCATAGAATTTTCTTCTTGAGTATTAATAACATTAATATCTAATTGTTTCATTCTTTGTGCTAGTTGTTCAATAAAGTCATTATTGTCTTTGGGAGATTTAAAATTAAATTTAGATATCATTATAGGAGGTTTTAAATCAGGAATAGAAATATTTCCTTTCTTTATTCCAGATGTCGAAGGAGGTGTCGTAGGAATATCTTCTATAACCTTTTTATTTGATTTTTCAGATAATTTAATTAATTGAGTTTCAACTCTTGATAATTGTTGTCCTATAGTGCTCATATGAATATTATTATAATTAATTTGTTTAATTATAATATCATTTTTATCTTCAATAGGTTGAGATAAACTAACCAAAGGAATAGCTTCAATAGTATTATTCTTTAGACTACTAGGTTCTAAAGGTGGATGTATAGATTTAATACTCTCATTGTTTTTTATATTCCAAGTTTTACAATGATTATTATATTCTTCTAGAATATTAATTTGATATTTAGATACAGGTTTATAAAATATCGTCAAATACCATTCGCTAAAAGTTATTAGATCCTTTTTCAAATCTAAATAAGAGTAATATAAATCTTTTAATTTTTTAAACTCTTCAGGTTTTTTATAATATTTTTTATCAATCCAATTTCTGATAATAGCATTTTCAGGTGATTGATATTCTTCATTACATAATTTTCTAATATCATCTTTGCTTAAATTTGTATAATTCATAATTTAAATTCCATTTCTGAAACAGTAGGTGACTCTCTTTTAGTGTGAGAGGTTTCTCCTTTTTCATATTTCGAATTATTAAATTGATTAGAACAAACACCATGAGGTATTTGTTGTTCAGATATTTTTAAAGCTTCAATATTAGAAATAGGAGTTTCAGATACAGAAAATCTAGAACTAAGTAAATCTACTTGATAGGGAGGAATAGATGACCTAGAAGATAGACTTCTGGAAAAAGATATTTTTCTTGATTGATTATTATCAAATTTAATTTCTATATGTCCTTCAGGGGTTTGAATAATTTGATCGATTTTTTTATTAATAATTGGTTGAGGTAATACAGCTTGAGGAATAGTCCATTGTTCTGGAAATGTGACTTCATCCCAGTTTATTAATCTAGGAATAGCTATATTAGTTTTCATTATATCACTTTCAATTAATAAAGTTTTTCCTGGATTATCTTTTAATTTAACTTGAGGACATAAAGTATTCATTACTTTATAACTTAATCGATAGATTATAGCAATAGTTTCTGAACCTTGAAGAAACTCGTAACCATGAGTTTGAATATTTAAAACTACTGATTCAAATAAATTTTTATCAGTCAAAGATAAAGTTAGATTAGGATAAACATTAAAATAAATGGGACCATGACATAAACTGGTTTGTATAACACCCATTAAAGATTCTTTATAATTTTGACTCCTAGCGTCTCTAAGGGTAGCTAAAATACTAGCATTTAAGCCTGGAATAGTTAATGGTTTAAAAGCTATTTGAATAAGTCCAATATGGATATATTTATATTTAGTAAAATATTTTTGAATATCTTTTAATTCTAATAATTTTATAGTTTTTTCATTTGTATCTAAGCAAATAGTTTGCTCAGAGGTTTTAACAATACGATTAATAAGATTTTCAAAAGTTCCTATTTTATAAATAGTTTTTGGCTCAATTTCGGGAATTGTCCAATTATTTAATACTTCTTCTTGTGATAATTCTATAATTTCTTCATTTTTAATAGAATTTTCAGAGAATATATTTGAGATCAAATTCATATTCAATTTGTAGAATTTACTTTCAAATAACATAACTACTTGACTTCAAGTTTTCAACTATAAATAGATATAAGGTTTAACTTCGTATTGATCTTCGATTCATCTCGTATTGACTTGCAGATAACTTCGTATTGATCTATTAATTCCTTCTATACTAATCATGTGACTAACGAGACTACTTGCACTGTCAAAGACTAATTTCACAAAGTTTGCAAATGTCTCTCAACCATGCAAATGGGTATTTTTGCCTGACGCCTTTCTCACGGCTAAGCGGCCACACACCCCAACACGGTAACATAAAGACATCTTACAAACAAGATGAAATCACAGCAAGTATTCTTTGCACATGAAAGCACGGAAAGAGTTAATAGAATCGTGTTGAAGAGATCACCTCATCGTATTGAGAAGAACAAAAGATCGTATTGAAGTTAAAACGAATATCGATTTACATTAGAAAACTTATCGACAAGTCCTTAGTTATTTGAAAGCAAATACAAATTTAGCCAATCATTTGGCTTTGATACCAAAGGGGGGAAGCGATGAAGAAGAAGTATAAGACAATACTTATCTGAAATTAAATGTTATAAATGTGGTAAATTTGGCCACTATGCATCTAAATGTACTACTCTAAAAAAATTAAATAATCTTGTGTGATGACCCGAATGTGAACGTATGTGTACGACTGCGGGGCAAACCTCGGGTTGCGGGACAAACCTCGGGACCTAAGCTGAGTGTAGGCGAATCCCGGACTCGAGTATAGGCGAATCCCGGGTCGTAAAGAGGGGGTTGTCACAATCCCACATCGCTTGGGGAAGTACATGGAAATGAAACATATGTAAGAGATCCCTCCCAATATAGCAAGACGCGTTTTGGAGCACGATTGGCAACGGATCCTATAAGAACTCCGAAGTTAAAAGTGCTTCGGCGAGAGCAATTCCAGGTTGGGTGACCTTCCGGGAAGTTCTCGCCAAACAAAGCCGTGAGGGGAGGATATTGGGCTACGGCCCAATCCCCAGAGCGGACAATATCTTGCTGGGATAAAGGGTCGTTACAAATGGTATCAGAGCCTGTACCCAACCGGAAATGTGGCCAACGAGGACGTTGGGCCCCCGAAGGGGGGGTGATTGTGATGACCCGAATGTGAACGTATGTGTACGACTGCGGGGCAAACCTCAGGTTGCGGGGCAAACCTCGGGACCTAAGCTGAGTGTAGGCGAATCCCGGACTCGAGTATAGGCGAATCCCGGGTCGTAAAGAGGGGGTTGTCACAATCCCACATCGCTTGGGGAAGTACATGGAAATGAAACATATGTAAGAGATCCCTCCCAATATAGCAAGACGCGTTTTGGAGCACGATTGGCAACGGATCCTATAAGAACTCCGAAGTTAAAAGTGCTTCGGCGAGAGCAATTCCAGGTTGGGTGACCTTCCGGGAAGTTCTCGCCAAACAAAGCCGTGAGGGGAGGATATTGGGCTACGGCCCAATCCCCAGAGCGGACAATATCTTGCTGGGATAAAGGGTCGTTACATCTTGATATAGATGAAAGGTTCAAAGTAGCCTTAGAAAAACTACTATTAACTTCTTCGGAAGAATCTTCTGACGCAGAAGATATTATTGAGTCATCTTCTTCATCGGACAATGACACCTGTCAAAAATGTCAAGTCAATGTATTATCAACTGAGCAACAAAATATTTTAGATAATTTAGATCAAATACATGATCCTATCTTTAGAAAAAAGATTATTTAAATTATTATTCAACAAAATCAAGATAAAGAAATAATTGAAAAACCCAATTTAAGAGGTCAACATTATTCTTTAACAGAAGTCTTTAATAGACTAGATAAAGCTAAAATTAAACCTGTCACTATTCAAGATCTTAATAGAGAAGTTAAAGATCTTAAAAGAGAATTGCAAGAGTTACTGTATGATTACAATCAATATCAGATTAATATTAGTGAAAGATTAGAAAAAATAGAAACCCATATGAATATTGGTTCTTCTTCGAATAATAAAGCTACCCCTTGTAATGAAGAAAACCTCTCCGAAGTATAAACGAGGTTCTTATCCTAAGTCAAGAGCCAAAAGGATTATGAATAAATTTTATTCAATAAAGCACAAGGATATACCAGGAAAAGATCTTTCCTATAATGCTAAAGAATTAGCACAAACCTTTAGGTTGGTCAAAAGTCTAATTCAAACTCACTTTGAGTTAAGTGCCAATAGAATTAAGTCTATTAAAACCTTAGAAAGACTTATCGACGGCTTTGATAAACAATTAAAAAGCCAAGGTTTAGAAACCACATCTAACAAAGAGCATCACACAAAATTAAGCGATAATATTTTGGAAAACGAACAAGTTCATTGGGTCTTCTCTGAATTAGAAGAAAATCTTCTTCTCAAAGATATTGAAGAACCTATACCCTCATCAAGCACTCAAGGGTTACAATTAGAAAACCCTTCACTAGATATGCGAGCAGATTTTTATTTCCTAACTGAAACAGAATTTAATGCTATTATCAGCCAATAAGATAATTTGCTCTCCGAAATATCATTATTTTATTTTTCGAATTATAAACTCCATATTTGATAAATGGCTAGCAGAATTACCTGTTTATACTTTCTCTATTGAGTATATTAAGGGAGATGGTCACTCTCTCTATACTAGTCTAACCCGTGCATTTTCTCAGTATGGATAACCCCTTTAGGGGTAGGGGTAGAGGCCGTGGCCGTGGCCGTGGCAGTGGCAGATATTTATACGATTATCATTTTCCTATTATTGGTAGTGCTGGTGGCGTTGCTAGCACTAGTATTGCTACACTGACTCCCAAAACTGCTTAAAAAGTTTTGGAGTCTGTCACTTATTTTAAAAAGAGTTGCGTAGAAGTTATATTTCCTTTTTATGAAAGGGAATTATTCTTACATAATAAGGATGCTTGGTATATTAAAGAGCGATATTTGGGCTCTCACAATTATTTGACGACAGATGGCAAAAATCGCCTTTATTATGAACATATTCTGTTAGAAACTCAATCTATTCAGATTGTCCACCATTATTTGAGTGAATATGGAAAGTCACCTATTACACATTCAAAGTGTTATATTATCAGGATTATTCATCCTCAAGAGTGGGGCTTAAATGTATTTGCTATTAGAAGCATGAAAAATGATCAGAAATATAATTATTGGGATTATGTGAAAGCTTGGGAAAATACTTTTTACTATCAAAATCCTACAAGAACCCATTCATGGTTCTTTACTATCAATCCTGAGATTATGAAATCAGAAGATAAATTTCCACCTTGGTTTTATGTTTGGTGGATTGAGCATTCTCCTGATCTATCTATATTTCCTGAAAATATTCAAGCATTATTTGCTATATGGTTAAAATATCATCCTGAGTTATCCAGCAGGAAAACAATTATTAAAGAACAAGACCTATTATGGTTCTGTACTGAATTCCAAATTAATTGGATATGGCAATGGAATTTGGAAATTGATCAAGACCCTATTGGTCTGTATGAAGTTCAAAGAAATTTTTATGTTAAATGGTGGGCTAGATATGAAACTGAAGCCTGTATTGAAAGAATCAAAGCTGCTATTAGCACTTATAAAGACAAAGTGAGAAGTCCTATTACGGATAAAGATGAAAATATGGATGACAATTATATGAGAAAAATGTATGAAAATATTCAAAAGAAATATCCTCATATGAGTAAAAAAGAAAAAGAGTTGAAATTATTTGCTATGATGAAACATCAATTAGGATCTGTTGAAGATTTGAATATGACTGATGAAGATGAAGATCATATATCTGATCATATTTCTACTCCAGGTTCAGGATCTTTTCAGATATTAGCTGAAGACTCACAAGATCCTAATGAAGATATTACTGATTTGACTATTGATTATACTACTAAAGACTTATGGGAAGCTTTTGTTGATGAACAGAAAAAGCTTAAAAATAAGGGAAAAAAGAAAACGTTATGAACTTTGAATTATATGAAGTTCGTATTAAAGATTTATATGAAAATAATATTGCAGGAATGAATCCTTATAATGTGGCACCTTGGAATATTGGGTGGCACCCTCGATATGTGACTAGAGAATTTCGTAACAGATATTATTATCCTAGAAGAAATAGTGTGCATTGGCCTATATCTCGACGAAATATGAGAAAAGTTCATAATCCAGCTATGTGGCTACCTCTACATATTAGAGCTCAGAATTTTGGAAGACATATGGTTTATATGCAACAAAGGGTTGAACAAATGAAAGAAAAAACTCAAGTTTTATGTAGATTATTTAATGAAGCTGAGGCCAAGTGGAATCAACCTTTTAATGGTACCCGTTCAGAGTATGTTGATATGATTGGCGAAGATAGCAAGATCTTATGGCAGAAGTATAAAGATTTTGATAACGTTAAGTAGTGGTCCCTACCACTCCACTATGAAGGAATCTTCGTACTCCACTATGGGAGTACTATTTGCTTTTACTTTTGTCTTGAAACTAGACTAGGTCCCACCATACACTATGTGGGAATCTACTTTTACTTTTACTAGTGTGTCGCTTGTAACTCCCGTTTCTATATAAGGGAGCTAGTTTGCATTTCTTTCTCAAGTTTTTTAGAGTTTTGCCTTCTCTCCTTGTAAAAACTCTAGCTCTGATCGCTCCCTCTCTCCCTCTTTGTATGATACAACTATTGTGAATAATCAAGTAAGTATTTTATTTTCTTATTTTATTTTCTTCTTGTTTTCGCTTCCTCCCCCTTTTGGTATCAGAGCCAAATGATTGGCTAAATTTGTATTTGCTTTCAAATAACTAAGGACTTGTCGATGAGTTTTCTAATGTAAATCGATATTCGTTTTAACTTCAACACGATCTTTTGTTCTTCTCAATACGATGAGGTGATCTCTTCAACACGATTCTATTAACTCTTTCCGTGCTTTCATGTGCAAAGAATACTTGCTGTGATTTCATCTTGTTTGTAAGATGTCTTTCTGTTGCCGTGTTGGGGTGTGTGGCCGCTTAGCCGTGAGAAAGGCGTCAGGCAAAAATACCCATTTGCATGGTTGAGAGACATTTGCAAACTTTGTGAAATTAGTCTTTGACAGTGCAAGTAGTCTCATTAGTCACATGATTAGTATAGAAGGAATTAATAGATCAATACGAAGTTATCCGCAAGTCAATACGAGATGAATCGAAGATCAATACGAAGTTAAACCTTATATCTATTTATAGTTGAAAACTTGAAGTCAAGTAGTTATGTTATTTGAAAGTAAATTCTACAAATTGAATATGAATTTGATCTCAAATATATTCTCTGAAAATTCTATTAAAAATGAAGAAATTATAGAATTATCACAAGAAGAAGTATTAAATAATTGGACAATTCCAGATATTGAACCAAAAACTATTTATAAAATAGGAACTTTTGAAAATCTTATTAATCGAATTGTTAAAACATCTGAGCAAACTATTTGCTTAGATTCTAATGAAAAAATTATAAAATTATTAGGATTAAAAGATATTCAAAAATATTTTGCTAAATATAAAAATATTCATATTGGACATATATAAATTAAATTTGATAATAATCAATCAAGAAAAATATCTTTTTCCAGAAGTCTATCTTCTAGGTCATCTATTCCTCCTTATCAAGTAGATTTACCTAGTTCTAGATTTTCTGTATCTGAAACTCCTATTTCTAATATTGAAGCTTTAAAAATATCTGAACAACAAATACCTCATGGTGTTTATTCTAATCAATTTTCTAATTCGAAATATGAAAAAGGAGAAACCTCTCACACTAAAAGAGAGTCACCTACTGTTTCAGAAATGGAATTTAAATTATGATGAATTACTCAAATTTAAGCAAAGATGATATTAGAAAAATATGTAACGAAGAATATCAATCACCTGAAAATGCTATTCTCAGAAATTGGATGGATAAAAAATATTATAAAAAATCTGAAGAATTTAAAAAATTAAAAGATTTATATTATTCTTATCTAGATTTGAAACAGAATCTCATCACGTTTAGTGAATGGTATTTAACGATATTTTATAAACCTGTATCAAAATATCAAATTAATATTTTAGAAGAATATAACAATCATTGTAAAACTTGGAATATAAAAAACAATGAAAGTATTAAATCTATACATCCACCTTTAGAACCTATTAGTCTAAAGAATAATACTATTGAAACTATTCCTTTGGTTAGTTTATCTCAACCTATTGAAGATAAAAATGATATTATAATTAAACAAATTAATTATAACAATATTCATATGAGCACTATAGGACAACAATTATCAAGAGTTGAAACTCAAATAATTAAATTATCTGAAAAATCAAATAAAAAGGTTATAGAAGATATTCTTACGACACCTCCTTCGACATCTGGAATAAAGAAAGGAAATATTTCTATTCCTGATTTAAAACCTCCTATAATGATATCCAAATTTAATTTTAAATCACCTAAAGACAATAATGATTTTATTGAACAACTAGCAAAAAGAATGAAACAATTAGATATTAATGTTATTAATACTCAAGAAGAAAATTCTATGGAAAATTATCACACTGAAATTCATCCAACTATTGATTCTAGTTCTTGGCCAGCAGATGATACTTCTAGTGAAGACGAAGATATGCCTTCTCATTTAAAAGATATTAAAAAAATAGAAAAATCTTTTACTGAATGTAATTATATCTATCCATTACCAGAATCTAGAGACCCTTTAAGTATTCATAGAGTTAGATATGAGGATAAAGGGCCTGGTGGCGATAGAATTAGAAGAACTTATTATAAAAGACCTACTCCCGTAGATTTATTATGGGAAGAAAATTGGTTACATGAACAGTCTTCTTATACTGCTAAAACTATCTATGATTGGAACCTTGATGGTTTAACCGAATATCAAATTTATGAATTACTCCAAAAAATTTTAATGTATTCTAGCGTTTGTAAAGCCTCTCAGAATAAAGATTCTGATATAGCTGCCTTTATTATTAATGGATTTAATGGTGCTTTAAAAGGTTGGTGGGATAATTATTTATCTCTAGAACAGCGTCATGAAATATTAACCGCTGTAAGACATGAAAATAATATGGTTTATGAAGATAGTGTTTATACATTAATTCAAGCTATAATATTACATTTTATTGGAGCTACCGAACAAAGACAAGAAATAGGGGGAAGCGAAGGGAAGAAGTATAAGAAAATACTTACTTGTTTATTCACAGTAGTTGTATCATACAAAGAGGGAGAGAGAGAGCAATCAGAGCTAGAGTTTTTACAAGGCGAGAAGGCAAAACTCTAAAAAACTTTTTAAAGAAATGAAAACTAGCTCCCTTATATAGAAACGGGAGTTACAAGCGACAAACTAGTAACAGTAAAAGTAGATTCCCACTTATCAACTAGTGGGGCTGTAACACCCGAGTATTTTCTATTGCGTGCATAGCCTACGTTGTATTAGGATAGGTTATTTATGCAAGTGTAAGGTGGGCATTGAAGTGTAGTAGAATTGGAGGGTTTGACAAGTCAAAACACCTTGTGATTGGTGGAGGAGGGTTGCTTGAAAAGTCAAATGGATATCAACCAATAAGAAGTAAGCATTTAATGATGGAAAGTGGGGGAATTGAAAAGCTATCACGTTGGATGAAATGAGGAGAAGAAGAGTGGGGGTTTATTTGCAATTTTAAAAAGAAGGGTGGAGGAAAAGAAAAAGTGGAAAGAAAGATTAGGTTAAAAAGGTGAGTTTCTCTTTTCTTCTCCATCCTCATCGTGCTTCTCTCCTTCTCCTCCATAGCCATCGATCCCCTTTCTCCTTTCTTCATCTGTTGAAGACTTTTCAAGGTAATTTCTCTTGGGTTTTGGTTTTTGTACATTTAGATGGAGTTTAGAAGTGTTTTTATGTATTTTGGTTGATTTTGGTGAATGTTGGAAAACCCTAGGTTAGGGATTCCGAAAAATTGAGTTTAGATGTTAGATTTCCTTCCTATTTTGGTAGTTTAGTTGTTGAATGGAGTGATTTAGGTTGTTAGAGGGGTTAGATGGAAGATTGAAAGAGTGTTCCACAAAAATGGTTGAAGAACACCTATATACCCGATTCTGTTGGCTGGATTTTTGAGTTGGTTAATGTGTTTGTTTGGTTATTTTGGGTGTTCCAATGGATAGTAGACGGATAGAGGTTTCCGAGATGGGGTGGCACGTCGAAATCCGTTGAAAAACGAGAGAGTTACGACCGTTTGAAGTTGGACGGTCAAATTTGGTGTAAAATCGGGTTTGGGGTTAAGTTGTGAGTTTAGGTTGAAATGTGTGATTAGTTTAGTTATAAAATCCTTACAATTTATTTAGGTTGTTACTAAGTGAATTGTCGTTACTTGTTAGGTGATCGAACATTTGATTTTGTTGGACGGTGTGAACGAGGAAGTACCGAGCAGCAACCAGGTAAGTAGTGGATTAGTGTTTGTTGCCTTCGGGCCTACACCATAGAACGGTAGGGATTGTTTGTTTGTTTGTTTGTTATGTTTTGTTTTTGTTACGCATTGGGTGTCATGCATCATTGTTTTCTAAACTACGAAATCACGAGTTTTGCATGTTTGAGTGGTGAGGATGATGTGAAAGAAAGATAAGAAGTGATATGCAACTTGGTCTCGAGTAGAATAGCTTCGTCGGGCAAGTGGCTCGTTGAGCACCCCGCAAGGGATTCTATTCGAGATGCCCTGTTAATGTACGTAATGTGTCGTGAGTATGAATTCCTCGACCTGTTCGTGCTTGAAGTGCACAATGAGGATTCTACTCGAATCCTGGACTGTGTTGGGACGTGTGCCTCCGGTCTAGCTCCGTGGATCAAGGCGTGGCCGTCCTGGACTGTGTGGGGGCGTGTGCCTACTTGATTCACCTGGAAGTGAAAGATAATGCAATTGAAACGAAAAGAAAGCAACTGAGTGTGTAGAAACTGCACGTTAGGATTGAGTCGAGCATTTAGCGTATCGTTGTGCATCATTTCCCTACTTGCTAAGCGTTAGGCTTACCTTTTTGTGTTCCGTGGTGTAGGTGACGAGCTTTATACAGGTGAGGTTGATGAGACAGCTCAGGATTAGGCCGCAGTCGGAGGAGTACAGAGTCCGCCGGTGCAGGCTGTTGTCGGGGCGTCTGGACCACTGTTCGTCGGGTAGTGTGGGAGGTGAACATTTTGATAGATGGTTGCCTTTGTGTTTGTGATGTTTTGTATGTTGGAAGTAAGGTAGAACAAATGGTGAACGGTTGGTTATAAACGTTTTAGTATCGGTTGTACAGTTTTTTTGTAAATGATTTTGTTTTGTGTGTCGTTTTGGTTGAAACTATTTTCGTAATGGTTGTTAGTGTTTGGGGATTGAAATGGTATATTTTTGGGTTAAATTTTCAGGTTTTGGGTATTTAAAGTTTTAGGCGTTATATTGCCCGTTTTGATTTAAAATAACTAACGTCGGGTTGTGTTCGCTATTTTTGTATTTATTCGTTTTAAGTCGGTTTTCCGAGATTTTTACGGGACTCGAAGATTTAGGTGTCGGGAAGTTATGTTTAAATTTTCAGAATTTTTGGAGGTGTTGGGGATGTAGAAAAGTGTTAAAATGTGTAGGGAGGTGGAAAAAGGTTAAAAAGGGCATTTTAGGGCGTTTTTGGTGATGAAAAACCCGAGCGGGCCCGATCGATCGGGCCCGGGGCACGACCAGTCGCGGTAGGGAAATTTCTGGGTGAAGAAAACCCGAGGAGGCCCGATCAATCGGGCATTTAGCCACGATCGGTCGTGGAAAGCAAGATGTGGGGCGCGCTGGTGCGCCCCAGTGCGCGGACACGCTCGCGCACGCCGCACAGGCTGGGCGCGCCTGGCGCCCAGCGCGCGCCCAGCGCGCGCCCAGCCCCCTTTTTAGTGCAAAATCTTGTTTTCTTTTTAATTTCTCCCGATTTCCAACATGTTTTGACCCGAGATTTTTCCAACGTATTTTAACGTATTTTAGACACGTGTTCCAAGAAAATTTGAGGGTTCGAAAAACCCGAACATCGAGCCGGGAATTTTACAAAACCGAGCCGAATATTTTACGAAAATTATTTTAATCGTCATTTTAAACACGGGATTTGTTTGCAACGTGACGCACCGGGCCCGGGGCGGGTTCGGGGCGCTACAGAGATGGTATTAGAGCGTTAGTGGTCGAGTCGTTCAAAGGATTACCCGACAATACCGGCCGCCGTGCAACGTGCTTCACCGACTGTAAGTATTTCTTAACTTTAGTTAGTTTCTTTTCTAAGATTAGAATTTCTAACCTTTTTAGGAATAGAAAAGAAAATGCCTAGAAACCCAGGACAGCCAAGACGACCCGGACGACCCCGTAATGAGCCCGAACCACCTGAGGACCCTAATAAGCAACTCAGGGATCTTTTGACTATGCAAGCTCAACTGCTCGGTGTTTTTATGAATCAAGGATTACAGGGAGGCCTTGGAGCGGGGTCCAGCTCTGGAGCTGGCTCTAGCGGAGATAGATTTCGAAGGTTAAAGCCCCCGGCCTTTGAAGGACGTCTGACGGATCCGACAACGACCGAGAATTGGATATGTACGGTGGAAGAGATGTTTGTTGTTGCAGAGGTGGAAGATGAGAACAAAGTGAAACATGCGACGTTCCACCTATCTAATAGTGCCAAAAGCTGGTGGGGAACCGTAAAAGCTACGACAGATGTACAGAGTATGAATTGGGAGGAATTCAAGGAGCTATTCTACGAAAAATATTACAACCGAACGGTTCAAGCCGAAAAGCGATCGGAGTTCTTGGCTTTAAAGCAAACCGGGTCTGTGGGGGACTATATTCAGCAGTTTGAAGCGCTGTCCAAGTTTGCCGGCAATATGATCAGCAGAGAGGAGGATAAGATTTTTCAGTTTGTACAAGGGTTGAAGCCAGAAATTGAAATGTTAGTAAAGACTTTCGGGATTGATGGCTTACCGTTTAACCGTGTGGTGGCTAAAGCTATAGAAGTTGAGGTATCGGCTGGTAAGATTCTTAAATCCGTAGAAGCACCAAAACGAATGTTCAAGGATATTACCGCACAGTTTAGCAAAGGCGGATCCTCTTCTCAATCTCAAGGTACGAAACGACCGGGAGGAAATCCGAAAGACCAAAGAGGTGGCAAGAAGCCTCAACAACAAGCACAACAAAGGAAGTTGTTTCCACAATGTCCAAAATGTTCAAAGTCGCACCCGGGGGAGTGCGGACAGTACGAAGGAAAGTGTTACAATTGTTTTGAGTCTGGCCACATGTTTCGAGACTGCCCAAAGCCGAAAGTTCTTCGATGTTTTAATTGCAACAAACCTGGTCACATGGCGAGGGATTGCCCTACAGCGAAGACAGAACCAATTAAGGCAAGGCCCAGAATCTTCGCAATGATAGAGCCTGAGGGAGAAGATCGAACAGCCGTTATTTCAGGTACTGTATTTGTTAATTCGGTGCCTGCATTTACTTTGATAGATTCAGGGGCGTCCCATTCCTTCGTAGCGGTAGCATTTGTGGCGAAAGTACAGTTAGTGGTAGAGCCGACTGAAAGTGCGTATACTGTGCAATTACCATCCGGCGAGTATATGCATTCTGCGCAGGTAGTTCCTAACAGTTGGGTGACAGTCGGAAGGAAGACTTTATCTGCTGATTTAATCGTTATGGGGATAACCGGGTATGATGTGATACTCGGTATGGATTGGCTGTTTCGGCACCATGCGACGATTGATTGCAGAGCAGGGACTGTAAATTTCCAACCCCCGAGCGGTGAAAATTTTTCTTTTCAAGCTTTGAAGAACATAAGGAGGTTCTCCGTTATGGCACCCATGGATGCTCGGAAATCTGTTATTGGTGAGTTTACGTGTTTTCTTGCCACTATTGTAGATTCTCAGTCTTTGGTAGAGGTTAAGCTTCAGGAGATAGATATTGTTCGTGATTTTCCTGAAGTGTTTTTAGATGATTTGCCTGGTCTACCTCCGGACCGGGAAATCGAGTTCGCAATTGACACTTATCCTGGAGCAGAGCCGGTGTCGAAGAATCCTTACAGGTTTGCTCCTCCTGAGTTGAAAGAACTGAAAAAGCAATTGGAGGAATTGGTCGATAAGGGCTTTATACGCCCTAGTTTTTCGCCGTGGGGAGCGCCCGTGCTATTTGTTAAGAAGAAGGACGGGTCACTTCGAATGTGCATCGATTACCAGGAGTTAAACAAGCTAACTGTAAAAAACAAGTATCCCTTGCCAAGGATAGATGACTTGTTTGATCAGCTGCAAGAAGCCCGGATATTTTCTAAGATCGATCTGAGATCGGGATACTACCAGTTGAAAGTCAGATCGCAGGATATCCCGAAAACGGCTTTCAGGACTCGGTATGGACACTATGAGTTCCTGGTTATGTCGTTTGGTTTGACGAATGCTCCAGCCGCCTTTATGGACCTAATGAATCGAGTGTTCAGAGAATATCTCGATAAATTTGTAATTGTGTTTATCGATGACATTTTAGTTTATTCTCGTAATGAAGAGGAGCATAAGGAGCATTTAAGAATAGTTTTGACAATTCTGAAGCGGCATCAACTATATGCTAAATTATCTAAATGCGAATTTTGGTTAACTAAGGTGCATTTTCTTGGCCACGTTATTAGCAGTGGCGGAATATCAGTGGATCCGGCCAAGATTCAGTCGATTAATGAATGGCCTCATGTAGCACCCGGTTTTATCGAACCAGCTCTTTTATTATTAATAAAATACACTTGATTAGTCAATAATTTATGTAGGGTTATTAAATGACTTGGCAAGGGCATTAGAGTAAATTGCAATTTTCAAAGAGTGGATAACGTATTTAAGGAAAGAGGGTTTGGGCGCCACCATTTCATACCATTTCCTCTTCGGGTTTCAGCTCAGGCAGACGAGCTCTCTAGGCGATCTTCCTCGCCCGATTCACCTTCGACCTAGGTAAGTTTTCCATTCATCTTCTCGATATTATAGTGAGTAGATAGCGGGGAGAGTGCAATGCGTGTGTAACTTGGTGAATGCTGTGAGTGAGCTAAGTTCGAGTTTAGTGCTGAACCAAGAATGTGCGATGGCCCGAAGTTCCAAGCTAGCTCCTTAGATTTGTGAATGGTGTGGGATGAGATTTAGTGAAGTTCTGATTAGTGTTCTGTTTATGACACTAGGTGAACAGGGCTTTCAAGTAGTTGAAACCGAGCGATTTCCAGGAGACCAGGTAAGTAGAGTTTGTTTGTGCCTTCGGGCCTACATCACAAAACAGTAGGATTTATGTATGTTTGTATGTTTATTTCCAGTTGTCATGCATCATATTTTGAGATGTACGAAAATGAATTTACATGATTTTGAATCGGCAAGGAATGAACAGATTGAAACAGTACGTGAAACAGATACACTGTTAAGGGAACTAATCCAACCCTTAATGAGACAGAGGATATTTATACTTTGGGAGAGTTGATCCAACTTCCAATTTCACAGGGGGATCGGAGGATGTGAATCAGAATTTACTGTTAAGGGAATTAATCCGCCCCTTAATGAGTCAGTGGATGAGTATACTTTGGGAGAGTTGATCCAACTCCCAATTTCACAGGGGGATCAGAACAGAAACGTTGAATGAGCAACTGAGATGAGAAAGTAGAAATTGCATATTTAGGAATTTGTGTTTCAGTATTTTCCTCTATTTACTGCTTTACTTACTTAGCATTAGGCTAATAGATGAGTTTTGTGATGTAGGTGTTGAGGATACTACAGGTGATTTTCCCTGAGAGCATAATCGAGTAGATGTGGTTGGGGAGCACATCCAGGCATCGGTTTGGCAATCTGATGGGGCATTTTAACTGGTGTCAATGGTTGTAAGGTTTAGTAGACAAGGGTTTCATTTTGAGTATGTTAAATCTTCTGACTATAGGAGTCGTTTTGATGTTTTCAAAAGCATTTTTGAAACCTTTCTGATAATGGTGTTTCTGTTGGTTTAAATACTAGTTATGAGTAGTGAAATGATCTGAGCTGTTTCTGACTATTTTCAATGAAGTGAGAAGGTTTTCTATATATTCAGAGTTGTATTGTATAACAATGAGTAGTCGAGATGCCATTTTGTTTTCTATCGGTAGATGATGTCTATCGGTAGATGTTAAGCTATTGTTTCGTCCTCTATCGGCAGATGATATCTATCGGTAGATGTTGAGTAATTGTTAAGTTTTCTATCGGAAGATGTCTTTAGTAAAGGCATCGGAAGATGTAGTCTTATTTTCTATCGGAAGATGTCTTCAGTAAAGGCATCGGAAGATGTAGTCTTGTTCCTACCGGAAGATGTAGTGGGAAGCCTTTTTGTCGCTTAGTGACCGGCAGAAGCTGGGAGATTGATTTCCCCCGGCTGACGTCATCGGCAGATACAGTCCGCCGAGAGATGCCTGTGTTTCTATCTCTTCCTGTTGACGTCATTGGCAGAAGTTGGAAGAGCGATTCCTCCGGCTGACGTCATCGGTAGAAGTTTTCTGTTTCTGTTTTTCGCTTCCTTCCGTTGACCTTGTCCAGCGGTAGATGTGTTTGACTTTGAGACTTTACAGTGTTTTGGTGATTTAGATCTTTATTTCTTTTGGTCGATCATTTCTAACATTTTATCCGATTATCCAAACATTTTATTATGGTTTTGTTTAACTCTAAATTTGTTTAAATGTATTCCGCTGCAAGTTTTAAAATATGAACGAAATTTTAGTCACGTACGGGTTTTGTGTGACGAACTGGGTTCAGATAACTCGGGGCGTTACAGTATGGTATCAGAGACATTCAGTTAAACTGTTCAAAAGATTACTCATCAGTGCCAATCGTTGCATGGAAGTACTCCAACAACTGTAAGTGTTTATGTTAGCTTTAGTAATTAGATATTTATGAAAGTAGTTAACCTTGTACAGGAATCCAGTATAATGGCCAGACGCCCCGGAAGACCTAGAGTGCCTAGAGAAATACCAAATGTGAGAAACGAAGAGGAGCCTAGTGTGATCAGACAGCTGACCGAATTGATGCGTCAGCAGACTGATATAGTGCGTCAACAATCTGACCAATTAGGAGTGCTGTTGAACCGGGAAGCACAAGGAAGTGCCAACTCGGGTTCTAGTAGTGAACATTCTGGAGATAGATTCCGGAGACTAAGACCACCCACATTTGACGGACAGTCATCTGATCCAGTTGTTGCTGAGGGATGGCTTAGGAAGATCGAAAGTATGTTCAGGTGTGCCAACATAGGAGAAGGAGACAAGGTCACGTTAGCAACCTTTCATTTAGCTGGCGAAGCTCAACTCTTGTGGGAGACAATGGAGACCACCACAGATGTCTTGGCAATGTCCTGGTCACAATTCAAGGACATTTTCTATGAGAAGTATTTCAACAGCACAGTCCAGACAGCAAAGAAGTTGGAATTCCTGAACTTGAAGCAGACAGGATCAGTGGCTGAGTACAGTAGACAATTCGAGTCCTTGTCCAGGTTTGCTGGACATTTTGCTCACAAGGACGAGGATAAGGTGTTCAAATTTATACATGGACTGAAGCCAGAAATTCACCGAGGAGTTAAGTTCTGTGGCATTAAAGGCTTGACATTCAGCGAGGTTGTGTCCACTGCGCTGGAGGTGGAAGAAGCTGAGAGGATGTGTGCCGGGCCAAGGGAGGTCCCACCAAGGTTTAACCAGCCGCACCAACAAAGAGGAACGAAGAGGTCAAGTGATGGCCAAAGTAGTCAAGGAACAGGAGGGGAGGTGCAGAATGTCAAGAAATTTCCCCAGTGCCCTAAATGTTTGAAGAACCACCCGGGGGAATGCAGACTGGGTTTTGGGAAGTGTTTCAACTGTGAGGAGGTTGGACACACATACAAAGAGTGCTCTAAACCAAGAATCATCAGATGTTACAACTGTAACAAGGTCGGTCACGTTAGTAGAGACTGTCCAGTTCCCAAGAGTGGCCCTGCGATGATTAAACCAAGGATGTTCTCCATGATGGAGTCAGGGGATGAAGACCAGCCTGCTGTGGTGTCAGGTACTATATTGATAAACTCTGTACCTGCTTTTACCTTGATAGATTCTGGTGCAACGCATTCATTTATAGCATCTACATTTGCTGATAAGTTAGATGTACAGTTTACCCCTTCCATGCATGTGTTTAATGTTACATTACCTTCTGGTGAGCGCATGCACTCCAACCGAGTGATGCTTGGCAGTGACGTGTTAGTGGGGAACATGAATTTGCCTGCTGATCTCATTATTATGGATATAATGGGATTTGATGTAATCTTAGGAATGGATTGGCTGTTTAAGCATTATGCTACGATTGATTGTAGGACTGGAATAGTTAGTTTCCAACCCCCTGGTAACCCGAAACATACCTTCCAATCTTCAAAGAAGAGCAAGGAAATGACTGTGATGACTTCAATTAACACTAGACCTTCCCTATGTGGAGAGTATTTGTGCTTCTTAGCTAGTGTTTTAGACACACAGCTTGTAGGAAAGGCAAACCCTCAAAATGTTTTAGTTGTCCAAGACTTTCCTGATGTATTTTTAGATGACCTTTCTGGTTTACCACCAGATAGAGAAATCAAATTTGTTGTAGATGTCTACCCCGGAGCCGAGCCTGTGTCTAAAAACCCGTATAGACTAGCACCATCAGAACTTAAAGAGTTAAAGAAACAGTTGGAGGATTTGTTGGAAAAAGGGTTCATACGCCCTAGTTTTTCACCATGGGGTGCACCTGTCCTTTTTGTTAAAAAGAAAGATGGATCTATGCGTATGTGCATTGATTATAGAGAATTGAATAAGCTAACTGTCAAGAACAAGTACCCTTTGCCAAGGATTGATGATTTATTTGATCAACTTAAGGGTGCGAGAGTTTTCTCTAAGATTGACCTTAGGTCCGGTTACTATCAGTTGAAGGTTAAATCTGAGGATATCCCAAAGACTGCCTTTCGCATAAGGTATGGACATTATGAGTTTTTGGTTATGTCTTTTGGTTTGACTAATGCACCAGCAGCCTTCATGGATCTTATGAATAGGGTGTTTCACGAGTATTTGGACAAGTTTGTCATTGTATTCATTGATGACATACTAATCTATTCTAGAACTAAGGAAGAGCATGCAAAACATTTGAGTTTAGTGTTAGAAGTACTGAGAAGACACCAACTTTATGCCAAGTTTTCTAAGTGTGAATTTTGGTTGGACCAAGTTCACTTTTTAGGACATGTCATCTCTGGTGATGGCATATCTGTGGATCCAGCTAAGGTTCATGCAGTCAATGAATGGCCCCAACCGAAAAATGCTACGGATATCAGAAGTTTTCTTGGACTTGCAGGATATTACAGAAAGTTCATTGAAGGATTTTCGAAGATTGCTACACCCCTTACTATGTTAACAAGGAAGAATGTGAAGTATATTTGGACTGATAAATGTGAATCCAGTTTCCAGACCTTGAAACAGAGATTAACCAATGCTCCAATTTTGACCCTTCCAGTTGATGATGGTAAATTTAGTATTTATTGTGATGCCTCGAAGATCGGTTTAGGATGTGTATTGATGCAGGATGGTAAGGTAATAGCTTATGCCTCTAGGCAGTTGAAAACTCATGAGAAGAACTATCCTACGCATGACCTAGAACTAGCCGCAGTAGTATTTGCACTTAAGATTTGGAGACACTACTTGTATGGCCAGTCTTGTGAGATATTTTCAGACCATAAAAGCCTGAAGTATATTTTCACGCAGAAGGAACTAAACATGAGGCAACGTCGATGGTTGGAATTTGTAAAGGACTATGATTTCGAGATTAAATATCATCCCGGCAAGGCAAATGTTGTAGCAGATGCCTTGAGTAGAGTAACAACAATCCCAGCTATGAGTTTCAGTATGCCATTAGCTTTAGAGTCAGAATTTCAAAAGTTTAATTTAGAAACAGTATCCAGTATATCAGCTATACTCTCAGCCATGACCTTAAGGCCTACGCTTCTAGAGAAAATTAAGGAAGCTCAGACGAATGATGATGAGTGTAACAAGTACAAGTCGAGCATGGATTCTACGGACAATTTAGACTTTAACTGTTCTGCCGATGGAATCCTTAAGTTTAGAAATAGGTGGTTTGTTCCTGCCAATAATGAGCTTCGTGAAGAAATTCTTTCTGTGGCTCACTCGTCCAAGTTCTCTATCCACCCTGGGAGTACAAAGATGTACAGAGATCTCAAGCAGTATTACTGGTGGCCAGGTATGAAAAGAAGTGTGGCGAGGTATGTAGAGTCATGTCTGATCTGCCAGCAAGTCAAAGCTGAACACCAGAGACCCTCAGGGACATTGCAACCCTTGCTAGTTCCCGAATGGAAATGGGAACAAATAACGATGGATTTTGTTGTTGGATTACCTAGGACAGCTAAGGGACATGATGCAATTTGGGTGATAGTTGACCGTCTAACCAAGTCAGCTCATTTTCTGCCTATAAAGATAACCTACCCGATGGATCAGCTAGCTGAATTGTACATGCAAGAGATCGTCAGACTGCATGGAGTTCCAAGTTCTATAGTTTCAGACCGAGACTCTAGATTTACATCTAAATTTTGGAAAAGCTTGCACAAGGCTATGGGAACACAGCTTAGTTTTAGCACAGCTTTCCACCCTCAAACTGATGGACAATCCAAAAGGACTATTCAGACGTTGGAAGATATGCTTCGTGCTTGTGTTTTAGAATTCCAAGGTTCTTGGAGTAAATATTTGTCATTAGTAGAATTCTCTTACAACAACAGTTTTCAAGCAACCATAGGTATGGCACCATACGAGGCATTGTATGGACGAAAATGCAGATCACCTTTGTACTGGGATGAAGTTGGTGAAGCACAGCTGCTTGGTCCTGGCATTGTGCAACAAACTGTGGAGAAGGTTGCTCTCATCCGCCAGCGAATCCTAACAGCTCAAAGCCGATAGAAAAGCTATGCAGATAAAAGACGAAGAGAACTGGAATTTGAGGTAGGTAATGAAGTTTTTCTTAAGGTGTCACCTTTCAAAGGAGTAGCGAGATTTGGAAAGAGAGGAAAGTTGAACCCAAGATTTATTAGACCATTCACTATTCTGAAGAGAATTGGGGGAGCAGCCTATCAGTTGCAACTACCGGCATCTATGGATGGAATACACAGTGTGTTCCAGTATCTATGTTGAAGAAATGCATTAGGAATCCATATCAAGTCATGGAACAGCAAGACCTTGAGATTTATCATACCCTCGCCTATGAAGAGAAACCAGTAAAGATATTAGACTATGCAGTGAAGGAATTGCGCAACAAAGAGGTTCCACTAGTGAAAGTCTTGTGGCACAACCAGAACGTAGAGGAGACAACTTGGGAGCGCCAACAAGACATGATGGACCAACATCCAAAGTTATTCAGGTACTGAATTTTGAGGACAAAATTCTTTTAAGGAGGGTAGATTGTAGCACCCGGTTTTATCGAACCAGCTCTTTTATTATTAATAAAATACACTTGATTAGTCAATAATTTATGTAGGGTTATTAAATGACTTGGCAAGGGCATTAGAGTAAATTGCAAATTTCAAAGAGTGGATAACGTATTTAAGGAAAGAGGGTTGGGTTTAATGCACTGTAGCCGCCACCATTTCATACCATTTCCTCTTCGGGTTTCAGCTCAGGCAGACGAGCTCTCTAGGCGATCTTCCTCGCCCGATTCACCTTCGACCTAGGTAAGTTTTCCATTCATCTTCTCGATATTATAGTGAGTAGATAGCGGGGAGAGTGCAATGCGTGTGTAACTTGGTGAATGCTGTGAGTGAGCTGAGTTCGAGTTTAGTGCTGAACCAAGAATGTGCGATGGCCCGAAGTTCCAAGCTAGCTCCTTAGATTTGTGAATGGTGTGGGATGAGATTTAGTGAAGTTCTGATTAGTGTTCTGTTTATGACTCTAGGTGAACAGGGCTTTCAAGTAGTTGAAACCGAGCGATTTCCAGGAGACCAGGTAAGTAGAGTTTGTTTGTGCCTTCGGGCCTACATCACAAAACAGTAGGATTTATGTATGTTTGTATGTTTATTTCCAGTTGTCATGCATCATATTTTGAGATGTACGAAAATGAATTTACATGATTTTGAATCGGCAAGGAATGAACAGATTGAAACAGTACGTGAAACAGATACACTGTTAAGGGAACTAATCCAACCCTTAATGAGACAGAGGATATTTATACTTTGGGAGAGTTGATCCAACTTCCAATTTCACAGGGGGATCGGAGGATGTGAATCAGAATTTACTGTTAAGGGAATTAATCCGCCCCTTAATGAGTCAGTGGATGAGTATACTTTGGGAGAGTTGATCCAACTCCCAATTTCACAGGGGGATCAGAACAGAAACGTTGAATGAGCAACTGAGATGTGAAAGTAGAAATTGCATATTTAGGAACTTGTGTTTCAGTATTTTCCTCTATTTACTGCTTTACTTACTTAGCATTAGGCTAATAGATGAGTTTTGTAATGTAGGTGTTGAGGATACTACAGGTGATTTTCCCTGAGAGCATAATCGAGTAGATGTGGTTGGGGAGCACATCCAGGCATCGGTTTGGCAATCTGATGGGGCATTTTAACTGGTTTCAATGGTTGTAAGGTTTAGTAGACAAGGGTTTCATTTTGAGTATGTTAAATCTTCTGACTATAGAAGTCGTTTTGATGTTTTCAAAAGCATTTTTGAAACCTTTCTGATAATGGTGTTTCTGTTGGTTTAAATACTAGTTATGAGTAGTGAAATGATCTGAGCTGTTTCTGACTATTTTCAATGAAGTGAGAAGGTTTTCTATATATTCAGAGTTGTATTGTATAACAATGAGTAGTCGAGATGCCGTTTTGTTTTCTATCGGTAGATGATGTCTATCGGTAGATGTTAAGCTATTGTTTCGTTCTCTATCGGCAGATGATATCTATCAGTAGATGTTGAGTAATTGTTAAGTTTTCTATCGGAAGATGTCTTTAGTAAAGGCATCGGAAGATGTAGTCTTATTTTCTATCGGAAGATGTCTTCAGTAAAGGCATCGGAAGATGTAGTCTTGTTCCTACCGGAAGATGTAGTGGGAAGCCTTTTTGTCGCTTAGTGACCAGCAGAAGCTGGGAGATCGATTTCCCCCGGCTGACGTCATCGGCAGATACAGTCTGCCGAGAGATGCCTGTGTTTCTATCTCTTCCTGTTGACGTCATTGGCAGAAGTTGGAAGAGCGATTCCTCCGGCTGACGTCATCGGTAGAAGTTTTCTGTTTCTGTTTTCCGCTTCCTTCCGTTGACCTTGTCCAGCGGTAGATGTGTTTGACTTTGAGACTTTACAGTGTTTTGGTGATTTAGATCTTTATTTCTTTTGGTCGATCATTTCTAACATTTTATCCGATTATCCAAACATTTTATTATGGTTTTGTTTAACTCTAAATTTGTTTAAATGTATTCCGCTGCAAGTTTTAAAATATGAACGAAATTTTAGTCACGTACGGGTTTTGTGTGACGAACCGGGTTCAGATAACTCGGGGCGTTACACCTCAACCGAAGAATGTTAGCGAGATTCGGAGTTTCCTAGGATTGGCGGGCTATTATAGGAGATTTATTGAAGGGTTTTCGCAAATAGCAGCACCTATGACTCGTCTGACACGAAAAGACGTGAAGTATGAATGATCTGAAGAGTGTGAGCTCAGCTTTCAAACGTTGAAGCAGAGATTAACTACAGCTCCGATTTTGACATTGCCTGTGGCAGAAGAGAAGTTCTGTATTTATTGCGATGCCTCTCGGATTGGTCTGGGTTGTGTGCTTATGCAGAAGGACAGGGTGATTGCCTATGCTTCTCGACAGCTGAAGCCTTATGAGAAGAATTATCCAACCCATGATTTGGAGTTAGCTGCTGTGGTGTTTGCTTTGAAAATTTGGAGGCATTATTTATATGGTCAGCAGTGCGAGGTATATTTAGATCATAAAAGTCTGAAATATCTTTTCACTCAGAAGGAACTGAATATGAGACAACGGCGGTGGTTAGAGTTCGTGAAGGACTATGATCTGGAGATTAAATACCACCCAGGGAAGGCCAATGTAGTTGCAGACGCTTTAAGCCGCGTTTCTACATCCGTTTCAGCCATGAAGGTGGGGATGTCTAGGGAGTTGAACATGGAGTTTCAGAGATTTGATTTAGAGTTAATTTCCGATGTAACTGCTGTGTTATCAGCTTTATCTCTGAAGCCTACCATTTTGGAGAAAATCAGAGAACTCAGCAGGGAGATGCGGAGTGCAATAAATTTAAGCTGAGTATGGTGTCTGACGATAGGACGGAGTTCAGCTACTCGGATGATGGTATTTTGAAGTTCCGTAATCGATGGTATGTTCCGTACAGTGAACAGCTTCGGAGGGAGATTTTAGCTGAAGCTCATTCGTCGGGGTTTTCTGTACACCCAGGCAGTACGAAGATGTACAGGGACCTCAAGCAGCATTACTGGTGGCCTGGCATGAAGAAGTCAGTGGCTGAATTTGTGGAGACCTGTTTGATTTGTCAGCAGGTGAAGGCAGAACATCAAAGACTTGCTGGGAAGTTGCAACCATTGCCAGTTCCCGAGTGGAAGTGGGACCAAATTTCTATGGACTTCGTTGTTGGACTGCCTAGGACGACGAAGGGATTTGATGGCATATGGGTGATCGTAGATCGTTTAACGAAGTCAGCCCACTTTCTGCCAGTGAAGATGACATACAGTATGGATCAGTTTGCTGAACTCTACATACAGGAAATCTTGAGGTTACATGGTGTGCCGACTTCGATTGTATCTGACAGGGATCCGAGGTTCACTTCAAAATTTTGGAAGAGTCTACATAAGGTGATGGGGACTCAATTGAACTTCAGCACTGCTTTTCATCCTCAGACGGACGGACAATCTGAGCGTACTATTCAGACTCTTGAGGATATGCTCTGAGCGTGTGTGTTGGAGTTTCAAGGTTCTTGGAGTAGGTATATACCTTTGGTGGAGTTCTCTTATAACAATAGTTATCAGGATACTATTGGTATGGCTCCCTACGAGGCTCTTTATGGAAGGAAGTGCAGATCGCCTCTTTATTGGGACGAAGTCGGAGAATCTAGTTTGATTGGCCCGGAGATCGTTCAGCAAACTACAGATAAGATTCAGTTCATTCGGCAACGTATTTTGACAGCTCAGAGTCGCCAAAAGAGTTATGCAGATGGTAGGAGGCGGGAGCTGGAGTTTGAGGTGGGAGATGATGTGTTCTTGAAGATATCGCCGTTTAAGGGTGTGATGAGATTCGGGAAGAGAGGGAAGTTGACTCCGAGATATGTTGGTCCATTCCCGATTGTAAAGCGAGTAGGAAAGACGGCGTATCAATTGGAGTTGCCTGCTTCAATGGAGGGTGTGCACAACGTTTTCCATGTATCGATGCTGCGAAAGTGCCTTAGGGATCCGTCACATGTCGTAGTACAGCAGGAGATCGAAGTGCAGCCTACATTGTCCTACGAGGAGAAACCAGTGGAGATATTAGATTATGCAGTGAAGAAGTTGCGCAACAAGGACATTCCATTGGTAAAAGTACTGTGGCGCAACCACAACGTTGAGGAGGCAACGTGGGAGCGTCAACAGGACATGATGGAGCGCTATCCTGAACTTTTCAGGTACGCAAATTTTGAGGACAAAATTTTTGTAAGGAGGGTGGATTGTAACACCCGAGTATTTTCTATTGCGTGCATAGCCTACGTTGTATTAGGATAGGTTATTTATGCAAGTGTAAGGTGGGCATTGAAGTGTAGTAGAATTGGAGGGTTTGACAAGTCAAAACACCTTGTGATTGGTGGAGGAGGGTTGCTTGAAAAGTCAAATGGATATCAACCAATAAGAAGTAAGCATTTAATGATGGAAAGTGGGGGAATTGAAAAGCTATCACGTTGGATGAAATGAGGAGAAGAAGAGTGGGGGTTTATTTGCAATTTTAAAAAGAAGGGTGGAGGAAAAGAAAAAGTGGAAAGAAAGATTAGGTTAAAAAGGTGAGTTTCTCTTTTCTTCTCCATCCTCATCGTGCTTCTCTCCTTCTCCTCCATAGCCATCGATCCCCTTTCTCCTTTCTTCATCTGTTGAAGACTTTTCAAGGTAATTTCTCTTGGGTTTTGGTTTGTGTACATTTAGATGGAGTTTAGAAGTGTTTTTATGTATTTTGGTTGATTTTGGTGAATGTTGGAAAACCCTAGGTTAGGGATTCCGAAAAATTGAGTTTAGATGTTAGATTTCCTTCCTATTTTGGTAGTTTAGTTGTTGAATGGAGTGATTTAGGTTGTTAGAGGGGTTAGATGGAAGATTGAAAGAGTGTTCCACAAAAATGGTGGAAGAACACCTATATACCCGATTCTGTTGGCTGGATTTTTGAGTTGGTTAATGTGTTTGTTTGGTTATTTTGGGTGTTCCAATGGATAGTAGATGGATAGAGGTTTCCGAGATGGGGTGGCACGTCGAAATCCGTTGAAAAACGAGAGAGTTACGACCGTTTGAAGTTGGACGGTCAAATTTGGTGTAAAATCGGGTTTGGGGTTAAGTTGTGAGTTTAGGTTGAAATGTGTGATTAGTTTAGTTAGAAAATCCTTACAATTTATTTAGGTTGTTACTAAGTGAATTGTCGTTACTTGTTAGGTGATCGAACATTTGATTTTGTTGGACGGTGTGAACGAGGAAGTACCGAGCAGCAACCAGGTAAGTAGTGGATGAGTGTTTGTTGCCTTCGGGCCTACACCATAGAACGGTAGGGATTGTTTGTTTGTTTGTTTGTTATGTTTTGCTTTTGTTACGCATTGGGTGTCATGCATCATTGTTTTCTAAACTACGAAATCACGAGTTTTGCATGTTTGAGTGGTGAGGATGATGTGAAAGAAAGATAAGAAGTGATATGCAACTTGGTCTCGAGTAGAATAGCTTCGTCGGGCAAGTGGCTCGTTGAGCACCCCGCGAGGGATTCTATTCGAGATGCCCTGTTAATGTACGTAATGTGTCGTGAGTATGAATTCCTCGACCTGTTCGTGCTTGAAGTGCACAATGAGGATTCTACGATCGATTGGAGGAGATTCGTGTTGGCCGTCCTGGACTGTGTTGGGACGTGTGCCTCCGGTCTAGCTCCGTGGATCAAGGCGTGGCCGTCCTGGACTGTGTGGGGGCGTGTGCCTACTTGATTCACCTGGAAGTGAAAGACAATGCAATTGAAACGAAAAGAAAGCAACTGAGTGTGTAGAAACTGCACGTTAGGATTGAGTCGAGCATTTAGCGTATCGTTGTGCATCATTTCCCTACTTGCTAAGCGTTAGGCTTACCTTTTTGTGTTCCGTGGTGTAGGTGACGTGCTTTATACAGGTGAGGTTGATGAGACAGCTCAGGATTAGGCCGCAGTCGGAGGAGTACAGAGTCCGCCGGTGCAGGCTGTTGTCGGGGTGTCTGGACCACTGTTCGTCGGGTAGTGTGGGAGGTGAACATTTTGATAGATGGTTGCCTTTGTGTTTGTGATGTTTTGTATGTTGGAAGTACGGTAGAACAAATGGTGAACGGTTGGTTATAAATGTTTTAGTATCGGTTGTACAGTTTTGTTGTAAATGATTTTGTTTTGTGTGTCGTTTTGGTTGAAACTATTTTCGTAATGGTTGTTAGTGTTTGGGGATTGAAATGGTATATTTTTGGGTTAAATTTTCATGTTTTGGGTATTTAAAGTTTTAGGCGTTATATTGCCCGTTTTGATTTAAAATAACTAACGTCGGGTTGTGTTCGCTATTTTTGTATTTATTCGTTTTAAGTCGGTTTTCCGAGATTTTTACGGGACTCGAAGATTTAGGTGTCGGGAAGTTATGTTTAAATTTTCAGAATTTTTGGAGGTGTCGGGGATGTAGAAAAGTGTTAAAATGTGTAGGGAGGTGGAAAAAGGTTAAAAAGGGCATTTTAGGGCGTTTTTGGTGATGAAAAACCCGAGCGGGCCCGATCGATCGGGCCCGGGGCACGACCGGTCGCGGTCGGGAAATTTCTGGGTGAAGAAAACCCGAGGAGGCCCGACCGATCGGGCATTTAGCCACGATCGGTCGTGGAAAGCAAGATGTGGGGCGCGCTGGTGCGCCCCAGCGCGCGGACGCGCGCGCGCGTGCGGCGCGCTTAGCGCGCGCGCAGCCCGCAGGCTGGGCGCGCCTGGCGCCCAGCCCCCTTTTTAGTGCAAAATCTGGTTTTCTTTTTAATTTCTCCCGATTTCCAACATGTTTTGACCCGACATTTTTTCAACGTATTTTAGACACGTGTTCCAAGAAAATTTGAGGGTTCGAAAAACCTGAACATCGAGCCGGGAATTTTACAAAACCGAGCCGAATATTTTACGAAAATTATTTTAAACGTCATTTTAAACACGAGATTTGTTTGCAACGTGACGCACCGGGCCCGGGGCGGGTTCGGGGCGCTATAGGGGCCTAGTCATGACAAAAGTAAAAGCAAATAGTCCTCCCATAGTGGAGTACGGAGATTCCTTCATAATGGAGTGGTAGGGACCACTACTTAACTTTATCAAAATCTTTATACTTCTGCCATAAGATCTTGCTGTCTTCACGAATCATATCTACATAATCTGAACGATCACCATTAAAAGGTTGATTCCACTTAGCTTCAGCTTCATTAAATAATTGACATAAAAACTGAGTTCTTTCTTTCATTTGTGCAACCCTTTGTTGCATATGACTAATATAGTTTCCAAAATTCATAGCTCTAATATGTAGAGGTAACCAAAGAGCTGGATTATGGACTGGTCTCCGATTTCTTTTAGAAATAGGAAAAGTTCTATTTCTTCGATAATATCGTCCGAAATTTCTATCAATATTTCTTGGATACCACCCAATATTCCAAGGAGCCACATTATAAGGATTCATTAAAGGAATATGATGACGAATTCTATCTTCAAAAACTTGTTCTTCAAATAGTTCTTCAATATGACGTTCAATAAGTTCAAAGTTCATAAAGTCTTCTTTTTTCCTTTAGTTTTAAGCTTTTTCTGTTCCTCAACAAAAGCTTCCCAAAGATCTTTAGTAGTATAATCAATATTTAAATCAGTAATATCTTCATTAGGATCTTGAGAGTCATCTGCTAATATCTGAATAGATCCTGAATGTAACGACCGCAGCCCCGGCCCGAGCCCGTAGCCCGAAGGCCCAGACCCGGGACCCAGCGGGACCCAGGAGCCGTACTCACGAACTTCCCACCCCCTGCAGTGGGTTTTTGCCTTCCCCCCCACTCGAACCCAGGACCTCAGGGACAAGTACCTGAGCTACGAATGAGGAGTACCACTGAGCTAGCTGGCTCAGTGGTACTCCTCATTCGTAGCCCAGGTACTTGTCCCTGAGGTCATGGGTTCGAGTGGGGGGAAGGCAAAAACCCACTGCAGGGGGTGGGAAGTTCGTGAGTACGGCTTCTGGGTCCCGCTGGGTCCTGGGTCTGGGCCTTTGGGCTGCGGGCTTGGGCCGGGGCTGTGGTCGTTACACTGAACCTGGAGTAGAAATATGATCAGATATATGATCTTCATCTTCATCAGTCATATTCAAATCTTCAACAGATCCTAATTGATCTTTCATCATAGCAAATAATTTCAACTCTTTTTCTTTTTTACTCATATGAGGATATTTCTTTTGAATATTTTCATACATTTTTCTCATATAATTGTCATCCATATTTTCATCTTTATCCGTAATAGGACTTCTCACTTTTTCTTTATAAGTGCTAATAGCAGATTTGATTCTTTCAATACAGGCTTCAGTTTCATATCTAGCCCACCATTTAACATAAAAATTTCTTTGAACTTCATACAGACCAATAGGGTCTTGATCAATTTTCAAATTCCATTGCCATATCCAATTAATTTGGAATTCAGTACATAACCATAATAGGTCTTGTTCTTTAATAATTGTTTTCCTGCTGGATAACTCAGGATGATATTCTATTCTTTCGTTGTTATTAATCTGATATTGATTATAATTAAATAATAATTCTTGTAATTCATTTTTAAGATCTTTTACTTCTCTATTAAGATCTTGTATAGTAACTGGTTTAATTTTAGCTTTATCTAGTCTATTAAAGACTTCTGTTAAAGAATAATGTTGACCTCTTAACTTAGGTTTTTCAATTATTTCTTTATCATTGTTTTGATTAATAATAATTTCAATAATCTTTTTTCTAAAGATAGGATCATGGATCTGATCTAGATTATCTAAAATATTTTGTTGCTCAGTTGATAATACATTGACTTGACATTTTTGACAGGTGTCATTGTCAGATGAATAAGATGACTCATCAATAATATCTTCTGAGTCAGAAGATTCTTCCGAAGAAGTTAATAATAGTTTTTCTAAGGCTACTTTGAACCTTTCATCTATATCCAGATTATTTAATTTTTTTAGAGTAGTACATTTAGATGCATAGTGGCCAAATTTACCACATTTATAACATTTAATTTCAGATAAGTTCTTTTTAGACTTCTTCTTTTTAAATGTTTTATTTCTATTAGAAGATTCAGGAATATCTTGTTTTTGCTTATATTTTTTAAAAGCTCTTTTTTGTAATTGCTTTTTACGTTTATATTTCATATATTCTTCGCTTTTATCAGCTTTAGATAAACCTTTTAAATTAGGTTTAGGAATATGATAAGCAAATTGATCACAAAATTCACCTATTTCTTTTTTACCATCTAAATTTTGTTTTTTAAATTGATATTGTAATTTCATATCATTACATAAGGATAAACCTTCTTGAACACATACCCTAATTAAATGACCATAAGTACATGTAGCCCAAGGAATAAATTGTCCATCATTTAATTCTAATAATTTCTTTTTAATTCTTTTAGAAAATAAAGGAGGTAATCCATCTATAAATTTAGATTTCCAGTGCTCAGAATTAGCATCTGGCCTTTGCATAACTTTAGTTATAAAAACATCTTTATACCATCTAAATTCAGTTAAAGTTTTACATCTTAAGTTTTGTAAAAATTCTCTACCTCTTTCTTGTTTTTGTTCGGTAGCTCAAATAAAATGTAATATTATAGCTTGAATTAATGTATAAACACTATCTTCATAAACCATATTATTTTCATGTCTTACAGCGGTTAATATTTCATGACGCTGTTCTAGAGATAAATAATATCACCACCACCTTTAAAGCACCATTAATCCATTAATAATAAAGGCAGCTATATCAGAATCTTTATTCTGAGGGCTTTACAACAATAGAATACATAAACATGTTTTGGAGTAATTCATAAATTTGCTAGGCGGTGTTTAAAACCTCAAGGTGCCAATCATAGATAGTTTAGCAGTATAAGAAGAACGTGCATGTAAACAATTTTCTTCCCATAATAAATCTACGGGAGTAGGTCTTTTATAATAAATTCTTCTAATTCTATCGCCACCAGACCCTTTATCCTCATATCTAACTCTATGAATAGGAATATGATAAGCAAATTGATCACAAAATTCACCTATTTCTTTTTTACCATCTAAATTTTGTTTTTTAAATTGATATTGTAATTTCATATCATTACATAAGGAGAAAACCTTCTTGAACACATACCCTAATTAAATGACCATAAGTACATGTAGCCCAAGGAATAAATTGTCCATCATTTAATTCTAATAATTTCTTTTTAATTCTTTTAGAAAATAAAGGAGGTAATCCATCTATAAATTTAGATTTCCATGTGCTCAGAATTAGCATCTGGCCTTTGCATAACTTTAGTTATAAAAACATCTTTATACCATCTAAATTCAGTTAAAGTTTTACATCTTAAGTTTTGTAAAAATTCTCTACCTCTTTCTTGTTTTTGTTCGGTAGCTCAAATAAAATGTAATATTATAGCTTGAATTAATGTATAAACACTATCTTCATAAACCATATTATTTTCATGTCTTACAGCGGTTAATATTTCATGACGCTGTTCTAGAGATAAATAATTATCCCACCAACCTTTTAAAGCACCATTAAATCCATTAATAATAAAGGCAGCTATATCAGAATCTTTATTCTGAGAGGCTTTACAAACGCTAGAATACATTAACATTTTTTGGAGTAATTCATAAATTTGATATTCGGTTAAACCATCAAGGTTCCAATCATAGATAGTTTTAGCAGTATAAGAAGACTGTTCATGTAACCAATTTTCTTCCCATAATAAATCTACGGGAGTAGGTCTTTTATAATAAATTCTTCTAATTCTATCGCCACCAGACCCTTTATCCTCATATCTAACTCTATGAATAGGAATATGATAAGCAAATTGATCACAAAATTCACCTATTTCTTTTTTACCATCTAAATTTTGTTTTTTAAATTGATATTGTAATTTCACATCATTACAGAAACTTAAACCTTCTTGAACACATACACTAATCAAATGACCATATGTACATGTAGCCCAAGGAATAAATTGTCCATCATTTAATTCTAATAATTTCTTTTTAATTCTTTTAGAAAATAAAGGAGGTAATCCATCAATAAATTTAGATTTCCAATGCTCAGAATTTGTAACGCCCCGAGTTATCTGAACCCGGTTCGCTACTCATTACTTGATCATAACTAAGAAATTTCGAATAAATTTAAAACTTCATTCGACATTCAAAATTTGACATTTTCTAAACGTTCAAAACATTTGAAAACTTTGCAGCGGAAAATTATTTAAAACTACAATGGGGATTTAACTAGCTGTGAAAATATTGTTGGAAAGATTAATGGAAATGTTTAAAGTATTCGGTCAAGAGAAAATAAGGTTTTAAATGATGGACTACTCAAGGAATTACAAAAGTCAAATTCATCTTCCGACGACAAAGTCAACGGAAGGAAACGGAACGAGGTTCCTGCCGATGACGTCACGAGTTGAACTCGTCTGCCGACGACTAGTCAACGAAAGGAGCAGAAGCAGAAAACCAAAGGCTTCTGCCGATGACGTCTACACAACTTCACCCACAACTTCATCTGCCGATGAAATCATGGTAACTTCACACACCACTTCATCTGCCGATGAAGTTAACATAACTTCATCTGCCGATGAAGTCAGCGCAATTTCATCTCTCAATAGACAAACACCCGTCATCTTCCGATAACAACAATATGACTCCACGCCTTCCGATTCGCTAAACGACAAACGGGTTACTCTACACCTTCTGATTCGCTAAACGACAAACGGGTTTCTCCCTCTTCCGATGGAATGGACTACGTCTGCCGACACGTGCTACTCACGTAACTCCTTAAAGCATCTACTGATAGACTTTAAAATTTACATCTTCCGATGGCTTTTCTGAAGACATCTTCCGATAGGATTTAAAATTTACTCAACATCTACCGACAGATATCATCTGTCGATAGAAAGCAAAACAACAACTCTAATCGCTTCACTTGCAAATCCAGTAATAAACCAACAGAATACTAAATTCAGAGAAAACTAAGAATACTTTTGAAAACTTCAAGTAACTCATTCTTGCTAAAACTAACCAGAGACAATCCAAACCTTTGTGTCACTAGAAACTCATAAGTACTATCTTGAAATCCCAACAGAATATCGTTATCAGAAAAGAAACTCAAAAGCGAATTCCAAAATATTAAAATTTCTACTGTCATGAAAGCTCAGTATAATAAATTTGAAATACTGTCAATTAATCTTTGTTAGTCAATGACACCAGTCAAACCGCCCCATCAGATGCCTGACCGTTGCACAGCCGTGCTCCACCAACCTCATCTACTCGGTTATGCTCTCAGGGAAATCACCTGCGGTATCCTCAACACCTACATCACAAAACTCATCTATTAGCCTAATGCTAAGCAAGTAAAGCATAATGAAATGTATGCTGAAACATAAACCCTGATCATGCAGTTTCTAATTTTCTCAACTCAGTTGTGCATCGTTCATAAACTGGTCTGATCCCTAAGTTCCCTTGGGAGTGGGATCGGTTCTCCCAATGTAATAAATCCTCTACTCAGTTAAGGGGCGGATTACTTCCCTTAACAGCTAATACGGATCCCTTAATTCCCTTGGGAGTGGGATCGGTTCTCCCAATGTAATAAATCCTACTCAGATACTTCCCTTAACAGCTAATACGGATCCCTTAATTCCCTTGGGAGTGGGATCGGTTCTCCCAATGTAATAAATCCTCTACTCAGTTAAGGGGCGGATTACTTCCCTTAACAGCTACTCTGTTTCATTCAATTCATACTCATCATAACCTTGCACATAAATTCATTTTCGTAATTCTTCAAAAACTTAATGCATGACATAAAGAAAAGAAACACTCAAACATGCATAAACCTACTGTTTTGTGATGTAGGCCCGAAGGCTCACACATTACTTTACTTACCTGGCTCCTGGAAATCGCTCAGCTATATGCTACTCCAAAAATCTGCTCACCTAAAACCATTGACAGATTATGGATTAGATCTCCACTAAACTTTATCTAACTACTGAAGTCTAAGGAAGCCAGTTTGGGGCTCTACTGATTAAGCATTCCCGATACATCACTAAACCCCAAAACCCAAATCTCTCACCCGCAGCTTATCGAAGATACATACATTGCAATCCTTCAGCTACCCTAGCACTAGAACGGCAAGTAGTTGATTCAAAACTCACCTTGGTTGGGGAAAACCGGAGGGGAAATCGCCCAGAGGTAGTCTGCTTGAGCTGAGAGGTAAGAGTAATAAAACAGTGGCGGCTAAACCTCACTAAACCTTTCCTTAAATACCTTATCCACAATATAAATTCGCAATTACCATCTTGCCCCTGCTTAGTCATTTACAACCTAATCAACATTTCACTAAATTTTAACCATAAAAATTATATACCACCGTTTAATAACTTATTTTGATTTATTGAAACCGGGTGCTACAGAATTAGCATCTGGTCTTTGCATAACTTTAGTTATAAAAACATCTTTATACCATCTAAATTCGGTTAAAGTTCTACATCTTAAGTTTTGTAATAATTCTCTACCTCTTTCTTGTCTTTGTTCGGTAGCTCCAATAAAATGTAAAATAATAGCTTGTATTAATGTATAAACACTATCCTCATAAACCATATTATTTTCATGCCTTACAGCGGTTAATATTTCATGACGCTGTTCTAGAGATAAATAATTATCCCACCAACCTTTTAAAGCACCATTAAATCCATTAATAATAAAGGCAGCTATATCAGAATCTTTATTCTGAGAGGCTTTACAAACTCTAGAATACATTAACATTTTTTGGAGTAATTCATAAATTTGATATTCAGTTAAACCATCTAGGTTCCAATCATATATAGTTTTGGCAGTATAAGAAGATTGTTCATGTAACCAATTTTCTTCCTATAATAAATCTACAGGAGTACGTCTTTTATAATAAGTTCTTCTTATTCTATCTCCACCCTTTATCCTCATATCTAACTCTATGAATACTTAAAGGGTCTCTAGATTCTGGTAAAGGATAGATATAATTACATTTAGTAAAAGATTTTTCTATTTTTTTAATATCTTTTAAATGAGAAGGTATATCTTCTTCTTCACTAGAAGTATCATCTGCTGGCCAAGAACTAGAATCTATAGTTGGATGAATTTCAGTGTGATAATTTTCCATAGAATTTTCTTCTTGAGTATTAATAACATTAATATCTAATTGTTTCATTCTTTGTGCTAGTTGTTCAATAAAATCATTCTTAAATTTGGATATCATTATAGGAGGTTTTAAATCAGGAATAGAAATATTTACTTTCTTTATTCCAGATGTCGAAGGAGGTGTCGTAGGAATATCATCTATAACCTTTTTATTTGATTTTTCAGATAATTTAATTAATTGAGTTTCAACTCTTGATAATTGTTGTCCTATAGTGCTCATATGAATATTATTATAATTAATTTGTTTAATTATAATATCATTTTTATCTTCAATAGTTTGAGATAAACTAACCAAAGGAATAACTTCAATAGTATTATTCTTTAGACTAATAGGTTCTAAAGGTGGATGTATAGATTTAATACTCTCATTGTTTTTTATATTCCAAGTTTTACAATGATTATTATATTCTTCTAGAATATTAATTTGATATTTAGATACAGGTTTATAAAATATCGTCAAATACCATTCGCTAAAAGTTATTAGATCCTTTTTCAAATCTAAATAAGAGTAATATAAATCTTTTAATTTTTTAAACTCTTCAGGTTTTTTATAATATTTTTTATCAATCCAATTTCTGAGAATAGCATTTTCAGGTGATTGATATTCTTCATTACATAATTTTCTAATATCATCTTTGCTTAAATTTGTATAATTCATAATTTAAATTCCATTTCTGAAACAGTAGGTGACTCTCTTTTAGTGTGAGAGGTTTCTCTTTTTCATATTTCGAATTATTAAATTGATTAGAATAAACACCATGAGGTATTTGTTGTTCAGATATTTTTAAAGCTTCAATATTAGAAATAGGAGTTTCGGATACAGAAAATCTAGAACTAGGTAAATCTACTTGATAAGGAGGAATAGATGACCTAGAAGATAGACTTCTGGAAAAAGATATTTTTCTTGATTGATTATTATCTTCTTCTTGAGATAATTCTATAATTTCTTCATTTTTAATAGAATTTTCAGAGAATATATTTGAGATCAAATTCATATTCAATTTGTAGAATTTACTTTCAAATAACATAACTACTTGACTTCAAGTTTTCAACTATAAATAGATATAAGGTTTAACTTCGTATTGATCTTCGATTCATCTCGTATTGACTTGCGGATAACTTCGTATTGATCTATTAATTCCTTCTATACTAATCATGTGACTAACGAGACTACTTGCACTGTCAAAGACTAATTTCACAAAGTTTGCAAATGTCTCTCAACCATGCAAATGGGTATTTTTGCCTGACGCCTTTCTCACGGCTAAGCGGCCACACACCCCAACACGGCAACAGAAAGACAGCTTACAAACTAGATGAAATCACAGCAAATATTCTTTGCACATGAAAGCACGGAAAGCATTAATAGAATCGTGTTGAAGAAATCACCTCATCGTATTGAGAAGAACAAAAGATCGTATTGAAGTTAAAACTAATATCGATTTACATTAGAAAACTTATCGACAAGTCCTTAGTTATTTGAAAGCAAATACAAATTTAGCCAATCATTTGGCTCTGATACCAAAAGGAGGAAGCGAAAGAGAAGAAGTGAGAAGTAGAAGAAACTTACTTATTATTCACAATAGTTGTAGCATACAAAGAGAGAGAGGTATAAACACTATCTTCATAAACCAAATTATTTTCATGCCTTACAGCGGTTAATATTTCATGACGTTGTTCTAGAGATAAATAATTATCCCACCAACCTTTTAAAGCACCATTAAATCCATTAATAATAAAGGCAGCTATATCAGAACAATGGACTATTCCTAGATTAATAAACTGGGATGAAGTCACATTTCCAGAACAATGGACTATTCCTCAAGCTGTATTACCTCAACCAATTATTAATAAAAAAATCGATCAAATTATTCAAACCCCTGAAGGACATATAGAAATTAAGTTTGATAATAATCAATCAAGAAAAATATCTTTTTCCAGAAGTCTATCTTCTAGGTCATCTATTCCTCCTTATCAAGTAGATTTACCTAGTTCTAGATTTTCTGTATCTGAAACTCCTATTTCTAATATTGAAGCTTTAAAAATATCTGAACAACAAATACCTCATGGTGTTTATTCTAATCAATTTAATAATTCAAAATATGAAAAAGGAGAAACCTCTCATACTAAAAGAGAGTCACCTACTGTTTCAGAAATGGAATTTAAATTATGAATTATACAAATTTAAGCAACGATGATATTAGAAAATTATGTAATGAAGAATATCAATCACCTGAAAATGCTATTCTCAGAAATTGGATTGATAAAAAATATTATAAAAAACCTGAAGAGTTTAAAAAATTAAAAGATTTATATTACTCTTATTTAGATTTGAAAAAGGATCTAATAACTTTTAGCGAATGGTATTTGACGATATTTTATAAACCTGTATCTAAATACCAAATTAATATTCTAGAAGAATATAATAATCATTGTAAAACTTGGAATATAAAAAACAATGAGAGTATTAAATCTATACATCCACCTTTAGAACCTATTAGTCTAAAGAATAATACTATTGAAGCTATTCCTTTGGTTAGTTTATCTCAACCTATTGAAGATAAAAATGATATTATAATTAAACAAATTAATTATAATAATTGTAACACCCAGGAATTTCCTAATACGTGCGTAACCTTAGATTTGACGTGTTAGGATAGGTTAATTATGCAAGTGTAAGGTGTGCATTGAAGTGTATTAGAAGTGTATTAGAATTTGAAGGTTTGACAAGTCAAAACACCTTGTGATTGGTGGAGGAGGGTTGTTTGAAAAGTCAAATGGATATCAACCAATAAGAAGTAAGCAATTAATGAAAGAAAGTGGGGAATTGAAAAGCTATCACGTTGGATGAGTTGTGGAGAAGAAGAGTGGGGTTGTTATGTAAATTTAAAAAGAATGGTGGAGGTATTCAAAAAAGTGGAAAGAAAGATTAGGTTAAAATTAGAGTTTTCTTCATTTTCTTCCTCATTTCGGTTCTCCTCTCCACGAAATTTCCAGCCACCATTGAAGCCCTCCAAGTCCTTCAATACCTCAAGGTTTTTCAAGATTTAAGGTTAGTTTTGTTTGGGTTTCAAGTTTTATACGTTAAGGGGTGGTTTGTTGAGGTTTTTAGGGTGTTTGGTTGAGTTTGGTGAATGTTGGAAAACCCTAGGTTAGGGATTCCGAAAAATTGAGTTTAGATGTTATATTTCCTTCCTATTTTGGTAGTTTAGTTGTTGAATGGAGTGATTTAGGTTGTTAGAGGGGTTAGATGGAAGATTGAAAGAGTGTTCCACAAAAATGGTTGAAGAACACCCTTATAGCCGATTCTGTTGGCTGGATTTTGAGTTGGTTAATGTGTTGGTTTGGTTGGTTTGAGTTTTTCAATAGATAGTAGACGTGTAGAGGTTTCCGGATTGGGGTGGCACGTCAAAATCCGTTGAAAAACGAGAGAGTTATGACCGTTTGAAGTTAGACGGTCAATTTTGAGGTGAAAACCGAATGCTGTGTTTTGGGGCTGAATTGTGTTGTAAATTTTAGTTAGTTTAGGTTAAGAATTTCTTTAGTTTAGTTAGTTGATTTCCATAGAATCTTTTAGTTTGTTATTAAGTAACTTTTCGTTATTTTAGGTGACCGAACGTGTGAGTTGATCGGACGAAGTGTAACACCCGGGTTTTTTTTATGGAAGTTGGTAAGAAAATAAAATAGGTTGTTTTATTTAATTAATTTTGGTTCGGATATTTTCTGTGAAAGTAAGCCGTGGATTATAATGTAAGAGCAAGATTTATCAAAATTCGAATGGTAGAAAACACAAGTGGGTAAAACGGTAAGTGTAATTTGTATGAATGTTAATAGAAATTATAATTATAATTATTATAATTATTATTATTATTATTAATAAAATAAATAAAACAAAACAACAACAGAATTTCATTCTGTTGTTGTTCGAACCCGACGACGCGAGGAGCAGGACAGGGAGAGGGGGAGAGAACGCGAGCGACGGAGGCGAGCCGAGCACCGGCGACTCCGGCGTTCTCCGGCCTGTAACGCCCCAAGTTATCTGAACCCGATCCGTTACTCAAGACTAAAAACCTCATTCGTATATTTTAAAACTTCACTTTTGACATAAACTAAAATCTCAAAATATTTAAATCTTACAGCGGAAATCATTTTATTAGCAATGGAGTTAAAACAAAACTATAAATCATCGTTTGGAGGGTTAAAAGGCAATCGACAAATAGAGAATAAAGTTTCAAACCATGGGATACTGGAGAAGTCGCAGAAGTCAAGCGCTTCTGCCGATGGATATAGTCAACGGAAGGAGCAGTAACATGCTTCTACCGATGACGTGTGCAAACAAGGACTCCACTCGGTAGACTGCATCTACCGATGACGTCGACACGACTCAATCTGCCGATGAAGTCAACACAACTTCATCTGCCGATGAGGTCAACACAAATAACGCGTCTCCATCTTCCGATAGACAAACACGCGACATCTACCGATAACAACAATACGACTCCTTCCGATAGAATTAAAATGTACTCTAATCTGCCGATGGACTATATCTGCCAACAGAATGACAAAACACGCTACATCTGCCGATAGACAGCATCTACCGGTAGATTCAAAGTAATCACCCTAAACAAGGGACATCACTACTTACCGGAAGGACTCGTAAAATCGACTGAAAACCTTCAGACAACCAAATTTTCATGAAAACACTAATCAAATCAGCAAAACACAGTTAAACCATCAATTCGTCATTTCCAGTAAAATCTATAAAAAAAATCATTTTTAACCAAACTCAAACCATAGTCACTAAAATACTCAGAAATTGCTAATCTGAAACCAGTATTCTCAACCTAACACATACAACCATTGATTAAACCGCCTCAACAGATTGCCCAACCGATGCATGGATGTGCTCCCCCCAACCAGCCTAGTCTTCAAACTGTTCTGTAAACACACCTTCGGTAACTTCTTCACCTACATCACAAAACTCATCTATTAGCCTAATGCTAAGCAAGTAAATCAATGGATGAAATGAATCGATGACACAATAATTTTCCCTAAACATGCAATTTCTACTTTCTCATCTCAGTTGCATTCAAATTTGTTCTCTGTTGATCCCTCTGTACGATGGGAAAGTGGATCAGTCATCCCCCAAAGCATACATCCTGTAACGACCCTAATACTGTACCCGTATTTCCCATATTATTATTATTATTATTTTTTTTTTTTTTTTATCCTAATATCTTTAGTTAAACTCTAGGCGGAACCTAAACCGAAATCGAAACCAGAATCGAAATCGGAATTTAAATCTAACTTTTAAAACATTTAAAACAATTAAAAACAAATTAAATGAAATAGTTAAAAACTATAAAATCAACTAAATTTATTAAACATTTAATTAAAACTTTAATTTAAGACGGGAGGACAAAACTGTCCAACCCGTGACAATTGTGGCAGCGACCAGTCGCTGCTATATGCAGGACTGAGCGCTGCATCGCTGCACCAAGGCAGCGATCGGTCTCTGCGCTGCAGCAGAGATCGATCGCTGCATATATGTTAACAAGCAGCGATTGATCTCTGCAAACTGCAGAGATCGATCGCTGCACTACATAATAAGGGCGGCGATCGATCTCTGCAATTTGCAGAGATCGATCGCTGCACATGCAGCGATCCCTCTTCTTCAAATACTTCAACCCTTCATGTTTCAACACTTCATCATTTCTTCAGCATTTAACACATCTGATTTCTCTCAACAAAACACTTAGCTCTCTGGAATTTCCAGAGAGCAAACACTTCAAATATTCAGCTCTCTGGAATACGATTCCAGAGAGCAAATTCTCCTTTCTCCTTCGTATTTAAAAAAAAACACTAAACACTTCAATACTTCTTCAATTTCATTGCCGATCATCACTAGACTTACTTACGATTAAGACATACTCCAATACGTGATAAAACTTCTTAAAAACAAATGGCATGGATAGCTCTAAAAACCGAGCCTATCCGTAACCACCTAAAAACATTTCAAAACATTTCTATAACGTTAATGCAGTTTAAACCAAGCAGTTCCAGAATCTCAAAACGATAATCATCCTAAAATATCTATACAGTTCTCAAACTCAAAATGTCCTAAAACGGGCCCCCAAAAGCTATACATACGTCCCCACGGGTCAATGAAGCCTCGACTGCGCCAGCACACCACCGCAGCCACCCTCGATCAACTGGACTCATGCCTCAGGTGGAGGGACATCGTCCTCACCTGGTATCTCGAAGTCTATGTCACCTACACCATACAACACACTATGAGATAAAAATCTCAGTAAGCTCTAGTAAATGCAACTACATGCTATGCTATGCGTGTGAGTTCAGAAATCATGCAGCATTTTCTTTATTTATTCATTAAGGATCACCGAGATCTAATCCTTCTAACTAGAGAGAGCACATCTAGCGGGCGGACTACTCTTTCCAGTTAGAAGAGGGGGGTACACGCTTACAACACGTACAGCCGTGCCAGAGCCCCACCTCGCATGACCATCGTATGAGTGCATAATAAATGTGGTACTGTGACCAGCCCGTAGTCGGCCTCCACAGTAGGTCCCGCCCCTCTCCAGGCCACATTGTGAGTACATAATAGATGTGGTACTGTGACCAGCCCGTAATCGGCCTCCACAGTAGGTCCTGCCCCTCTCCAGGCCACATCGCCAAGTTAAAAACATCGTGCGGAAATTCATTTTCATGCTTTTCTTTTAAAACACGTGATGCATGAACAGTTCATAACATAATTTAAATACTCAGCATACGTACCATCAAGACTGTAAAAGAAAACCTAACCTACAAAACAATTAAACCTAACTACCCAACCAAAGCAATATAAACTAGCGCGTCATCAAAATCCTCGAAAACGACTTCGAAGCACGGTGTAGGCCAATCGGCCGGAAAGGAATCACGAGAACTTACCTGACGTCCGTTGCAAGGCTAGCTCCGTCCACGAGCGTGGTTCACCTACGCAATTGTTATCAATTTGTCGTTAATACGAACTTAAACAATAATATGTCCAAATTTAACAAAAACCTTAACTAATGAATTTCCTAAAATCTTCACCTAACTAATCGAAGTATTTAAACAACGATTAACGCTCGATAGTTTAAAATCACAATTAACGAGTTTCCCTAAAAACCCGAAAATTCTTCAATTTTAACATTTCTCACAATTCACTCTAATTCCGTCCAATAACGTTCAATACGTCCTTTATATCGTTAATTACCATAAACCTATTAATTTTGGACTCTAATTTGGGTTCGGTAAAAACCGACCCGAAACTTCGAACGCGCATAACTTTTGCGTCGGTTATTGGAATCGAACGATTCCAGCGGCCACGTACTCCTCTAATAACCTATTTTAATATGCCAAAAGGAATTTAAAAAACAAACGACCGGAGCTAGGTCAATTTATCAAAAACCCGAAACTGCCCTTTACCCGAAAAATCCCCATTTTTGATTTTTCATCAAATTCCATCAATTTCTTCGCCAATCAACCACATATACACTCAATTAACAATATCTAATCAAAAATCGAAGCTACACTAAGCAAAACCCGAAATCCCAAAACCTAGCCCCTCGGTTTTTCCCAAAATCCGAGCTCCTCATTGCTCGGCAATCCATGCCAGCACCGAGCTCGGCCAATTGACGTTTAAGGCAACCAAAAAGGGCCGGTGGACGGAGCTCAATCGAGCTCGCCACCGTCGGCCATGAACAAAACGAAAACAGGGAGGAAGCTCAACCTGTTTTCGGTCGGGTCTGGCGCGGAGAAGGCCGAACCGCGCTCTGGTTCAGCTCGACGGCGTCTGCACGTCGGAATGGTGGTCGGAGCCGCGTGGTCGCCGGAGAAGAGTCGTCGCTGCTCGCCCTCGTCTCTCTCGGCGTCGGGCTCGGCGTCGCGAAGAACTGAATGGCATAAATTGCCATTCAGTTGTTTTAATTTAAAATAATAATAAAAATAATAATAATAATAATTCTAATATTAATTCTATGCTTAATTCTTTAATTAGTCTACCAATTCGGTTTTTCCGCAATTTCCTTATTTCTCCAAATATTCCAATTTAATATCTGGGTTCTATTAAAACTGTCTGTTCACAAATCGGACCTCGTTTTACTATTTTTACTAAAACGTCCATTATATTACGAAAAGCGTATTTATTCGGAATATATCGACATTATTCCAAAAATTCCCTAAATTTCTTTAAAATTCCTATTAATTGTTAGGATCGTCATGACGCTTTCTTTTCGTAAAACGGATCTGTTTTGACATATTTACAAAAATGCCATCCAATAATATAATAATAATATTCCCAAGAATCCGTACGAGCCGGATATTACACATCCTCTGATCTCAATTAAGGGGCGGATTAATTCCCTTAACAGTTAACTGATCTGATCCCCCTGTAGGATTGGGAAGTGGATCATTTTTCCCAAAACCTCAATCCTCTGTTCTCAGTTAAGGGGCGGATTAATCCCCCTTAACAGTTGTTCTGTTCATCCTGCTCACACATTGTAACACCCGGTTTATTAGAATTAAAATAACCAATTAATCTTCTAAGTGTGAATTTTATAGAATGAAATAGGGAGAAATAGCAATTAGGTTAATGAGTAACTAAGTGAGGGCATAAGGGTAATTGTCAATTTATATTGTGGATAACGTATTTAAGGAAAGAGTAAATGAGGTATAGCCGTCAATGCTCATTTCACTCTCGATTTTTCAGCTCAAGCAGCCGAGCTCTCTAGGCGATTCTCCTCGCTCGGTTCTCCTTCGACTTAGGTAAGTTTCTTTTCCTTATTTCTCTTGTGGTATAGTGGTGAAATGCCTGGAGGATTGCAATGTGAGGATTTTGAGGATGCTGAGATTGAGTGTAGATTCGGGTTTTAGCGATAAGTAGGAATGCTCGGGTAGTAGAGTTTCTAACTAGATTTCTCGAACCGCTGTTTGATATTTTGAAAGGTTTAGTGAAGCCTTGATTTATATTCTGTATGAACTTAGGTGAACAGACCTCCGAAGTAGCTAGCAACCAGACAGATTTCCAGGAGCCAGGTAAGTAAAGTATTGCTTGTGCCTTCGGGCCTACATCACAAAACAGTAGGTTTATGTATGCTTGAATGTTTCTATTGTCCATGCATCATGTTTTGTTAAATGTTACGAAAATGAATTTCATGTAAGAAATGGTAAGGTATGAACAGTATGCGACAGACAAGCTATTAAGGGAACTAATCCACCCCTTAACTTATGAAGGGATTTAGACATTGGGAGAATTGATCCCACTCCCAAGGGAACCATGGGATCAGATCAAGTGTTAAGGGAATTCATCTGCCCCTTAATTAAGTAGGAGGATGTAGACATTGGGAGAATTGATCCCACTCCCAAGGGAACCATGGGATCAGATCATGTTATGAACGAATGCGTATGCCACTGAGATGAGAAAAATAGAAACTGCATATTTAGGAGTATAAGTTCAGCATTTTACTTCATTCATATACTGCTTTACTTACTTAGCATTAGGCTAATAGATGAGTTTTGTGATGTAGGTGAAGAAGTGTTAGCAGGTGTGTCTCCTGATCGTGTTGAGGAATAGTGGACGTTGGAGGAGAGCATTCAGGCTTCGGCATGGTAACTGATGGGGCGGTTTAGCATGTTGTCTACAGATGTGGAGGTTTAGTGGATAATGATTTAATCGAGTATATGAAGTTTTTAGTAAATGAGATTACAGCTATTTGACTTTGTTTTCGAGAATTTCTGATTTTCATGTTTTTACTGAATTGGATCAATACAATGACTTGGAGTGTTATGAATGGATTTTGGTAAAATGTTTTAAGTCTGTTAGATAGTCGAAGCTTTCTCGGGTTATAGACAGGTTGTTTAGTCCATTGGTAGGAATTGAATAATTTTTTTTGTATCAGTGGATATGTGTAGAGGTTTATTGCGTTCTGTGGAAGGAAATCGTGTTGATGTCTATCGGAAGAAGGAAGTCTATCGGTAGATGTGGTGTGTCAGTCTGTCGGAAGATGGAAGTCTATCGGCAAATGCCTTAAGGAGTCATGTGAGAAGCACGTGTCGGCAAATGTAGTCTATTCGATCGGAAGGTGTAGAGTATTAAGTCGTCGAGTAGTGAATCGGAAGATGTAGAGTAATCTGTTTTGTCGTTTAGTGAATCGGAAGATGTAGAGTAATCTGTTTTGTCGTTTAGTGAATCGGAAGATGTAGAGTAATCTGTTTTGTCGTTTAGTGAATCGGAAGATGTAGAGTAATCTGTTTTGTCGTTTAGTGAATCGGAAGATGTAGAGTAATCTGTTTTGTCGTTTAGTGAATCGGAAGATGTAGAGTAATCTGTTTTGTCGTTTAGTGAATCGGAAGATGTAGAGTAATCTGTTTGTCGTTTAGTGAATCGGAAGATGTAGTGTATGTTTTAATTCTATCGGAAGGAGTCATATTGTTGTTATCGGAAGATGTCGTGTGTTTATCTATTGAGAGATGAAATTGCGCTGACTTCATCGGCAGATGAAATTATGTTGACTTCATCGGCAGATGAAGTGGTGTATGAAGTTCTCACGACTTCTTCGGCAGATGAAGTTGTGGGTGAAGTCGTGTAGACGTCATCGGCAGAAGCCTTTGGTTTTCTACTTCTGCTTCTTCTGTTGACTTTGTCGTCGGCAGATGAATTCGACTTTTGTAATTCCTTGAGTAGTCCATCACTTAAAACCTTAATTCTTTTGACCGGACACTTGAAATATTTCCATTAATCTTTCCAACACTATTTTCACCGCTAGTTTAATCCCATTGTAGTCTTAAATAATTTTTCCGCTGCAAAGTTTTCAAATGTTTTGAACGTTTAGTAAACGTCAAATTTTGTATGTCGAATGAAGTTTTAAATTTATTCGAAATTTCTTAGTCATGGTCAAGTAATGAGTAGCGAACCGGGTTCAGATAACTCGGGGCGTTACACACATGCCATACCGTTTCATGAAAATACATTTTCGTAGTCTTTCAAAAACATGATGCATGACAACTGAAAATAAGCATACAAACATGCATGACACCTATTGTTTTGTGATGTAGGCCCGAAGGCACAAACAAACTTTACTTACCTGGATTCTTGGCGGGTGCTCGGCTAGGAGCTTCTTCGGGACCTTTCTCACCTAGAACATAAACAGAACATTAAGCCAGTCCTTTCTACACCTCATTCTACAGCATTCAAAGAAACCTAAGGGATAGTTGGGAGTTCTAATCGCTCGGCATTCATGGTTCTATGCTAAACTCGAAACCACTCACATTCAGAATAAAATACGAAATACACAACTACAATCCTCCACGCTATTGTCTTCAGATACTAAATCAGTAGAAATCGAGGTAGAAACTCACCTAGATCCGCGAATGGGATCGGAGAGAAATCGCTGGGAGAGCTCTGGTGACTTGATCTAAAATCCGAGAGTGAGAGTGAGAGTGAATAGTGGCGGCTACTTCCATAAATTCTTCATTAAATAGGTTATCCACTAATAAATTCTAATTACCATATTACCCTTACTTACTCACTCATTAACCTAATAATCTTTCACTCAAACTCAACCACGAAATGCACTTAATTGATTGATCAGTCATTTGATTTAAATAAAGTCGGGTGCTACACGGCCAGACGGCGGCGATGCAGGGCTTCCGGCCTGTCTCCGCGCACGAACCGCCCGGTAAGGTTCGGTTTTTCTTTGTTTTTGCCCTGCTTTTCGGTTCTGTCGAGGCCGAGGGTGACGAGCTCGATTGAGCTCCGATCACCGGCCGATTTGGGTTGTTTCCAGGCGGGGGTTCGTTCGAACCTGGACCATTTTTGTAAACTCTCACTCATTTTTACAACTTTCTCCATCAATGCATGGTATTACTTAAACTGATAAGAAAAACTACAAAAGTTTAGCATCATGAAAAGCACCAAGAAGACTAAGAGTATAAGAACCTCTTTCTTTAAATACATGTAGTAACATACTAATGGGTATAGTTCAGAGGAGTCGTCTGGCAACTCGTTATGATTAATCAATGGTTTTTTTGAGTCACGTACAATTGAGCTTGACCTCTAAAGAGGAATAACATACTTCGTTTTCTTGTCCGGACCTACAAGAGGCTCAAATCAAGAGTTGTTATCCGAAGCCATCAAAAGATAGAAGATGGACTTGAATGAAAGACCAGAATTCACTGTATAAGCCCTGTATATAACCAGATGTGGAGTTAAGCCTCCACAAAGACCTTGTCAGAAGAAACCCCGGTTTGGACAATGAATTCTTCTTCACATCAACACTAGAATGGAAGAAAAGATATACATAGGATAACTTGTTTAGTTCAATAATAAACTTATGTGGCAGTAAAGGATACGACAAGAAACACACTCAACAGGCTTGCAAGGACTTAAAAGAAATTTTAACGATTAAAAATCCTTTTCTAAGAAAGAAGTTCTTAAGGACTACTTCCAAGATTCCTCATCAAAAAATCACCCCATTCTTTTTTCGGCAATACACAAAATGCAAGAGAACACTACTGACCATTTCGCTCTTGTCTGACCATAAACTCTCCATTCCAACAAAAGGGCCCTCACCAACTTCTGGTAACACCCAAAAAAAAAAAAAAACAAGCCTCTTTCGAAACAACACCTTAGGTAACACCAATAAAAAAAAAACCAGGCCTCTTTCGAACAATTGAATAACACAAGTTTGACAAACATTCACTAAATCTAGAGGCAAGGAGGAAGAGAAACGAGATCTTTCTTGAGATATAAGTGAGTTGATTGAAATGCTGGCAAGAAAAAACGCTTCTAATAAAATCACATTGAGATGGTCAAATCCTAAAAAAAGTTAAAGCATACTCAATTGAATTCAAAACAAATGAATTTCATACTTGGAGTGTCGCAAGACGTTGCAGTAAAAGCTGCAGAGCACGAGAGTTTTCAGTTTTAACTTGAATTGCACGGAAGCTCGAAGTGGCAACCATTTTCATTGCCTTCGTGATTTTCTGGCTATTTGTCACACTTTCATTCAGGTTTATAACTGCAGGATAAAGAAAAACCAATCTTATCCAAAACCAGTAAATAAGCAACGTCAGCAGAAATTCTATTCTTGGCTAACAATATAATGATGCCCCAGTTGAGTTGAAATACAGCGCACTCCAGAGGCACCTGCTGCACTGCTTGGAAAATTTGACAAATGATGATAAAAAAACCAACTTCCAAAAAGGATATACAGCCAAATAGCAGCTCGAAAATCTCCAAAAGCGATATAGCAAAGAAAAAATTATAAATTCTGTTCCATTAAGACGACACATCAAAAGTTTGTCCTCTTATTTTCATTCCGTGTCAAAAACCAAAAGTAGAACATGCGAAATAAGACATAGGGAATTAAGAACTCATTTCCTTTTCAATTTCGCTCAGCTTACTGAGAGACCAACAACATATTATTCAATCAAGCATCCAAATGCAATATATAATAAGAATAAAAAAAACGGATAGATACGCCTTCTGAAAGATAGAGAGAGATAGGCAGAGTGAGGTAGGGACGTACTCGTGAACGAGGGATGGATCTAACGCGGCAATTGAGAGGAGAGGTGAGAAGGCCCAAGCGCTTCCTTTCCAGTCTGAGAGCAGCCCTCGCCATCGATTACTGGATATGGTGTCCAACAAGGAAACCCCTAATTCCGAAAATCGGGATCCGCGGGAGTGATCTTTCGGTAGAGAAGGGACGTGGCAAATTAAGGTGGCGTTTCAGCTTTCACTCCCTCCCTCAATAAAGGGCATTTTCGGTAAAGACAAAATACTCAATCAAGGCTCATACTTCCCATAACCTAATTTTTAAATTTAAAAAAAATAGGATCGAGAACGCCCAAACCGAACCGAAAGAACCGAACCGAATTAGTAATACAAATATAAAAAAATTATCACAACTGTCATAATGAAAAACAAATAGCTTCCAATTTTAAAAAAACTATGCCATGCGGAGTACGATTGGATATGAATATTCGGTAATTACCTTTAGTTACATCAATAACGATAAAGGGCTTAAAGTACGGATGCCTCTTTCACCTTCTTTTGATCCTCGGGGTTATCGAATATTCATGGCTCTTCGCGTGACAGCGAAACTTCATGGAATGAATCTGTAGTCGTTGCAATTGTCTGCTGTTATTGTAGTCGCGCATTAAACTAAAAGTGATAGACATCTCAAACAAAAAAATTGAGCTAAAGCAAGTAATTACCGACGAATGACGCTCTTCATCGCGTTTTGTTCATAATAAGAATGGACAAAGTGAGTCATAAAAGAACTTGCAAGGAAATAAGGACACATATATGTCAAAGTACAAAAGTTTAAAAGCGATTAGCTACTAATCTTTTTGGTCAAATTACACCAAAACACGCACTGAAAATCGAAAACACCAACCACGAGTAAACGACCTGCAACGTAAAACTACACGCGAAAGTCAAGAACACCAAGAAATGTCGATGCACGAAAACTAGTTAATGACAGTGTTCATTCTACCAATTTGAAGATTTTTCAAACATCAAGCAGCAAAATCACTAATCAAAGTGGTTCTGCCAGGCCCTGTGTACGTAAAGGGGGCTTCTGCTTCAGAAAGTGGTCCTTCTACAAGGCTCTGATCAAAGTATTGGCATAATCTGGCCGGAGCACGCACCGGAAGTTTTCCATTCTGAAGTCATCCATGTCGGAACAGAGCACGAATCCACGTTTCCAAATAACCCCAACCAAACGTACATAATACAACCGGAATGAAGGAAATTATGGATCGAAAAGAGCAAGAAAAGGGCAGAAGACGAGATTGATTAAGTTTGGAATACTATTACGTCATTCACGAGTTATAGGAATTCTTTTTCTTTCAGATTAAACAACCATTTCTGTACCAACCCACCGAAAAACATAAAAAGTGATGTCAAACCTGTTTAAAAAACTGTTTTTGAAGAAACCAAAATATTTTTCATGCTTTGAAAACAGGCATAAAACGGCCAGCCAAAGAGCTATGTAAAGATGTAAGTAACGCATCCCTCAAGTGGAACCTTAAAGAAATGAGCTCTTACCTCGCAATATCGGCCAGGTCGACCTCGCACTTAACAACGGCGAAGGAGGACATTCTCGGGTTGTGTCTGAAGCACATGTCAGTGACTGCTCGAGCCTGGAACAGAGAATCAGATTAGAAAATGAGAAGCTAAATTTCTCAGACTGAAGAACGGAAGATGATTAAATATTGACGTACGTGATTTTGTAGAGACGCATTGAAGTTTTCCCTACAGGTTTTTTTGCGGAGTAACAAAAAGCAACTCCTCGGGAACCCAGGTATGATCAATTCATGGCGAAAAATATAAACCGATGAGGGATGTGGGCCCCAAAAGATCTCCTTTGGGAGTTTATCAGCTGAGCCTTGGCAACCCTATTATTCCTTTAACCTAAAGAAGCACAGAAATATACCACTAAATATACATATTCAAGGGAGAAGCTCCTATTTTCTTCCACCATTTTTGAAAGAGATAAAAAAAGAAAGAAAAAGAAACCGTCCGTAGTCGTACTCTCTAGGAGATTATAGGGAATGGTAGAAAATGAATGAATGGTAGAAATTGGTTGCTAGTGTCTTGTTGTATGGCTAGTTTGGGTTTGGTAGAGCAGAGTTTTGGGTGAAGGTTCGTTTGTGTGATTATCTGGTACTCGTATGGCTACAACAAAAAAGAAAAAAAAAACGAATAAAATCAAAATTCAAAGTCTTAAGATACACAACTTGATGATGTCTAAATTCTGGTTTTTTAAATGATTTGTATGAGAAACTATGAACTTTACTCGAGTAGAGAAAATATTACAAGTAAACAAAGCAAAACAGATCTGACCAAAATTTAAAAAGATAAGATAAAAAATTAGATCCACACCTATAATGTTTGAGTACATTCTTTGAAAACTTTCCACATAGTGTGGTCTGGACCTCGAGAAAACATTTTTTCTTAGCTGAATTTGAAAGAAGATGGAAAATGAGTAATTAAATACATTATTTCTCTCCTGAAGGCCCAGAGATAAATAAATAAATAAAAAGACACTGCCAACTTACAGATATTGAAGGATATATAAACTTCACTAAACATATTATGTTTTCAAATGTTCAGCACACAAGTCAGCCCAATGGCAGCCATGACTATGAAGATAGTGTCCTTTATACCAGGATGAACAAGTATCTATTGTCCTTAGAAGATGAAGTTCTTAGCATTTAGTCCAAAAGTTGTATCTATGTAATCCCCCCAAAAGTTCAAATATCATTGCAATTTAAACAGCGACGATTCCTTGCATGTAATTGTAACTAAAAGTGAAATTCTACATTAAAAAAAAATTATAAAAGGAACTTTATCTAAAGACTTGGGCAGAGCAAACAACAAACTCTCAACACCTTGTCAAAACACATAGCACAAAGTTGACATAAGTCTGGATTTTCTTTTTCGTTTATAAGATGATACGATCCGAAAGATATGAATACCTTTGAATAATTGTTAATACCACCGTGACCTTTCTTTAATAGTACTAAAGCATAGCAATGACGATACCCAGTGAAAGCCCCCAAAGATAAGAAGTTGAAATTGACATTTTAAACTGGTTTGGCTGTTTCACATCACAACTGCATGCAAAAGTTGGTAAAATATTATGAAATTTTGTCGTTCACTTTGATAAACAAATCTACATGTTTTCGCTTTCCTTATGTGAAGAAATCTTGCATCACATTCAGGGTTGGACCATGTCAATATTTTTACTAAAGACAGACAGATGTATTTTCCGTCCCTCAGTGAATTCATCCCCCTCACGTTCCAGTTAAAAAGACATGAAAATGTTTCATGAACACCTCGTATTTTTCAACCTAAACTTCACAACATAGTACTTTTCCAAAATCACAAGCTCTGAATCTTTACACATTTCATAACGAAAAGTCATAGCTTGAAGTGGGAGGGCAAGTGGTCATAGTAGTACTATGAGAGTAAGGGGTGTGAAAATGAGGTCCGTCTTAGAAACACAAAGGCAAATACAAATCTTATATCCATTTTTGTTTCTTTTAGATGCCACACTGCTTTTGGGATTGGTTCATATTTTCTATTATTATGATTGAATACTGTAATTAGACCAGGGTAATGGGACTTCATCTTTCTCCTTGAAGCGTAACTTTCCAAATTTTTTGATTCATCGATCAAGCTCCCACTCATGTTGTTTTTGATTTTCTTTCCCAATATCAGAAAAAGCCTATTGGAGATATGGCGCCATACTATATCTCCTGCCAAACTCAACTTTATATACCTGAACCGAGGCACCAATTCTTTCCATAATCACATCCCTCCCCCACGGTTGTTGTGCCTACCTTGCCTTTTCCATGTTGTGTTGCCATGTACACTCATAGTGGTGTGGCTCGATTGCAAGCATTGGTCCTAATTTTGCCATTGCAACAGCGGCTTTCTAAGTCTATCCCGTTCGAACCTTCTTCTACGCTTGGCAAACGTTGTGAAGCACGGTGCTATTAACATCACGCACTCAGTCACCATCCATTGCTAGTGTCACATCTCGTCCTCACTATCTTTGCAACCCACAATGCTCATCGTTCTCTCTTGCATAACATAGTGATGCAGTACAGGTCAAACCTTAAAAACCCAACAAGTCATGAGTCGTGTTTAATTTTATTTTATATTTTATCTTTTATATTTTATCTTTCATATTTTATTGTAGTCGTTTTAATTGTTGCTTCTTATTTTAAAAATGTTGAATATAAAGATTAAGATAGATTGATATGAATATTATTATGCTTTCCCTAAAATATTCCCTATTCGTTGTTTCGTTACAAAACCTACCTTCCGCCGCACTAATATTGGTATCAGAGGAATTACTGATGTTCAACATATTTATACATAAAACTTTTTAACTGACATCGATCTTGAGAAAGATCTGTATACGCCTCAATGGGTTCGTATCCAACCCTGGCCACCATTGGTTATGAAATATATGTTTTATTGAGGTTGTGTTGATGCCCAAGAATGAGTATGTGGACATTGAAGATCATATTTCGAGCAAACATTCTACTGGTGACATGACTAGCTACCATAGTCTTGATGAGGTATAATAACCCCTCCACGCCCACCCCTCAAGATTTTGTAAACACTGTTACCCCATCTAGCTTTCTTCAGTCCTGATTAATTGTCCCTATAATTTTATTTTGAAATATTAATCTGACTAAAGGTTTGTGTATGGAACGTAGGCTAGTGTGTCGTTGTTTCCACTGTAAACGGTCATAGATGCTGAAAGAAGTAGATACCATTAACGAGTTTTGGTTGTCGAGGATTCCATTTGTGCTCGCAGGAGAAAAAGACTCAATGGCTCAACGTACTCAATTCCAATTCTTGTGCTTTAATAATGACAATAACATAAATGGCAAGGTCACCCTTATGTATTATGTGGGTGTTTACCTTTCAATCTATATTTTCTCATGGTAACCTATGATGCTCGTTCATAGCTAGACTGTATCGGCAGTGAAAGTTCTTGAAGAGACAACACAATCTTTTGAATGTTATCGTACAAACCCAATTTTGTGTACAAGAAATCTTAAATCGGCTAACGAGGCTAGGTATTTTGAATTAGTCTACATGAAAATCTTTTCATTGTGTCTCTCACAACTTATAAACATTTTGAATATTTCTTTGTGTGTGTATTTTTGTATTTTCCTCTCCCTCATCATAAAGCAAAAATTTTTCCTCTTGGTAACTAATTTGTGATCTTGTAACTAATATAGGCAAGAAGAGTGGACAATTGAGTATTCATGTTTTACTAAAGCTCAAACCAAAAATCGCTTGCACAGTCAAACGAAACAACTTCCAAACAATCGGGTCCTCGATGTTAGGGTACTCCAGCCTCAAGAATAATTAAGAATAACAGATATAGGTAGATCAATCAATTCAAACTCTTTTTCTGATTTTCCGCAGAAAATGAAATAACAAAAGAGTGAGAAATCGAAAAGCAAGATTCAAACGGATACCACCATGCTGAGCATAACGACACCTGCAGGACGAACTCAGTAAAAAGACGAAGCTCGCAGGGCAATGGATGCGTTGGCAAGCGGGAAAAATGACGAAAACTGCGAATGGGAGAACGAAATGTTTATTAGCCTAAAATATCTTCGCCACTTTTGTATTTAGTTTTGATGGAGTAAAATCTAATTTATACTCTTCAAGTTGAGAGTTAGAATCTTTTATCGCGAGCGCGTAGTTGGGTTTGGGACGAAGTGACAGAAACTTTCTGGAGCAATCAGGTAAAGTAGTGGATAGTTTGTGTTTTGCCTTCGGGCCTACACCATGGAAGGTAGGAAATTGTTTGTTGGTTTGTTTTATTTGTTCGTGGTGCGCATTGTTTTGTGCATGATCATGTTTTCTAAATCGAAATAGTGGTTTGAGACGTTTGTAAATTTAAAGTGATGTAGTAGAAAATGGATATGCAACCTGACTTGAACATTATCTGTCAAGTTATCCAGTAAATTAATCACTAGCTTTCGACAGAATTCGATATAATATATAGTGGTTTAATTTGACGATAAATTGACAATAATATCTAAATACTAACATCTACATGGTGATTGCGTTATATTTTTTTAATTATTTAATAAATCTAATAAC